>CM053026.1:472151192-472538692 GCA_028564925.1 Lithobates sylvaticus | reverse complement strand
ACATGGTAATATACACAACTTCCACATATGATAAAATGTCCTAAAATAATGGAATTAGCACTCCACATTGTCCTTTTAGACCACTTAGTATAAACACATAAGGGTTGATTCACTAAAGACAAATAGGGGTTTTTAATAACCTGTCTAAATTGACTTTTTGGAGTACAGGGTAATGATGTAATTTCTGCAGTGTGCCATCCGTTGTGGTCATTTCAAGCATCCTACTGATCATACTGGTCTAGTGCCCCGTACACATGATCGGAATTTACGACAACAAAACCGTGGAATTTTTCTTCAACGGTTGTTGGCTCCAACTTGTCTTGCATACACACAGTCACAAAAATGTTGGCCAACAATTACGAACGTGGGAACATGGTGACGTACAAGACGTACGATGAGCTGAGAAAAAGGAAGTTCAATAGCCAGTGTGGCTCCTTCTGCTTGATTCCGAGCATGCGTGAACTTTCGTGCGTCGAACTTGTGTACACACGATCGGAAATTCCGACAACAAAGTTTTGTTGGCGGAAAATTTGAGAACCTGCTAGCCAACATTTGTTGGCGGAAGGTCCAACAACAAATGTTCGATGGAGCATATACATGGTCGGACTTTCAGCCAACAAGCTCACATCCAACATTTGTTGTCGGAAAATCCGATCGTGCGTACGGGGCATAACGCTGTAGATGTATTGCATCTGTGAACAAAGACTTTTGCCGCGTACACACGATCGGAATTCTCGTCGGAAAAAACTGTGTCGGATTTTCCGACGGAATTCCACTCAAGCTGTGTTGCCTACACACGATCACACCAAATTCCGACCGCCAAGAACGCGGTGACGTCCACCACGTACGACAAGACCATAAAAGGAAAGTTCAGTACCATGTCCGGCACCCGTTGGGCTCCTTCTGCTGATCTCGTGTTTATCGCGTGTTAGTAGAAGTTTCGCTATAGACGATTCGTGTTTTTTCAGACTTGTGCTTCAGATCGTTCCTGCTCTACAGTTTGTGCTTGTCGGTGCGTATTTGCTTATCAGTGCGTGTAGTCAGTTCGCATTTGTTTGTCTTTGCGGCCTATATTTTTATATATAGTACGCTTTGATTTTCAGTGCTTATTGTCCGCTCGTTGCTTGATTTGCATTTCGTTCTTTCAGGCCTTGCTGTTTATCAGTGCTTTCTTTAGTCCGTTCTGATCAGCCGACCGTTTAGAAGCAATGTTATGTGTATGTACTCGTCGTAGAGTTCGTGCTGTGCGGGGGCTCGGTGTTGGTGTTCTTACTTTGACACAAGCCCGGTCCATGAACAGGGCGAGGAGGAGTTCGTGGACCAAGAATTGGTTGCTCCAGCGTGACCAATTCTCGCACATGCCTCTGCTTCGTGAGATCCATGAGAATAACCCTGATGATTTCAGGAATTATCTCAGGATGACGGACCCCGTTTTTCACCGTCTGTTGGCTTTGCTGTCCCCTTATATTACCAGGCAGGATACCTGCATGCGGCAAGCCATCACTGCGGAGCAGAGGTTAGTTGCCACATTGAGGTAATTGGCGACAGGGAGAAGCCTTCAGGACCTCAAGTTCTCGACAGGCATCTCCCCCCAGGCTCTGGGGATCATTATCCCAGAGACCTGTTCTGCCATAATCCAGGTCCTGCAGAAGGACTATATGAGGGTAAGTTGTATTCTTTAACATCACATTCTATGTATTTACTGTTTGCTAATGTATTGTATTTCTTTCATCGTTCCCTAATTACCAGGATTTCAATATGCTGTAATATGCTGTAATATGCTGTGCCCCTTTGTCCTCATGCATGTTGGTTTTTTGTATGCTCCTTTTTTGTCCTTCATGCATATTTGCCTTCACTAACCCCCCCAGCATGCTATCCGGGGCCCATATATACCTATAGTCTAGTCACTTTACAATGTATTTTGTCAGCTCCATTGTACTGCTTTACCCTAAACACCCCCTAAAATGTGTGCAAGTGATATAGTTGTCCTTAAATTCCTTCAGAGTGCCTGAGGCTTTGTTTTGTGGTGCCCCAAATCTTTTTTGAACCCCCCCTCCCACAACTGCTCAGTCAGCTGATACCAATCCTCTATCTGCTGACTTTGCCAAACCCAATACACACTATACCTACCTCTATAATGGTCATATTTATGGATTCATTTTTCCAAGCATGTAGTGCAAGGGCCTGCCTCAATACTTTCAAATGCTACTGTTTTAATTCTTCTCCTCCTATTATTATTGTGATAGGTAATAGCACAATCCAAAAATGTGCTTCCATTTTCCTTTTTTTTTACCTGTCCAGTGGGCTGCCAATAGTGTAATGAAGGAGGGGCTGGCCAAACTATCACACATTACTTTGTTACTCCATTACGTAGTGGAGAGGGTGGTTACCTGTCCAAAACATACCTCCCCCCTAAAATATTTACAAGGGGCCATCAGAGGGGGGGAGGAATCTGATAAGTGGACCTTATATTTTAGCCTTTAAATACTACAAGAAATGTTATACTGATGTTTGCCAACAATGTTTGTGTAGAATCTGCTAGTAATGTTTATTCTCAAATGTACTAATTATATTTTTCTTGTTTGAATCCACAGTTTCCTTCCACGCCACAGGAATGGCAGACTGTGGCCTCCCAGTTTGCCCAGCGGTGGGATTTCCCGAATTGCGGAGGGGCAATCGATGGGAAGCACGTCCACATCGTCCCACCACCCCATTCGGGGTCATACTATTTCAACTATAAGGGGTTCAATAGTATCGTGTTGATGGCGGTGGTGTCGGCGACCTATGAGTTCCTATATGTGGACGTGGGGCGGAATGGTCGGATGTCGGATGGAGGAGTCTTTTGCCGGACGGAGTTCTACCGACGTCTCGAGAGTGGTGGCTTCGGATTCCCACCCCCCGAGGAGAATGTCGGGGGACTCCCGTTTGTCTTCGTGGCAGACGAGGCATTTGGTTTGGCTAACCATTTGATGCGACTGTTCCCCCAGAGGACCCTCACCCTGGAGAAGAGGGTATTTAATTACCGGCTGGCCAGAGCCAGAGGAGTCGTGGAGAATGCGTTTGGTATTCTGGCCAGCCGGTTCCGCCTGTTCCAAACGGCCATAAATATGGCGGAATATAAACTGAATACCATAGTGGTAGCATGTTGCATTTTGCACAATTTTTTCAAACGGACAAACCCAAATTATGTGGTAACACTTGGGCCTGATGCTGGGCTACAATCTCTCACGTCCCTGGAAGCGGCCCGTCCTGGCTTGCCCCCCCAAAGCGCCCGGGAAGTGCGGCAACATTATTCAGACTATTTTTCGGGGAGGGGGGCCATTGCTTTGCCAGCAGTGATTGAATAAATTTTACCTTTTTTTATCTTAAAAAATCTTGCTTTGAATTTCCTGCTTGTGTTTCTTTTTTGGGTCTCCTAGTGCACTTGTAGTGCCAAGTGGTTTGCACATTATTATCTAAACACCCATTGTCACTGTAAACACCAATTTAAACACAAAGAAATGGTATTGATCATTGAAAGAAGAAGGCACACATTGTTGAGCAAAAAATAATTTTTTTACTCCGTACACATTCACATGTTTTTTGTTTTTTTTTACAAAAATAACAAGTTTTGCATTTTCACCCCAAAAAATTGGGGTTCTGTACATAAACAGCCATGTTTCCAAAAATAAAATACACAACTCTGGTGCATAACAAAGTTCTACGTAGAAAAACTTTTGAAGCCAAGATCACACATTACATTGTCCAAAATGTGTGGATCTTGCCTTCATCAGATGGGGTGCAGTCACCCCTGTAAAAGCCTAATTTTGAAGATGCACACAAATTTTCTGGCAAACTGGGGATTGACATCCTGATCCCATGCCTAATGTCAGTATGTGCTATCTCCCATCATGGGGGATCAATGTCTGTGTTTTGGGGGTGCAACCCCTTCTTCTCACCGACTTGAGTTTTGAGGAAGGGGTTGCAGGCACAAAACGCATACATTGATATCCCCTGATGGCAGATAGCACATGTTGACATACTGTGTGCATCTTCAAAATTAGGCTTTTGAAAATGTTGTAAACTTTTAAACAGCAAAAATAAAAGGTTGGACATTTTGGGAAAAATTAGATTCTTCAATATCCCTAGTTTTTTTGCGAATCATTTCTAAATCCTGACTACAAAACATTATGTCCTGGATTAGCCTTTGGGCACTGTCAGTGGTGAAATGATGTGACTGTGACTGTTTTTCCACAACCTGTACTTCACCTAAAAATAAAAAAAAACACACCATGTATTATAAATAGGCAGGCATACATGTCTGATTAACTGAATCTGGGGTGTCAGACACTCACCTGTTGTGGACTCAATCTCGACCACTTCTCCTTCCTCCACATCCTCATATTCTGGTGGTGACCTCTGTTCCTTTTGTTCTGGAGATGGCCGGTCCCTGGGGACATGATATTTCCCGATTCTTTGCTCCCCTATGAGAATAAAACAAAAGGTATACTTAGCACACAGATATTTGAGCCAACAAATATGAATGATAAACATTGCTTGGAAGTGGGGGACAATTGTCTGTTTGGGCAGAATTCCAAGCTGAACACATGATTTATTCCCTTAATTCCTCAGGCTGGAATACTTACCTTTTTTGGATAATTTTCCCACCTGGAGACACCCCAAAGTATCCACTGGAGTACCTGTGTTTGACACCCTAAAATGTGCACCTGAGTCCAGATGTGTAAACAGCTGCAGAGTGTCCTCTACATACATTACACTGAATGAAGATTGATATTCCTTCTAGGTTCAAACACATCTAGACAACAATGTCCTAAAAACTCTTTTGGATAAATGTTAAAAATTGAAGGCCCTACAGTATTTAATCATTTATCTGTGAAAACATCGTATTTTGGATAACGAACAAGGTTTACAACGATTACTGCGTATGACCATGAAAGTAGCCATTTTGGAGTGTACAAGACCTTATTAGGGGAAAACACATGGCGCAGCATGCAATATTAATAATAATAGGTACACACGACATAATATACTTACTTTTTCGAAGAACTTTCTTGATCTTCCTATACTGATCGTGCTCCCTTAATTTGAGGTCCGACCATCGTTTCCTCAGTTGATCCTTCGTTCGTCGTACCCCAAAATGACTGTACAGACTCTTCACAACTTTATTCATGATCTTGGCCTTTCTCATATTTGGGTTGGGGTACGGACCATAATTCCCATCATAGTCGTTGCTCCTCAAGATGTCCACCATCTCCAACATCTCCACAAAGGCCATATTTGAGGCCTTAAATCTCCTCCTCGATCGTGACGTTTCAGGCTCCGGGCTATCCTCCTCCTCGTTACTGCTTTTATGCATCTGCTGTGTCTCCGCCATGTTCCGCTCCCACCTCAACGAAAGAGACTGGGCGGCGAATATTCTAGAAAGAACGTCAGGGGCGGGCGACGCGGGCGGAGATTCACGCATGCGCAGTGTATATAAAGCTTCAAACATGTGTGTGTCGTAACTACGTTCTGTGTGAAAAGGAAGGAGGAACGGACGCCACGAAGAACGTCGAACAACGAGGAACATTACAACAAAGGTAAGATTTTAAACCTTTTGGAGTCATGTGCGGCCTATACTGGATCTAGATTGATGCCTATATTGTGTTGAAAGATTATCCTGAGATTTATATTTTTGTATTTTGTTTGGTCTTGCAGAGAAAATGCTGCCATTTAACCACTTCGCAACCAGGCCAATTCTGACATTTCTCTCCTACATGTAAAATTCATAATTTTTTTGCTCGAAAATTACATAGACATTGTATATGTTTTTTATATATGGACTTTTCAAGCTACCAATTTTTTTGATGTCTGCCTTGGGGGCCAAAGGCTGCACAAATTGAAGCAATTTCTCCTGCATTGCCTTTATCTTTATTTTGTAATTATGATGTGAAATACATTTTTATTTTGTTTTCAGAAAATACTTGCCTATGTGTTTTAATACAAATAGCAAATCAATTTATTTTGGGGGACTAGGCAGGTGCATTTCAAAAATACAATGTCAAAATTAACAAGGGACACCAACAACAAACAGGTTTACAAATAATACATAACAATGGAGAGCACAAGAAAATAATACAATAATACAAATATTCTTATTAAAGCGGTTCTGCACACATTTCATTTAGTATATCTCTTTGCCTTCCAAATCAGGCAAAGAGTACTAAATGAAGTGTGTTTTTTTTTTTTTCCCACTTACCTTGTAATCGATGACTTCCTGTCCTCTGTCTCTGCGGGGGTGGGCGGGGTCTCTGCGTCGATCGTCGTCACACCGCACTGTCTCCTGGGATCTGGTGTCTTTGATCCCAGGAGTCTGTGCGGGCATCTTCCGAAATCTCGCGAGATCCGATAGAAAGGTTTTCGTCGGAAAAATTAAAAACAGGTTCTCAATTCAAAGTCCGTCGGAAATTCCGACAGAAAAAGACCGTTGGGCATACACACGGTCGGAAAATCCGATGACAAGCTCCCATCGGACTGTTTCCATCAGAAATGCGATCGTGTGTACGCCGCATTTCAGTTATATTTGTGATAAGGCACTATTTTGTCCAATGCGTTATACCACAACACACAGTGCATTCACACCTGTGGTTTCTGTAGCACTGAAGGGCAAGTGTGTTTGTTAATACTATATATGCGTGTAGAAGTACCTTTCAGAATGTCCATGTACAGCCATGCATTAGCGAGCATTGTGGTAACATGTGTTAAATTGTAAGTTCTATTGCACATTACCACAAATCTGTAAGCGTGAATCCAGTCTAAAACACATGCAGCTTAGTGCATGAAAATGGTGTTGTAAATGGACTCCTTGGGTATAGATAATTATTATATAGAAAGTTCTGTGTTTTTAAAACATACATTCAGAGTTTTTGCCTATTTGTTGCTTGGAAAGTAAATGGTTGTAGTGATGTACTTTAAAGATAGTTTAAAGTGGTTACCTTGATAGAAAAAAGTTCAAGTGTCCATAAACAAATTCCAACAGGAAAGGTTTGTGCAAGCTGATGCTGTGAAATCTCAAGCAGAAATCCAAACGTGAAGATTCAAAGCACCACAAATTACCCTTAGTGCTTCACCTTAAGCCCCCTTAGCGGGCATGGCTCACCAGACATTTTTACCTCACATTAACCTCTTTCTAGCTGCCCACTGCACATTCACTGTGGCAGGGTGGCTCGACTGCGCAAAACAACGTACCTGTACGTTATTGTTTCTTCCGGGTCTGGGGTGCACGCACACCGCCGGTGTCCCGCTGTGATTGAACACAGCAGGAGCCAATCAGCAGGGCCAGCTGACGCAATGTCCATGGGACCTGCCGATCGTTGACAGGAGAGACAGAAAACAAGGCAGACCACCGTTCTATCAGAGAGGAAGATGGAGAGCTTGTGTTTCTGCTAAGCAGGGACACAGATTTCTCTCTTCCTCCAGTTAAGCCATCCCCCACACAGTTAAAAAGCACTCCCTAGGAGCATACTTAAGCATTTGATCGCGCCTGATATTAACCCCTACCCTGCCAGTGTCATTAGTACAGTGAGTGTAAATTTTCTAGCACTGATCACTGTAATAGTGTCACTGGTCCCCAAAAAGTGTCACTTAGTGTACGATTTGTCTGCCGCAATGTTGCAGTCCTAATAAAAAGCGCTGATCGCCGCCATTACTGGTAAAAATAAAAATGCCATAAAAATATCCTATAGTTTGTAGACACGTTAACTTTGAGCAAACCAATCAATATACGCTTATTGGTAACTGGTATTGGTATTGGTATTGATTTTTTTTTAATTTTTATTGGATATGTTTTATAGCAGAAAGGTGATCAAATACCACCAAGAGCATTGGGGCATGGGGCGGGGAGTGAAGACGTAGGACGGAGGATGTCCTACAGAGGGAGGGGCCAGAACTAGGGGAAGACGGACGGACGGGGTGAGGGAGTGAGGGAGGAGTGCGCCGTGTGAGAGACGGCTCGCACCACTAGGAGAAAGCCGAGCGTCTAGGAAGGGCGTAATCCCCAGCTGTCAGCACAGGAAGAGGCTCAGCGCGTTCCACGCTGCAATGGTAGCAGTTAGACCGAGGGGAATGAGCGCCCACTCTCCACACACCTGCTCATCCCGCTAGCCTCCTGCACCAGAACCCGAGCCTCAAGCAGGTACCCCCTGTATCACCCCCCCCCTGTATTACTCCCCTCTTGCGGCATAACCTGCACCCGCCGAGGAGGAGAGAACTGCAACAGACGTCCGCCCGGAAGAGAATCGTGTGAAGGGGTAAGTCCCCTATTGAAAGGGGCCATGTCATACTGAATTAATCAATGGACTCTCCTCCAAGCGGTAAGTGAGTACTTTATTACCTATTGGAGAAATGCGATCAGAGGTGGATAAAAATACATCTGAATGTAAAGATAATGTATGAGAGTATCAGTATTATGCATAAAGGTCAAAACATATAACAGAATCATACTCACCCGAATGGTCTCAGAGCAGGGGATCAATCCCAGGAAGTGATCAGCTGAAAAGGGTTTTTATTTGTGTGCGCTTCCTTTTGATCTCTTGATATATATTTGATGGACACTGTGGGAAAAATATATCTACGCCTGTTCCCTCTAGGACAAGAGGAGTTTGAGGGGGATCAGTGACGCAGGGAGTGGTGTACTGGGGGATGCTGTGGTGGGATACAGCACCCAGTGAGTTCCCCTAGCGGACAACTTTGGGAGACAGTTGCCTCTGTCAGGAGTCGGGACACATGTGGACAGAGTGGACAACGAGAGTTTGGAGTTTTGTCTGTGCATTCTTTCTTTTGTTTTCCTTCACCCTCATGGAAAACGGACAAAGGAAAATAATCGCAAGTGCCATTTAAAAGTGCTTTATTGTTTTGGGTTACTACCTTTGGTAGTGTACCTCCCCCACATGGGAGGGGATGATGGGAAAATAAAAAGATCCACAGAAGCCTACCCATCCTTAGCCAATTTTCCATATCATGTATACAGAGAATCGCTGAGTAACCCTTAACCTGTATTCCAAAAGACTACTATACAAGTGTTATATACGACGTACAAGTGGTTGCCCACTAGTGGTACCTGCAAACTGGGGAAACGTAAGACTATAAATAAAAAAATAGGGATGAAAGGCAAAACCATAAAGGGAGCTGAACCTAAAACAACGAAAGAAAAAGCAAATACAAGCACAATTAAACAATACCTGGTGCAGGGACTTAGTCCTAAAAGTCCAAACATGGAAAAGCAACTGACAAAACAGGGAAAAAGAAGGAGGTTAATAAAAAAAAGGAAGAGACCCATGAGGCGTCAGGTGGAAATACCACCATAGAAACGGAAACAGATAGTAGCAGGATGGAAGATCAGAACGAAAATACCCAGACTTTAACTAGGACAGTAATGTCTGAAATGCTAACAAAAATTGAGAAATCAATAAAGGGTGAAATAACAGCTCTACGTACAGATCTAAGCCATCTCCTTACCCGATTGGAGGAAGCAGAGAATAAAATAGACAAACAGTCACAAGAGATCTCTGATTTCAAGGAGCAACTTAGGAGGATGAAGATATACCAAAGACAGACGCTATATAAATTGGAGGAACAGGAAAACCAGAGTAGAAGGCAGAATCTAAGAATACGCGCCCTTCCAGAAGAGAAGGGAGAAGATCTTAGAGAAATCATAAAGGGAATATTTAATCCGATTATCAATAAAGACCTTGATTGGGATTTAAAAATTGAAAGGATTCATAGAGTCAGAAAACCCCAACATATTACAGATTCCCCTAGAGATATTCTTGTTAGATTTCAGGACTACCTTGTAAAAACAGAAATATGGGCCAACCTAAGAGGAAAACCCCCACTACAATTTGGGGGATCAGAGCTCCAGATCTATATGGATCTATCCCCACAAACTCTGGCCAGAAGACGGCTTTTGAGACCATTGCTAAATCAAATGCGGACAGAAAATGTAAAATATAGTTGGGGATTTCCGGCATGCCTTATAGGGTATAAAGATGGTAGATCATTCAAGTTAAAATACCCAGAAGACCTATCAGAATTTTGTAAAAATCTGAACTTACAGGCCGTGGAACTCTCGGAGTGGCTAGAAAAGGAAGGCCTGGAGTAATCTGAACTGAAATTATAAGGGATGTGCCCTGGCTAATCCATTCTGGATGGGCCCATTGTAGACACATACAAATTTGATGTAGACCCTTCCTCTGGTTCTCGTTTTCTCTTTGTCTTTGCTTTTTTTTGTTTTTTTTTTCTCTCTCTTTTTCTTTTTTTCCCTATCGTGATTGGGGAGACCGGCACAGGGGGTGGGAGGGGGAGGGGAGGGAGACCTAGACCTGGATTGAGTAGAAACCCGTCCGAGGGACCCTCCCACCTCCCCTCTGGTATACTCCGGAGGGGGGGTGGGTAGGGGGAAAGAGTTTGGTGCCCCACCTTTGAGTAAGAAGACCAGAGGCGAAGAAGAAATTTCTGT
The DNA here is from genome assembly GCA_028564925.1 of Lithobates sylvaticus. Classification (NCBI taxonomy): domain Eukaryota; kingdom Metazoa; phylum Chordata; class Amphibia; order Anura; family Ranidae; genus Lithobates; species Lithobates sylvaticus. Next base: position 472,528,197 of record CM053026.1, on the reverse strand, counting down.
TTCGCCAATGGCCTGGAGGTCAGTATGGACCAGGTGGAGGGGGGGGAGGTGGGGGGATAGGGGGAAAGGGATGGTGGGGGGATGAGGGTGGATGGGGTGCTGGGGGAGGGTGGGGGGTAGGAAAGAAAAGGAGAGGTGCCTCTCTCTAAAAATTAAAAATAAAAGGAAAAGTTCTAGATTAAGTTCCTAACATATAACGTCCGGGGGTTAAATAACCCGGCTAAAAGATACAAAATATTAAAAGAGCTTAAACAGTACCAGGCAGACATAGTGTTTCTCCAGGAAACTCATCTTTTTCAAGGTGCCAACATAAAACTATATTCTAAAAAATACCCCACCTGGGTGTATGCGGATTCAACTACTAGAAAAGCTAAAGGCGTGGCGATAGGATTCTCCGAGGGCCAAGTGTTTAAAGAAGAAGAAAGGTTAGTGGATCCAGAAGGGCGATATCTTTTTTTAAGAGGATATATAGGTGAAACACAATTTACGTTGAGAAATATTTATGTACCAAATAAAAGGCCAACAGAATTTATAAAGAAGATGATACGTACTCTTGCCCATTTTAGGCAAGGGATGGTTATAATGGCTGGAGACCTGAATCTGTGTATGAACCCAGCTGAAGATAGTATGTCTCGTGCACGGGAGACGGGAGGTGTACCCCTAAAAAAACTGAAAAAGTTGTTCCATCAAAACCAATTGATGGATGTTTGGAGAACTCTGAATCCTAAAATACGGGACTACACTTTCTTCTCCCCCGTGCACGGGATGTACACACGCATTGACTACATGTTTGTAGACCACAATGCATTGTCAAAGGTTACAGAATCCCATATAGAGATTTCTACCTTTTCAGATCATTCACCAGTTACGATGATATTTGAAGAATTCAAGATACCAAGGCCCTTTTCCAATTGGCGGTTAAATGATGCGCTCCTTACGGAAAAGCAAGATATGGAAAGAATAGAAGCAGAATTAATTTACTTTTTTGAAACTAATGAATCAAACGATATCTCAGACTCCACTCTATGGGAAACACACAAGGCTTATATAAGGGGTATCTTTATATCGATGGGCGCAGGTAAAATAAAAGAAAGAACAAATAAAATTAAGAAGTTAACTGAAGAAATATTTAGATTAGAGCAACTCCACAAGAAACCTGAGGGACATAACCAGGAGACATACCATCAGCTTATAATAAAAAGAGAAGAATTGAAAGATATACTGACGCAAGATACAAAAAGGGTCTTTAATGCGATTTTGAAAGGTAATTATCTTTGGGGTAATAAAATTGGAAAACACCTAGCCAAAACTTTGAGGAAGAAAAAAGCTAGGAATTACATCGAAAAAATCCGAAACAAACAAGGTGATCTGGTATTTAAGTCCAAGGATATTGCAGAGGTCTTCCAGCTCTATTACAAAACCCTATATAATGTTAATAAAGGGAATATAGATATAGGAAAAAAAAAAAATAAAATAACAGAATTCCTGAGGAATTCGGGAATCTCCCAAATAACACCGGAGGATATTATTGACCTGGAAACCCCTATCTCTGAAAGCGAGCTCCTTAGTGCTATGGCAGATACAGCGTCTGGGAAAAGTCCGGGACCGGACAGATTCCCGACCCTGTATCTTAAGAGATTTAGTAAGATTCTGGTGCCAAGGCTATGTAGATATTTTAACGGATTGGGAACACAGTACGGACTAAGTCGAGACGCACAGAAAGCCCTAATAACGCTTATTTTGAAAGAGGGGAAAGACGATAGTTGTTGCTCAAGCTTTAGACCGATATCTCTACTTAATTTCGATACGAAGCTGTATGCTAAAATCCTCGCAAATAGATTAAAAAAACATATGAAGGGTCTGATTCATGTAGATCAGGTTGGCTTTGTTACAACGAGGGAAGGACGGGACAATGGAATTAGAACGTTATTACTACTACAAAAACTAAAAACAAATGGGCCCCCAGGTCTATTCCTGTTGATAGATGCCGAGAAGGCATTCGACAGGGTAGACTGGGGGCTCATGATGGAAACCTTAAAGTATATAGGCCTAGGTAAGGTAATGTTGCAGAGAATTGGAGTTCTATATGAAAACCCGACTGCAACAATAAAGATCAATGGAAATCATTCATCCCCCTTTTCCATGAGTAACGGGACAAGACAGGGTTGTCCCCTGTCCCCGCTGCTATTCGTTCTGTCATTAGAACCCTTATTGGCAACTATTAGATCAGACAACAACATAAAAGGGATCAAAGTTGGAGACTCCGAACATAAAGTAGCAGCCTTTGCCGAGGATTTATTGTTTTATGTAACGGAACCTAAGACATTAATGCCAAAATTGCTTAAGGTCTTAAAAGAATATGGAGAGATATCTAACTTCAAAATAAACGTTAATAAGTCAGAAATCCTAAACATAAACATAGGGAAAAAAGACGCGCTTGAGCTACAAAGAGAATATCAGTTCCCATGGAAACAAAAGGGGCTAAAATATTTAGGGATCAAACTAGCAAATTCTATTGATAAGCTATATAGTGAGAACTTCATTCCGTTGTTGGATGAAATTAGAAATGAAATTAAAAAAATTCAATATAGGCCCCTCTCGTGGGTAGGTCGAATAAACACCGTAAAAATGTTGATTCTACCTAAAATTACCTATAAGTTCCATATGATGCCGATTCCCCTTCCTGATTACTACCTACAAACTTTAAAAACTATTATAAATAGGTTCCTGTGGCAAAATAAGAAACCTAGGATATCACGAGACATTTTGAAACACAATAAAGACCAGGGAGGCCTAGGTGTCCCGGACATTAAAAAGTATTATCACGCGGTGATACTGTCGAGAGCTGTAGAGTGGTCACGAAAGGACAGCCAAAAACAATGGGTGCAATTAGAAAATGATATAAGTGAGGTTAATTTAAGGGTAGGGATTTGGAGCCCCCCGAAATATAGGGATATGGGTGTTAATACACAAAAAATAACTAAACACACTCTTAAAATTTGGGATTTAGTGCACAAACAAAATAGCTGGGAATATAATTCACCATTGATGTCACTAAAAAATAATGGGTATTTTCCACCAGGAAAAAAAGAAATGGGAGGGCAATGGATGGGAGAGAACACTCAACTAGGGGATTTGATAGAAAAAGGTAAAATAAAATCACAAATAGAAATACAAAAAAACACAGCACATATAAAGTTGAACGAATGGCGCTACCTCCAGCTAACAAATTTTGTCGGGAAACTCCCCCATCCAATTAGAACGAAGGACAAGTACACACCCCTCGAGAAGATATGTGTAGTAAAAGGGGAAAAAAAAAAGATACATCTCATTTATATAAAATGCTCCTTGCAGAGGGTCGGCCGGAGGTACCCCCATTCTTCATAAAATGGGGAAATGAATTGGACACACATGGGTATAAGCACAATTTAAAAAAAATATTGAAGTTAACACATAGATCAGCAATGGACATTAGAACCGCGGAAACAAATTACAAATGTCTCTCAAGATGGTATATTACACCCACTAGAACAAATACATTTTTGCCTGGGAACTCGCAAGATTGTTGGAGAGGGTGTGGTCAACGGGGCACAATGGCCCACATCTGGTGGGAATGCCCAAAAATTAGGAAGTACTGGAAAAATATTTTGGACTTGATAAAAGAAATCACCGGTACTAGATTAGTTGAAGACCCCTGGGTATGCCTATTCCACAATACTACAGACTCAATAAAAGTATATGTAAAGACGTTGATCCCATACATGTTAAATGCCGCAAAGGCACTGATTCCTAGGAGGTGGCAACAAGATGAACCACCGATGGAATTGGAATGGGTAGGGAAGATGGGAGAGATATACCATCTGGAAAAACTTAGATACAATGGGGAAGAAGAAGGAGAAGACGCTATGACTAAATGGAAATGTTGGCAGGACTTTAAACAGACTTGGAGGTACGCTGAAATAATAACTTAATCAGAAAAAGTCTGGATATTTAAACACACAAGAACAAAATGAGTGGATAAACGAGAGAGGCACAGAGGGTTGGGTGGCGATGAGTGGGGGTGGGAGTGAAAAATTTGGAAAAGCCGAAGCTAAGAAAGATATCAGAGATAATTGAGGGGATCATGTAATGGATGCGGATGAATGTTTACGTTTCCTTCTGTTTTTCCTTTTCAATAAAAATCAAAGTTCCACAATGATGATTATAATGGAAGAGATATAAATGAACGTTAAATTGAACAAAAGTCTCTCCAATGTTCTCTGATGTGGAAAAAAAAAAAAAGAAAAAAAAAATACCACCAAAAGAAAGCTCTATTTATGCAAAAATAAAAAAAAGTGTTGCATGAATGCACAATTGTCAGGTAAAGCAACGCAGTGCCGTATTGCAAAAAATGGCCTGATCGTGAAGGGGTGAAACATTGCAGGGCTGAAGTGGTTAAGCTCGGCAAACTCAGCTTCATTAATCATACACCTCCTGGTATGCTACTTGACTCACAGGTGATCCACTTGCTCAGGTCATAAAATCTTTGAAATATCAAAAAGGAAAACTCCCGAGGCCGATATGTATTCTTCTACATATTTTTGGTAAAAAATAAGCGTATATTGATTGGTTTGCGCAAAAGTTATAGCGTCTACAAAATAGGGGATAGATTTATTGCATTTTTTTTTTACTAGTTATGACGGCGATTTGCAATTTTTTCTCATGATTGCGACATTGCGGCAGACACTTCGAACACTTGTGACACATTTTTGGGACCATTCACATTTACACAGCGATCGTTGCTATAAAATTGCACTGATTACTGTGTAAATGTGACTGGCAGGGAAGGGATTAACACTAGGGGGCGCTGCAGGGGTTAATATGTTCCCTATGGGAGTGATTCTAACTGTGGGGGGAGGGGACTCAAAAGGGGAGGAGACCGATCGGTGTTCCTCTGTACTGGGAACACACCATCGGTCTCCTCTCCACTGACAGGATGTGGATATGTGTGTTTACACACACAGATCCACGGTCTTGTTGTATTCCCGGGCAATCGCAGGTGCCCGGCGGACATTGCGGCCGCCGGGCATGCGCACCGGGTCCCGCGCGCGCGCCCCCTAGACGGCCGGGAATAGCTTCCGCCCAGGATGGGAGATCCACCTTGTGGACGTCATATGACAGTGGGCGGGGTTGAAGTGGTTAAAGGTTGGTGAGTCAGCATAATAGTCAACTAGCATTGGTAGTCCACTGTACATATTTAATGCCATGACAGTGTTACTTTATATGTTTTATTTTTACAGTTAGTAAATTTTGTCTGAACCTACACATTTTAAATCCTTAAAAAACTTTAATCTATCCTCTGATCCAGGTAAGTCAAATAAGTTTACTTCCTCTGTGACAGTGTCAATTATGACTATACTGTCATTGAATTTAACATAACGTATACCTACATCAAATGCAGTGCAATACTAGGCACCAAGTGGTGTAGGAATCCTTAAAATTCTAACTAACTACTCTGTCCTCAAAAGTTCACTTGTTTATAAGACTTTAGTGACTTGGTGTACATTTTAAGCCCTCCCATGCCATACAATAAATGCTGTAGTGTAAGAGGTGGTCTAGGGTCAATTTTGGAGTGTCTGAGCTGCATTAGGGACTCTGAATGAAATAAATCTACTCCAGATGTGTAGCGAAACCAGACTGCACTGCTTAGACACCCAGCAGCCTTTACCACAGGCAAGCAAATGCTGTGATAGGGACAATCTAAGAGCTTTGACTAGTGATATCCCTGATGACTCCTCCTGTGCTTCTGACATCACCTCTGCTTGACTGGAAACTTCAGAGGAAGTAATGACCTCTCCAAATCTTAACCACTTTCCGACCGGCGCACGACGATGTACGTCCTGATTTTGAAGAGGGATATCTCGGTAACGGCAGCAGCTGCTGCCACAACCGAGATATCCATCTCTTCAGGCGCCGGTCGGCATTCCGATAATGGTGGTCATCGCGGCGGATTCGCCGCGAGATCACCGTTATCGGCGGCGGGAGAGGTGCCCCCCCCCTCCCGCCGCTCTCCCGCGCCTTCCGCCGCTTACCGGAACCGTCGGCAGCGGCGGAGGCGATCGGGTCCTTTCTCCTGCTCGGCATAGAGATGAGTGATGGTAAGATGGCCGGCACTTATCTCTATACCATAGGAGGGCGGAAGCGACGTCAAAAACGTCACTTCCGCCCATACCTCTTAAAGAGGAATTTTCAAATGTAATTTTTTTAAATTAAATTTTTTTTTTTTTTTCATTGAAGTCCAAATATGAGATCTGAGGACTTTTTGACCCCAGATCTCATATTTAAGAGGACCTGTCATGCTTTTTTCTATTACAAGGAATGTTTACATTCCTTGTAATAGGAATAAAAGTGAGCCAATTATTTTTTTTTTAAAAAAACTGTGTAAAAATAAATAAAATCAAGAAAAATAAATAAGAAAAACAAAAACATTTTTTTTTAAAGCGCCCCGTCCCGACGAGCTCGTGCACAGAAGCGAACACATACTGAGTAGCGCCCGCATATGAAAACGGTGGTCAAACCACACATGTGAGGTATCGCCGCGATTGGTAGAGCGAGAGCAATAATTATAGCCGTAGAACTCCTCTGTAACGCAAAATATGCAAGCTGTAGAATTTTTTAAACGTCGCCTATGGAGATTTTTGAGGGTAGAAGTTTGATGCCAATCCACGAGCGGGCGCAATTTTGAAGCGTGACATGTTAGGTATCAATTTACTCGGCGTAACATTATCTTTCACAATATATAAAAAAATTGGACTTTACTGTTGTCTTATTTTTTTATTCAAAAAAGTGAATTTTTTCCAAAAAAAGTGCGCTTGCAAGACTGCTGCGCAAATACGGTGTGAAAAAAAGTATTGCAACGACCGCCATTTTATTCTCTAGGGTGTTAGAAAAAAAACAATATATAATGTTTGGGGGTTCTAAGTTTTTTTCTAGCAAAAAAAACTGTTTTAAACATGTAAACACCTAAAATCCAAAACGAGGCTGGTCTTAAAGTGGTTAATCGATCATACCTGATCTGTGTTATCTTTACATGCACACAAATTTTATATGTTTAATTTGCTCCAATAGCCTTCCACCTGGGGCCTTACTTCCAACTCTAGGCTTATAACAGCCATATTTTGACTTGTTTTATGTTATATACAACACAGAAAAAAAAAAAAGCATTTTGCCCACGGGACTTTTAAAGAGTCACACCTCAGAGAGTAGATGTTTTTAAATGTATGATAATACATTTTTCATATTTTTACATGTGTACCACAATAATAAAGAAGACATAAATGATGAACATGAATGGTGCTTCATAGAGTTAATATGAAAAAATTTGATATGCGGGACCTGAAGGCACCATACAGATACCCTAATCGACCAAGAGCTGCGTGACTGATATCTACGCGTTTCATGAGGTAATTCTCGCTTCCTTAGGAGAGGCGCAGGTAGGTATCTGGAGATAAAAAATGGATCAAGGAGAGTGGCCAGGATGGAGATCCCAGCTGAGGAGGAGCAAGTAGAGGTCCGCTTAGTTCTTTGGTGTGGGTCTTTTATGTGTGCCTGCCAACGAGCTGCATGGCAGGTCGCCATATGTCTGGTCATGCTTGTCGTGCCCAAGCGGCTGATGTTTTGGCCACGCGAGATACGCTTGAGACAAATATTGCAAATAGCAGTGGTGCGATCTGCTGCACTCGTCTCAAAAAAGGCCCACACCAAAGAACTTTTCTGATAACGTGCAGAGGCAGCGCCCTGCACAGGCGGAGCTCTGCGGTGTTGTACAGTTGCTGTGCTGGCCTCTACCTGGCCTCCAGGGGGCATCCTGCCTCGTTGGACATGTGACGCCGCATCCTCCTCCTCCTCGTCCTCCTCCTCATCCTCTCTCCCTTGAGGCACCCACGTGGAGTCAGTGACCTCATCATCCCCTCCCTCTTCACCACTAGAGCAAACCTGGCAGTAAGCTGCAGCTGGTGGAACTGTACTGCCAGATTCCTCAAGCTGGGTATCGTCATCCGAGCCTTCGAATCGTTGGGCATCCTCCTGGAGCATGTACCCAACACTGTGCTCAAAGAGTTCGGGGACTCCTCAGGAGGACATGGTGGGTCTAGGGAAGGGGTGGCTGATGATGCTCTGTCAGTACCCTGAGCCTGGGTGAGAGAGGATGAGGAGGATGAGGAGGGCTTGGTCATCCATTCTACCAAGCCTTCAGCATGATGCGGCTCCACATGTCCAGCTGCCGAAAACAAAGACGCGCGTGTCCCATGGCCACGTGCTGATGACGATGCACGACCACGTCCACGTCCACGGCCACGTCCACTAGAAACAGAGCCTGCCTGCCCTGTGTTCTTGGCTCTGCACGCTCTGCCTCCCCTTGGCGGTCTTCCAGCCATTGTAGTCGGTAGTCCTGTGGGTGCTGCTGAGAAGAAAATATAGGAGCTCTGTGTGATGCCACTAACACACTAGAAGTCCTATAGGTGCTTCTGCAAAGAAAATATAGGAGCTCTGTGTGATGCCACTAACACACTAGAAGTCCTGTGGGTGCTGCTGAGAAAAAATATAGGAGCTCTGTGTGATGCCACTAACACACTAGAAGTCCTGTGGGTGCTGCTGAGAAGAAAATATAGGAGCTCTGTGTGATGCCACTAACACACTAGAAGTCCTATGGGTGCTTCTGCAAAGAAAAAATAGGAGCTCTGTGTGATGCCACTAACACACTAGAAGTCCTGTGGGTGCTGCTGAGAAGAAAATATAGGAGCTCTGTGTGATGCCACTAACACACTAGAAGTCCTATGGGTGCTTCTGCAAAGAAAAAATAGGAGCTCTGTGTGATGCCACTAACACACTAGAAGTCCTGTGGGTGCTGCTGAGAAGAAAATATAGGAGCTCTGTGTGATGCCACTAACACACTAGAAGTCCTATGGGTGCTTCTGCAAAGAAAAAATAGGAGCTCTGTGTGATGCCACTAACACACTAGAAGTCCTGTGGGTGCTGCTGAGAAGAAAATATAGGAGCTCTGTGTGATGCCACTAACACACTAGAAGTCCTATAGGTGCTTCTGGAAGAAAATATAGCTCTGTGTGTGTATGGGACTAACACACTTCAAGTCCTATAGGTGCTTCTGGGAAGAAAATATAGCTCTGTGTGTGTAATGGGACTAACACACTTCAAGTCCTATAGGTGCTTCTGGGAAGAAAATATAGCTCTGTGTGTGTAATGGGACTAACACACTTCAAGTCCTATAGGTGCTTCTGGGAACAAAATATAGCTCTGTGTGTGTAATGGGACTAACACACTTCAAGTCCTATAGGTGCCTCTGGGAACAAAATATAGGAGCTCTGCCTGCCTGCCACGAACACACTACAAGTCCTATAGGTGCTTCTGGTAACAAAATATAGGAGCTCTGCCTGCCTGCCACTAACACTACAAGTCCTATAGGTGCTTCTGGGAAGAAAATATAGGAGCTCTGCCTGCCTGCCACTAACACACTACAGTCCTATAGGTGCTTCTGGGAAGAAAATATAGCTCTGTGTGTGTAATGGGACACAACTAGGTGCTTCTGGGAACAAAGTATAGCTCTTTGTGTGTATGGGACTAACACACTTCAAGTCCTTCTTCTGGGAAGAAAATATAGCTCTGTGTGTGTGATGGGACTAACACTCAAGTCCTATAGGTGCTTCTGTGTGTGTATGGACTAACACACTTCAAGTCCTATAGGTGCTTCTGGGAACAAAGTATAGCTCTTTGTGTGTAATGGGACTAACACACTTCAAGTCCTATAGGTGCTTCTGGGAAGAAAATATAGCTCTGTGTGTGTGATGGGACTAACACACTTCAAGTCCTATGGGACTAACACACTTCAAGTCATAGGTGCTTCTGGGAAGAAAGTATAGCTCTTTGTGTGTAATGGGACTAACACACTTCAAGTCCTATAGGTGCTTCTGGAAGAAAATATAGCTCTGTGTGTGTGATGGGACTAACACACTTCAAGTCATAGGTGCTTCTGGGAAGAAAATATCTCTGTGTGTGTGATGGGACTAACACACTTCAAGTCCTATAGGTGCTTCTGGGAAGAAAATATAGCTCTGTGTGTGTATGGGACTAACACACTTCAAGTCCTATAGGTGCTTCTGGGAAGAAAATATAGCTCTGTGTGTGTGATGGGACTAACACACTTCAAGTCATAGGTGCTTCTGGGAAGAAAATATAGCTCTGTGTGTGTAATGGGACTAACACACTTCAAGTCCTATAGGTGCTTCTGGAACAAAGTATAGCTCTTTGTGTGTAATGGACTAACACACTTCAAGTCCTATAGGTGCTTCTGGGAAGAAAATATTGCTCTGTGTGTGTGATGGGACTAACACACTTCAAGTCCTATAGGTGCTTCTGGGAACAAAATATAGCTCTGTGTGTGTAATGGGACTAACACACTTCAAGTCCTATAGGTGCTTCTGGGAAGAAAATATAGCTCTGTGTGTGTAATGGGACTAACACACTTCAAGTCTATAGGTGCTTCTGGGAAAAAAATATAGCTCTGTGTGTGTAATGGGACTAACACACTTCAAGTCCTATAGGTGCTTCTGGGAAGAAAATATAGCTCTGTGTGTGTAATGGGACTAACACACTTCAAGTCCTATAGGTGCTTCTGGGAAGAAATATAGCTCTGTGTGTGTGATGGGACTAACACACTTCAAGTCCTATAGGTGCTTCTGGGAAGAAAATATAGCTCTGTGTGTGTGATGGGACTAACACACTTCAAGTCCTATAGGTGCTTCTGGGAACAAAGTATAGCTCTTTGTGTGTAATGGGACTAACACACTTCAAGTCCTATAGGTGCTTCTGGGAAGAAAATATAGCTCTGTGTGTGTGATGGGACTAACACACTTCAAGTCCTATAGGTGCTTCTGGGAAGAAAATATAGCTCTGTGTGTGTGATGGGACTAACACACTTCAAGTCCTATAGGTGCTTCTGGGAACAAAGTATAGCTCTTTGTGTGTAATGGGACTAACACACTTCAAGTCCTATAGGTGCTTCTGGGAAGAAAATATAGCTCTGTGTGTGTGATGGGACTAACACACTTCAAGTCCTATAGGTGCTTCTGGGAAGAAAATATAGCTCTGTGTGTGTGATGGGACTAACACACTTCAAGTCCTATAGGTGCTTCTGGGAAGAAAATATAGCTCTGTGTGTGTGATGGGACTAACACACTTCAAGTCCTATAGGTGCTTCTGGGAAGAAAATATAGCTCTGTGTGTGTAATGGGACTAACACACTTCAAGTCCTATAGGTGCTTCTGGGAACAAAGTATAGCTCTTTGTGTGTAATGGGACTAACACACTTCAAGTCCTATAGGTGCTTCTGGGAAGAAAATATAGCTCTGTGTGTGTGATGGGACTAACACACTTCAAGTCCTATAGGTGCTTCTGGGAACAAAATATAGCTCTGTGTGTGTAATGGGACTAACACACTTCAAGTCCTATAGGTGCCTCTGGGAACAAAATATAGGAGCTCTGCCTGCCTGCCACGAACACACTACAAGTCCTATAGGTGCTTCTGGTAACAAAATATAGGAGCTCTGCCTGCCTGCCACTAACACACTACAAGTCCTATAGGTGCTTCTGGTAACAAAATATAGGAGCTCTGCCTGCCTGTCACTAACACACTACAAGTCCTATAGGTGCTTCTGGTAACAAAATATAGGAGCTCTGCCTGCCTGCCACTAACACACTACAAGTCCTATAGATGCTTCTGGTAACAAAATATAGGAGCTCTGCCTGCCTGTCACTAACACACTACAAGTCCTATAGGTGCTTCTGGTAACAAAATATAGGAGCTCTGCCTGCCTGCCACTAACACACTACAAGTCCTATAGGTGCTTCTGGTAACAAAATATAGGAGCTCTGCCTGCCTGTCACTAACACACTACAAGTCCTATAGGTGCTTCTGGTAACAAAATATAGGAGCTCTGCCTGCCTGTCACTAACACACTACAAGTCCTATAGGTGCTTCTGGTAACAAAATATAGGAGCTCTGCCTGCCTGCCACGAACACACTACAAGTCCTATAGGTGCTTCTGGTAACAAAATATAGCTCTGCCTGCCTGCCACGAGCACACTACAAGCCCCTCTTTGTCAATCAATCTTTGTAACTGAATCTATCTAACTCAATCTCTGCAAGTGAATCTCTCTCTCTACCTAACTAAATCGAGCAGAGTGTCACAGAAACAGCCTGCTCAATCTGCGCCGGAACAGCATGTGACCGGCGCAGACGGCGTGGCGGCGTTTTATAGGGGGGGGCGTGTACTACAGCCCCTGAGCTGTAATTGGCTACAGGCGTCCTGCCTGTAGCCAATTATGGCTCTTCGAGTTTCCGGGGCTGTGATTGGCCAAGCATGCGGGGTCACAGTGCATGCTTGGCCAATCATCAGCCAGCAATGCACTGCGTCGGCCGCGCCGGCCGCAATGCATTGCGGGGCCGCTCGCATCACACGAACGTGATGCGAGCGGCCAAAATAGTTCTGGGCTCGCCGAGCGAGCGAACGCCCGGTGCTCGATGCGAACGTGGGTTCGCATCGAGCACCGGGCCCATCCTTACAGGTAGGTATCTGGAGATAAAAAATGGATCAATGAATGATAATAACAAAAAAAATTGAAAAATTAAAAGGGAGGAAGGGGTGGTAAGGGGAAGGGGAAAGGGCAGGAGGAGAGCCATATATGTATGAGTATATCTCAATATCTGTAACTTACAAGTAGTGCCAAATGCTGGTCAACTCTCGCCGGAAAAGTAATCCGGTTGGATAAAGAAGGCAAGCTTATGTGTAGCAATATATATCTGGTAACATACAGAGGGTCTCCCCCAGGCGTGTCCAGAAGTCAACTCCTTTCCCCATGGGAAGGGCCGGGGAGATGGTAACAACATGGTGTGTTCACAGATCTGACATCCTGGTGGTCAATGTAAATGCACCCAAAGGAAGGAGAAAAACACCACACACCTGGAAACATAATGGTGTTGTTTACTATATGGGTAAAAAAAAATAATATATATATACAGTGGTGTGAAAAAGTGTTTGCCCCCTTCCTCATTTCCTGTTCCTTTGCATGTTTGTCACACTTTCGCTTTCGGAACATCAAACCAATTTAAACAATAGTCAAGGACAACACAAGTAAACACAAAATGCAATTTGTAAATGAAGGTGTTTATTATTAAAGGTGAAAAAAAATCCAAACCATTATGGCCCTGTGTGAAAAAGTGATTGCCCCCCTTGGTAAAACATACTATAACTGTGGTTGTCCACACCTGAGTTCAATTTCTCTAGCCACACCCAGGCCTGATTATTGCCACACCTGTTCACAATCAAGGCATCACTTAAATAGGAGCTGCTTGACACAGTAAGGTCCACCAGAAGATCCTTAAAAGCTAAACATCATGCCGAGACCCAAAGAAATTCAGGAACAATTGAGAAAGAAAGTAATTGAGATCTATCAGTTTGGAAAGGGTTATAAAGCCATTTCCAAAGCTTTGGGAATCCAGCGAACCACAGTGAGAGCCATTATCCACAAATGGCGAAGACATGGAACAGTGGTGAACCTTCCCAGGAGTGTCCGGCCGCCCAAAATTACCCCAAGAGCGCAGCGACGACTCATCCAAGAGGTCACAAAAGACCCCACAACAACGTCCAAGAAACTGCAGGCCTCACTTGCCTCAGTTAAGGTCAGCGTTCATGCCTCCACCATCAGGAAAAGACTGGGCAAAAATGGCCTGCATGGCAGAGTTCCAAGGAGAAAACCACTGCTGAGCAAAAAGAACATCAAAGCTCGTCTCAATTTCTCCACAACACATCTTGATGATCCCCAAGACTTTTGGGACAACATTCTGTGGACCGATGAGACAAAAGTGGAACTCTTTGGAAGGTGTGTGTCCAAGTATATCTGGCGTAGAAGGAACACTGCATTTCAGAAAAAGAACATTATACCAACAGTAAAAATATGGTGGTGGTAGTGTGATGGTCTGGGGCTGTTTTGCTGCTTCAGGACCTGGAAGACTTGCCGTGATAAAAGGAACTATGAATTCTGCTGTCTACCAAGAGATCCTGAAGGAAAATGTCCGACCATCTGTCCGTGTACTCAAGCTGAAACGAACTTGGGTTCTGCAGCAGGACAATGATCCTAAACACACCAGCAAGTCCACCACCGAATGGCTGAAGAAAAACAAAATGAAGACTTTGGAGTGGCCTAGCCAAAGTCCTGATCTGAATCCTATTGAGATGTTGTGGTATGACCTTAAAAAGGCCGTTCATGCTCGAAAACCCTCTAATGTAACTGAATTAGGACAATTCTGCAAAGATGAGTGGGCCAAAATTCCTCCAGGATGCTGTAAAAGCCTCATTGCACGTTATCGCAAACGCTTGGTTGCAGTTGTTGCTGCTAAGGGTGGCCCAACCAGTTATTAGGTTTAGGGGGCAATCACTTTTTCACACAGGGCCATGATGGTTTGGATTTTTTCACCTTTAATAATAAACACCTTCATTTACAAATTGCATTTTGTGTTTACTTGTGTTGTCCTTGACTATTGTTTAAATTGGTTTGATGTTCCGAAACACTTAAGTGTGACAAACATGCAAAGGAACAGGAAATGAGGAAGGAGGCAAACACTTTTTCACACCACTGTATATATATAGTAGTAGTATTCCATTAATCTACCATACCAGTTAATTCATAAAAGTGCAAAGCATGGTCGAATATATGTATATATGTGCCAGTGATAGCAGGTGGGTGTGGCATATATACATATATATTCGACCACGCTTTGCACTTTTATTAATTAACTGGTATGGTAGATTAATGGAATACTACTACCACACAGTACAGTACAGTACAACTTTTAGCAACTGCGGACCAGGTATTGGTTTAACCACTTAAGGACCGCCTCACGCTGATGTACGTCGGCAGAATGGCACGAATGGGACGGCTGGGCACAAGCACGTACAGGTATGTTGCCCTTTAAGAGCCCAGCCAGGGGTTGCGCGCACACCGCCAGCAGTGCACTCGCGACCTGGTCCTGAGCTCCGTGACCATGGCCGCGGGACCCATGGACCCGATTGCCGCCTTTTTTCCTGCGATCGGGTCACAAAGCTGAAGAACAGGGAGAGGTAAGTGTAAACAAACCTCTCCTTGTGCTTCCTAGTGAGGCTGTCACTGATCGTCTGTTCCCTGTCATAGGGAAAGATGATCAGTGATGTCACACACCAAGCCACGCCCCCCTACAGTAAAAAAAACACATAGGTCACACTTAACCCCTACACTGCCCCCTAGTGGTTAACCCCTTTACTGCCAGTGGCATTTTTACAGTAATCAATGCATTTTTAATCACACTGATCGCTGTATTAATGCCAATGGTCCCAAAAATGTGTCAAAATTGTCCGACGTGTCCGCCATAATGTTGCAGTCACAATAAAAATCGCTGATCGCCACCATTACTAGTAAAAAAATATATATAACTTTTGCGCAAACCAATCAATGAACGCTTATTGCGATTTTTTTTACCAAAAATATGGAGAAGAATACGTATCGGCCTAAACTGAGGGGAAAAAAAAGTTTTTTTAGATATATTTTTTTCAAAATTGTCGCTCTATTTTTGTTTATAGCGCAAAAAATAAAAACAGCAGAGGTGATCAAACACCACCAAAAGAAAGCTCTATTTGTGGGGAAAAAAGGACGCCACGTCGCACGACCGCGCAATTGTCAGTTAAAGCGACGCAGTGCCGAATTGAAAAAAGGGGCCTGGTCCTTTAGCTGCAAGTGGTTAATAGGTATATACTGTTTTTTTTACACTTATTATGCCCCATTACTACTATCCTTTACACGCCTGATACACGCATTTTATGGTCTTTTTGACCCCAGAGCTCATATTTAAGCGGTCCTGTC
Organism: Lithobates sylvaticus; assembly: GCA_028564925.1. Lineage (NCBI taxonomy): Eukaryota > Metazoa > Chordata > Amphibia > Anura > Ranidae > Lithobates > Lithobates sylvaticus. The sequence continues at coordinate 472,512,252 of CM053026.1, read as the reverse complement.
ATGCTTTTTTTTCCACTACAAGGGATGTTTACATTCCTTGTAATAGGAATAAAAGTGACACATTTTTTTTTAAAAGAACAGTGTAAAAATAAAAAATAAAAAGTAAAATAAATAAGAAAAACATTTTTTAAATGTGCCCCGTCCCGCTAAGCTCACGTGCAGAAGCGAATGCATACGTGAGCAGTGCCCACATATGAAAATGGTGTTCAAGCCACACATGTGAGGTATCGCCACATTCGTTAGCGTGAGAGCAATAATTCTAGTCCTCTTCTGTAATGTAAAACATGCAACCTGTATAATTTTTTAAACGTCACCTATGGAGATTTTTAAGGGTAAAAGTTTGTTGCCATTCCACGAGCAGGCGCAATTTTGAAGCATGACATGTTGGATATCAATTTACTCGGCATAATATTATCTTTCACAATATAAAAAAAATTGGGCTAACTTTACTGTTGTGTTATTTTTATATTAAAAAAGGGTATTTTTTCCATAAAAAGGGCGCTTGTAGGACCGCTGAGCAAATACGGTGTGACAGAAAGTATTGCGACTACCGCCATTTTATTCTCTAGGGTGTTATAAAAATATATATATAATGTTTGGGGGCTCTAAGTAATTTTCTAGCAAAAAAAAACAGTTTTTAACTTGTAAACACCAAATCTCAGAAAGAGGCTCGGTCCCTAAGTGGTTAAAAGTCCCGTGGGCAAAATGTTTTTTTTTCTGTGTTGTACATACCACTTTGGGACTGAGACACTACTTCAACCCTTCTCACATTAGCTCTCATTGTCTGTCTTTATTTTATGTTATACTTTGATTTACTACATAATTGTTTTGGCTTGCAAATCAGAGAAAACTAGACCACTGTCGTTTTCAGAAGGGGCCAGTGATGTGATCCCCCATATTTCTCTTGTGACAGACATACTTTAACCTTTTTGTGTGGCTGGTAAATGCAACCATTATGCCTTGTATACAATTGTTATCACTGATACCCTGTTCAGCAATGCATATAAATATCTAAATAATAATAAATGTACCACTTTACACAATTGTTTATTTTGAATATGCATTCACAGCAATTAGACACTTTACATTTGCACATAAATTTTGTTTAAATTTGTTTTCAAATCTTGTCTGGATACAAAACGTTTTCTCTCATCTTTGCTGAGGAACACGGGATACAGCAATGGAACAACAGCTGTCTTTTAATCTAATAATAAATCATAGTTATGCTTCATTATCTTTAACAGTATGCTCATGGATCTTATGGAGAAAACATAGCCCTTTGCCTGCAATAAACCATTCTTTGCTGCATATTTAGCAAAGATATGACATTTATGATGGGGATCTCTGGAATGAAATGCTGAAATATTTTGTGTTAGTATTAAAACGGAATATCTGTGATTATGATATTGTTGCCAGGGCCACCTGGCCTCTGATTAAATATCATTATGGCCAATGACACCAGACACATCTGTATGTTTTGCTGCACATTTGATCCTGGAAACCTCTGCAGTAGTGAAATTTTATAGTTTGCAGATTTCTTTCTCATTTTTCAGGCAGTAAATTGATCACACAACTCTGCTCCTTTTTTTTTTTTAAACTAGAGTTTGTCCATTAAAGTTACTGCTGCATCTAAAATCTGTGCACATAAGCTTTCCCTTCTAGTTTTAGTATGTTCTTTACAGCCCAGTGAATAATTTGAATAAAAAATTGCTCAACATCTTAAATCATTAAACCAGAGAAAAAAAAAGTACTAGAATAAGTGCGGTCTTTTTGCATCACTAACATCTGCCAAATGTCTGATTGGGGAATGAGTGACTTGGCAAGTGACCTGTCTCTCCATTTATAGTTCTGATAATAACTCTTTATGCATATGCTGTACTCCAACAAGAATTTCAACATGAATTTATTTCCCAGTAAGAAATGCTTTGGCCTGAAATTTTGTGATTTGCACCTGAATGGGTTTTGATTACCAACATGTTGCCCGTGTGAAAGAGATCAATGCCCACATCTTACTGCCAAATGCTAGGCTGCAGTAGTTAGTGGATCCCAATACTTTATTATTTCAATATTATTTTCACAAGCATGGTATTTCAGCAGTGTTTAAAAAAAAAATCATGTTAAGTTGCATTTATTGGAATAAATGTAGGACTATTAACAAAACAATGGCAATTATAATAATAACAACAACAATATATCAATAATCATATAAAAAGGAAAGCAACTTAATGAATGCAATCATACTCCTGTAATTGCTCATAATTTGGCAGAGCTATATAATGGACAGTGATAAACTGTTCTTGAAAATTCATTTTGAGTGGTTTAATTCACTCATTATACAGTAGGAAAAGAAACCTACACAAAATAAAATGTAATCTCCTGGCATACACTACCATAGTGAGATATGAACCTATGACTCCAGCACCATGTTATTCCAATTTCTTTGTGGGTTATTATGAACGTTCTGTATATCATCAGACAATCCAAAGCTATACTAGAAAGTTTTAAATGGTCTACCTTCTTAAATGATCTTGGTAACTTTGTGTTAGTTTTGTCTGCTGTAACAAAATTAGTTTGCTAGATTCAAAGGTCTGATGTTGATTGTAATATTATTATTAACAAGCCAGTATTATAAACTTGACTAAGATGTTAGCTAAATTGAAAATATCGCTACACAAGACATGGGTCCGCTTCATGCTGACATAAGAGGATTTCATATATCCATTGGGCAGTAAATGTTTTAATAAGAGACTGGCAACTTTGTTGATTTACAAGTGGTTTATTAGTCATAGGGATGAACAAATGTGTCTGGTTTCCATTCATGGTGAATTTGTCAAACACATTGTGAAGTCTGAAAGTTGAAAACGTAAATCGAAACCCCTTTGAAGTCTTATGGGGGTTGTTAAACCTTGAAAATCAATTCTGGCCATTTTTAAGGATGATAGGCAAGGAATTGACAAACAAAGAGCAAAGAAACCATGTGCCAATGGAGAGAAGGCCCTTAAGAGAAAGAGAAATTAAAAACCAAAAGTGGCATCCATCACATCAGCAGGAAGGCAGATGGTCTCAGACATGGAAACAGGGGAAGCTCAAAACAAGAACCAGGCAGGATGGCAACAAGCATGGCCAGCAGAATGATGCCGCTGTTGTTTTTGGCCATATTTGTTTGTACTCATGTTTTCTTTTTTTTATAGAACAGATACTTACCTTACTGCTACTAACCCCCTGATGAAGGAATCATTATTCTGAAATGCGCCAGGGTCTTGTTGTATGTAGCGGTTATGCCTCATGTTATGTACCTTGCTGGTATTTTAGCTGCTACATCAGCCATTTACTGTTATTCTTTTAATCGTTTTAGTAATATTAGAATTTACATTACTGCTTTTTATATACAGTATGTTTCTCACTCTCTTTATATACTCTGGGACCACATAATCCCAATCAATATTTGGGGAGTTTTCCTTTAATTTCTCCATACCCAGGGATGATGGCCTGCCCTTCCTCAACCATACCCTCTTTTTGCAACAAATTTTTTTTCACAGATATTAGCCACAGATATCTGAAAAGCTGCAATGTAAGAGGGAGGCAATTTTAAATATGAATGAAAAATTAGAGTGTATTAATTCAGAGGCAATAGTCACAAATATTGTACAATCACTGGAGAGTTATAAGCAGCCTGATTAGGATGCAATTTAAGAGAGAGAGAGATGAGCCAGGTTTTATCCCTAATTAAAAATACAGTGTATTATTTTAAAGACATTAGCCAAAAGTATTTAAAGTTGCTGGACAGTATATAAGCAGCTTACAAAAAGACAAGACAGATTTTATCTTGAAATAAACATTTGGGTGTATTATTCCAGAGAGACAATGGCCACAAATATATTTGAGTGCTAGAGCATTGAATAGGCTGCAAACTGGAAGACCCTGCAGCAAACATTATAATTTTTGCAGCTTAGGTCCAGCTTCAAAAGCATTATTTTTGGCATCTTTACAGTGCAGGAGCACCAGAAAAGACCAGTAGAGGTGACAGAAGCTGGTAATGATGGCAGGCCTAGAGAGGTGGCAGGAGATAGTGATACTAGCAGCTTAGCAGAGGTGGCAGAGGCAGGTCAGCAAAGGTGGCAGAAATCGGTAATGAAAGCAGGTTAGTGGAGGGCACAGGAGTTGATAATGACTGCAGGCAAGCAGAGGTGGAAGGAGCTGTTAATGGTTGAAGGAGCTGGTAATGATGGCCTGTCAGCAGCAGTTTCAGAGGGTGGTAATAGTGGCAGTGCTGCAGACATGTTGTCATTTTTTGGAGCCAGATTACAAGGAAAAAGGCTGTTGGCAGCATAAGCTGCAGGGGTTTTGTGATTATTATGGATCTAGGACTAGTTTACTTTTTTGAAAGTGAACTGGTCCACTGTGTCAGGGTATAGGTTGATTTATGTCTTTATATAAAAAAAAAAAAAAAACTCTTGTTCTGTTTAAAGCCCCTCAGACAACACACTGGCTGTAGGGCCTGAACATTAAGCACATTCTGGGCAAGCTACTGCCATTGGTGCTGCCTGCACACCCAATAGTCCATTAGGTCCTCACTTTGAAGAGTGTCTGCATCAGTCCTGAACATTTGACTGCAATCTAATGTTTTAGGTAATGCCTGTGACTAATGTTTGCAGCCAAGCCCATCCAATGTGGATTGAAAAATAACTTAAAAACATTACTGAGGCAACCACTGCCACTGTTTCTTCTCTTTTCAGTACTTTGAGGACTAGAGGCACGTTGGACATGTGAGGGGATCCTGACAATATCTGGAAATGCTGGCAAAAGGTTATTTTACAGAACCTCATTTAATTGGAGTATTTTTTGCTTCCTTTGATTTGGCGGTGTGAAATTAGGGATTCTAAAGAGTGCTACCCAGTAATGGTCTCACTCTTTCTTGGCACTAATCCTGTGGTCCTTAGTGTCGGTAAGGACAACAATATCCTCAATAGTCTCACCCCACCCACATTTAACTCCCAAGGTTTGGGAGGAATTAAAAATCTCTGTGGAAGCTTGCACTATTTCCTCCTCTTCCCCACTGCCAGCACCCTGACCCTCCTCCTCATACACCTCCTCTGTTTCCTCTTGCCTCTGCCTCACAGTAATAGAGAAGCTGTGCCTCCAGTGGCCCGTTTATTGCAGCACACAGTGTGTGCACCAGCAGAAACACCAAAAGAATTAAGCCTTTCACTGATGGTGCACTGAAATAATTCCCCAACACCTTTATGCCAGTTTGCAGGGCTATGGCAGGATTAGCAATAGAGGAGAAGGAAGAGGAGCCTTAGCTGCTCTGCATCTAGAAGGAGGAAGTTGAGGAAAGTTTTGTGAGCAACTCAACTACTTCCTTCACTTGTTCTGGTTGTATAGCTTAGCCTATGCCTTCACATTTAGATCTGTCTGTCATTATGAATACAGGGAATTGCTTTGCTATATTATTAGCTATGGCAATAGGGAAAATACCAATGTGGTAATTTGGTGCACTAAACTGTATATATGCACACCAATCAGCCATAACAAAAAGATCACTGACAGTCAAAGTTAATAATATTGATTATCTCTAAATAATGGCATCTTAAAATCAGCAGGATATTTTCAGCCACAAAATACTTACTAGCTGTGCACACATAGTCCCACAACATGGACACTGACATACCATGTTGGTCATGAAGTTGATGTGTTGCAAGCGGACAAAATGGGCATCACAGTTTATTGTGTATGGGGCTACATAACAACAGATTGGTCACAGACAAAATCTCCTAAAATGAGCACATGAGCATCAGCCCTGGACCATGGAGGAATTTAAGAAGGTGGCCTAGTCTGATGAATATTTTTTTCTTTTACATCATGTGGATGGCAGGGTGTGTGGGCTTCAGTTTCCTGGGGAAGAGATGGCACCAGGATAAATTATGGGAAGGAGGCAAGTCAATGGGGGGAGTAATGATTTGGGCAATGTTCTTCTGGGAAACCTTGGTCCTGACATTCATTTGGATGTTACTTTGACACGTACCACTTAACCAAACATTGTTGCTGACCAAGTACACCCATTCATTGAAATGGTATTTCCTGATGGCAGTGGCCTCTTTCAGCAGGATAATGTGCCCTGCCTCACTACAAAAATGGTTCAAGAATGGTTTTAGAAACACAACAATGTATTGACTTGGCCTCCAAATTCCTCAGACCTCTAGCCATCGGGCATCTGTGGCATGTGTTAGAACAACAAATCTGATCCATGGAGGTCCCACCACAACTTAAAGTGGTGTTGCCATTTAAAAAAATAAAATAAAAGTCAGCAGCTACAAATACTGCAGCTGCTGACTTTTAATAATCGGACACTTACCTGTCCCAGGGTCCAGCGATGCGGGGGATCAAAGCCCCGCTCATCTCCCCCTCCGTTCGGTAGCACCGGCATTGTAACTGTGGGCGCCCCAGCTGTGTTTTCACAGCCAAGCACCCGCTGCGCATGCGCGAGCTGCGCTGCGTGCTGTGAGTGGCCGCGCAATCATCTAGGACCTGTCACGTTTCACGATGATTGAAAAGAGGGAGGGGGCAGAGCTGAGCCCTTCCTGCACCGAGAGGAAGTGATTAGTGGTGGACGAACTTCCGACGGGACGTTTCGCGAACGTGCCCAAATGTTTGCGAACCTCCAGGTCATATTTTCAGCCACAAAATACCACAAGCCACAAAATACTTATTAGCTGTGCACAAATAGTCCCACAACATGGACACTGACATACCAGAAGTATTAAGTGAATCTGGGATCGACAACTACAAGCATTCTTTTTTTATCTGTGAAATGTTGTCAATTGAAGGCCATGAAGGAGAGGCAAGGTCAGGCCAGGCTATGAAGGGGGTGTAGGAGAAGATCAGTGCCACAGTCAGGGCAGCCCAGTCCTGTGCCAGTTTCCCAGTGTGCCAACCTGTGCTTGAGCCCCTGACCCTTCCCTCTGCCCGGCCCTTACCCCCACCTATGCAGGGCTCCACTGCGGTGGTCCGGAGGTGCCAGTCCAGTGCTGATCCTCAGCCATGGTGCTGGCACTGCCTGCTGATTGGCTTCTCTGCTGCTATCTCCCTCACTGACACCAGCACTGAGATAGAACACTGACACCAGCACCGCGATAGAGACTGAGCACTGACACCAGCCCCAAGATAGAGAGCACTGGCACCAGCACCGAGATAGAGAGCACTGACACCAGCACAGTGATAGAGAGCACTGACACCAGCACTGACAACAGCAACTAGCCCCGGGACCCAAAAATATGACACCACTCAACCTCTTCAAACAGGAGGGTATGGGCATATAGTACAGTGTGCTTTTTTTGTACAAGTGAGCCAAAGGTAGAAAAAAGGTCCGTGTGCTAGATTATATAAATCGTTTATAGAGTTATGCATATACATGGTCTACTGGTGGTCACATGTGTTGAATTCCTCCGAGATCCATGCCTCATTCATTTTTAGAAATGTGAGGTAGTCAACACTGTCGTGAGCTGGCGAGTGCACTTATCGGTCACGATCCCCGCTGCTGCGCTGAACGTCCTTTCGGACAGGACACTGGACGAGGGGCAAGCCAACAGTTCCAATGCAAATTGTGCAAGCTCTGGCCAGGGGTCAAGCCTGCCCACCCAGTAGTCCAGGGGATCATCACTTCTCAGAGCGTCCACATCAGCCGTTAACCCGATGTAGTCGGACACCTGTCGGTCTAGGTGTTCCCTGATGCTGGATCCGGATTACACCTGTCGATGAGTCGGCTGAAAAAATTATCTCATATCAGAAGTGACCAAAACATCTTCAAACCGCCCTCTTCTTGCAGGCGCTGTTGGATTGGTATCCGCAACTCTTTCTCTGGGAGTGGGAATTCTTCTGCCAGCGCACGCAAAAGCAGAATGCAGCATTTCTCTAAGCAAGGCCTGTAAGTGCTCCATTCTGACAGCCCTCTGTGATGGTGGTAACATTTCCTCCATTGTGTGTTTGTATCGGGGGTCTAAGTACGTTGCCACCCAGTACTGGTCCTTGACCTTTATGCTTTTTATACGGGGTCCCTGTTAAAACACTGGAGCATGAAGGCCCCCATTTGCACTAAACTGGAAGCGGTGTGGTGGCCTGGCTCCTGCTCATCATCCAAGATATTGTCGTCCTCCTCATTCTCCTCCCTCCATCCATGGACGACAACAGGGATCCCAGAAAGGTTTAAAGCATGCTCTTCTTGCTCCTCCTTATCCGCCCCGGCACCATCCTCCTCTGACTCCTCTTCAGACTCCTGTTGTTGACTTGTCTCAGATAGAGTAGCCCCCCCTGGGAATTCATCCAGCATTGCGACTTCCTCATCTTTCTGCTCCTCTACGGCTTGATCAATGAAATAAAGCAAGGCACGCTCCATAAAGAAGGCGTAAGGTACGATGTCACTAATGGTGTCATGGCTGCAACTGACCAGTTTGGTGATCTCATCAAATGGCCGCAGAAGTCTGCATCCGTTGCGCATGAGCAGCCACTGGCGCGGTGAAAAAAAACCATGCTCCCCAGAACCTGTTCTGCCGCAGAGTTCGTACAGGTAGTCGTTAACTGCACATTTCTGCTGGAGCAGCCTATCAAGCATAGAAGGTTGAGTTCCATCGCATCTGGCAATCACAAATAAGACGTCTGATTGGCAGATTGTGTCGCCGCTAAATGTCAGCAAGGCGAGCCATGGCCGTGTAAGATCTTCTGAAATGGGCCGAGATTTTCCTTGCCTGCCGCAAGATGTCCTGGACCCCAGGGTATTTGATAACGAATCGCTGCACGACCAAGTTTAAGACGTGTGCCATGCATTGCTCATGTGTAATTTTGCCCTGTTTCAACGCGCTAAGCAGATTGGCACCATTGTCACACACCACTTTACAAATTGAGCGGTGTTAGCCACTGATCTGTCAGATGTATCTTGGCACCGACACTGTGTGCCAGAGATACATTCACTTGCCGCTGAACATGGCCATATAGCTCTGGGATGCCCTTCTGTGAGAAATACTTCCTTCCTGGGATCTTCCATTGTGGTGTTCCAATGGCCACAAATTTTCGAAAGGCCTCCGAGTCCACCAGTTTATATGGCTGTAGTTGGCGGGCTATTGGCTCTGAACTCCCCTCCTCTTCCTCTCTTGTGGGCACCCACGTGACGGCCCTAGACACGTCATCATCTACGTCACCTTCCCCACCGCTATAATTAGAGATCTCGGAGTAGGCAGCAACAGCGGGGACCAACCTCCTTGGGCTGATCTGGGTACTGTCATCAGACTGCTGAGTGGCGGTTGTTGCTACCTCCTCTTCCTGATCCAATGCCAAGAATGGCTGCGCATCGGAAATGTCTTGTGATGATGGATCGGAAAATAGTCCTGTGACTCAAGCAGAGGGTATATGGTGGTGGTGGTGTTGGTGGTAGTGTTTTTGGGGGTGCACAAAGCAGAGAGTGAAGAGGGTGCAGATCGAGAGGATGAGGAGGGTGCAGAAGAGTAAGGCTGAGTGAGCCACTCAACCAAGTCTGGTGCGTCCTTTGACGTAATCAAACGCACCTTCTGCAGCTTCCCACTTTGGCTCAAGCCTTTTGCTCCTGCCCTACCCTTACCACCCCTGCGGAAGGGCCTGCCTCTTCCTCTGCCTGTCATTTTTTAATTGACCCTGTGACAAAGGTCTCTAGAGAAGTGCAGTATAACACCCCGCTTCAATCTGTGGTTTTGGGGGGCCACTGGTCTATCACACCAGTTATAATACTTTTTTCTAATTGCGTTTGTCACTCTTTGTAGTATCGCTGCAGAACCGCTCAGCAGTCACAATGCTGCACAGTAGAAATGCACTATACTATGCTTTCTATAATTGAAAGTATTTTATACGTGTATTACACCCCTATATACTGCACACCAAATAGTACACCTATACCAGTCCTTAAAAAGACTTTTGTGGACCTAATAGAGCTAGCTAGTGAATTACAGACTGTCCCTGCTCCAAACAGCAAACTGTCCCTAGACTCCCTACACTGAGAAAAGAGCTGCAGAATCGGTCAGCACTGCAGTCACTATAATATGCTTTCTATATTTGAAAGAAAGTATATTATAAGTGTATTACAACAACCCTATATACTGTACACCTGTACCAGTCCTTAAAATGACTTTTGTGGACCTAATAGTAGCTAGCTAGTGAATTACAGACTGTCCCTGCTCCAAACAGCAAACTGTCCCTAGACTCCCTAACTGAGAAAAGAGCTGCAGAATCGGTCAGCACTGCAGACACTATAATATGCTTTCTATATTTGAAAGAAAGTATATTATAAGTGTATCACAACCCTATATACTGTACACCTATACCAGTCCTTAAAAGGACTTTTGTGGACCTAATAGTAATAGCTAGTGATTACAGACTGACTGCCCCTGCTCCACACAGCGTCCTTTCCCTACACTGACAAAAGACAGAATGTTAAATGGCTGCCAGATCAGGTCTATTTATAAGGTAGGGGGTATGTCCATGTGCTGAAATGTCTCAATTGGCTGTTCTGTACCCCATGATGGATTTGTCATGGGTCAAAGTTCTTCACAATGTAAATGAATATGGCCGCCACAAACAGCGCCATAAGTCCGCCGGTTTGGCGAATCGCGAACGAGCAAAGTTCGCCGCGAACCGACCGCCGGGCGAACTGCAAGGCCATCTCTAGAAGTGATGTCACAAGCCCAGGCACTGAAGGAGGCAGACTACGAGGGACCCCCTAGCAACAGCCACTTAGAGGTGAGTTGAAAAAAACAAATTTTCCAAATTTTTTTTTTTTTTTTTTTTTTTTAGCAACATTCATGATTTTTTATTTTTTTTGGGTGCAACTCCATTTTAAAGGATCTGCTACTGATGGCTTGGTGCTAGATACTACAGCAGATAAAAAGCAAAACCCCCCCAAAAAAAACATATATTATTAATTCAGTAAAAAAAGGACTTGGAAAAGTAAGATACTATAAGCATCTGACTCTATCTTAATTTCAGCATATTTCAATTATAGCTTCTTTCCTGTACAGCAGCACTGTAAACAGCTTTAGAAACCACTCAGGTTTGCTACATTTACATGTGCTGACAAAGAATAAGCTAACTGGTGGAGATGGCCTATTCACCCTTCATTAGGGTTGCCACCTTTTCTTCAAGTCCAACCCGAACACTTTACTGGCACACAGCATTTTTTTTTTAGTATACGCTATAGACAATAGGATTGTTAAAGACATTGAAGTGTGAGTGGACAGGGGGTAGTGAGATGGACAATGCTTCTAAAAAAATTTCAATGAATACTTTGAAAACAGTCTGCTTAAATGTTAGGTTAAATTAGCCCAGGAGTGGAGTAGTGTGTACCTTATGGGGTTGGTGGTCATTGGGGATGGCCTGGGTATAATACAGGGGTGTTGCTAGAACTATACAAGACCTGGGGCACCTTTGGGCACCCAAACTTAAGCAGTAATGTGGCATGCACAGCACATCTTGGCGAACACTGGGTGCTGACCCAATTACAGAGAACAATGAATGGGCTTAAATGAGTATGGTTTAATAAATCAAACCTATAAAATAGGCTTTGTTTGCTTTGCCACAAGAAATAGTCTCACAGATATGCATACCCTAAAAATGAAACGCTCAAACGATATGCTACCATTGCATATGATTTTATGTGCACTGAATACTAACAAACAGCTAACTCTTCGAGCCTACCTTAAAGAAGAATGTCATTAAAATAGTCAGTGACTGATTAGCAACCAGCAACTGTGGAGACAATGAATGATCACTTTGGTCATAAGTATGTAATGTACAATAATGTGAAAAGTGCAGGACTCTGTTAGGCTGGCCATACAATTATTTTTTATTCAGCCAAAGTGCTGAACGAAAAAAATAATTAACTAGATCCAAGCAAATTAAGTACTGTAGATGGAGGACTCTCCCTATTGGATTCCGACAGCAGCACTAGACCCTGTCAAGAAAATGCTAACCAGCAGCTGTAGCTCCCCCACATTCTACCTCCTAGTACAACCCCCCCCCCAATTCCCCCTCCTAGCACAAATACCCCCCCCCCCAAAAAAAAATCCTTCTCCTAGCACAAGCCCTTCCTCTACAAATGCCACCTCCCCAGCACAAAGCCTCTAAATCCAATCCTTCCTCTAAGGCCCCTTTCACACCTAAGCGTTTTTCATGCGGTGCAGCGCTAAAAATAGCGCCTGTTCACCGCATGAAAAAATCCTGCCCCTTTAACTCCAGTGTGAAAGCCGATGGGCTTTCACACTGGAGCGGTGCGCTAGCAGGATGACTAGAAGTCCTGCTAGCAGCATCTTTGGAGCGGGATAGGAGCGGTGTGTTCACCGCTCCTATACCGCTCCTTCCCATTGATTAGAACGGGACACCGCGGTAAAACCGCCGCAAAGCGCCGCTACGGCGGCGCTCTGCGGGGGGTGTTTAACCCTTTTTCGGGCCGCTCGCGGGGGGTAAAACCGCACCGCGAGCGGCCGAAAACCGCAGTGAAAACGACGGTAAAGCAGCACTAAATATAGCGCTGCTTTACCGTCACCGCGGCTCACCGCCCCAGTGTGAAAGGGGCCTAAGCCCAAATTCCACCTCCTAGCACAAATACTTCCCCCACCAAATTCCAATCTCCCAGCACAGCCCTCTTCCCTTAGCATTGGTTTTACTACCCCTTGACCACTAAAATGAATGGCTAAGTTCACCTTACTGAACAAGTTACATGTTACACCAGTATTTAGGGCATAACATGTAACATGTTCAGCAACCACCCCACCATGACAGTGTGCGTCCACAAGGCTGTGCCATTTATTCACAGATTTATTAGAAAAAAAAATTAGCATATTTTCTAAATGCAAAAAAAATGGGCATTTAATTTTTTTTCCCAAAAGTTGAACATAACCTTTATTAATTCTTCCCATATATACATAAACCTAAAAAAAATGAACACACTATTCTATATATATTGTATACATTAGTAAATTACATACTCAGATATAGAAATATGTTCAGTTAATAACATGCATACACACTCAAATGCATACAGATACTGAGATATATACATACACACTCAGATATATACATATGCTCAATTACATACAGCACATGCACATACTGTGTGTATATATATATATATATATATATATATATATATATATATATATATATATATATATATACTCAGATACACACATGCTGTAAAGAAACACTAATATATATATATATATATATATATATATATACTAAGAAACATGCATACACACTCAGATACATGCAAACACACACTGAGATACATACATGCACTCAGATACACACAAACAGGCATAAATACACTTGACACAACATACTGTGAGATAAATACATACATATGTAGTCTGGTAATGGGCAGCCAGCTTCTCTCCTCCCCTCTCTGTCCTGCTGTCCTCTCCCTCCTGCAGCTCCTTTCTCTGCCCGCCCACACACATTCACAGCTCTCTCCACTAGATTTGTCTGTGAACAGTCCTGACAGGGCTCCAGTAGCCGGGACTAGAAGCAGAGCATCGGCAAATGCGGCCAGGAGGTTCTGTATCCCTCCACAGAGAGAAACAAGTCCCTTGTAATTAGGGCTGTTTCCATCAAGACAGTTACATATATGTAAAGATATGTGACATTCTGATACATGTTATGGATCCGATTTGATTAAGCTTCTATGGGGGTGTTATAAGTATTTTTGAGGGTGCCCTGGTGGCTGGTGTCCGGGTGACAGGCAGTCAGAAACCCGGGCAGAGGATGTAAAAACCGGACTGTCCGGGTGAATCCCGGACAGGTGGCAACCCTACCCTTCATACTGTTGCTACTCCTTTACTATCCAATCACAAGGTGGGGTGGGGAGGTGACCAGGCTGTGTTGCTTTGCTGTAGCAGGAAACTAAAAGGTCATCAGGGTGGCTATGCTATGTGGCAGAGTTTTTTAACTCTCAGAATAATCATTAATAGAAATCCTTTTCCATTAAAAAAAAATCTTCCATATATGTATTTTACCTATGCATTCACCTGTTTCTATAATCTGGACACTGGACTTTTAGATCACTCAAGAGAAGCCAAACACTGTATACAGTATATTAATATAGGAACAAAGAAGAATGATCTGGAGCATACACTGTGACCCACCTCCATCCCGAATTGTACATGTAAAAACAGGAAATGGTCATGGGACTTTAACCTGTTGCTGACCAGCCGCCATCATTATACTGCAGCAGGTTGGCTCTCCTGCGCAAACCGCCGTTGGTGTACATTGGTTGTGCGTGCAGGTAGGGGGCGCACCCGCCTTCCCAGCAGCGATAGGATTTGGTAGAGAACCGATTAGTCTTCAGATCCAGACCAATGATTTTTGGCCTTGACCTGCTGATCGGTTCTGGCACTACAGAACCAGCACTACACTAACACCAGTACACGTAGGCACATTTTTCACCCCCCGCTAGTGCTTCCCCCCCAGTTAACCATTTTACTCCCTGTTACAGTGCCACCAAGTGCAGTTTTCAGAATTTTTACTGATCACTGTACTGGTGTACTGGTAGTAGTAGGCCCAGGTAGGTTTAGGGTACCCCCCATTAACCCCCTAATAAAGGTTTAACCCTCTGATCACCCCCAGTTAACTCTTTCACCCCCTGTCACAGTGTCACTAGTATAGTGTAGATCTCTTTTCTGATCATGGTATTTGTGCCAGCACCTGCGTTTAGCCCCTCCGCCTAGCCAAGCCCACCCAAGTGAGTATCAATAGATCACTGTCACTTACAAAACAAAGCACACAAAATTGCAGCATTAGCAGAGTCAGGCGAGATGCCTGCTAGCACTAACAGTTCATTTTTATTTTAAAGTTTCAAGCAGTGGCCGACAACCAGGTGCTCTTTTACCTGTGAGTTGCACTAGCTGTACCTATAAATTTAGTGGCCAAAATGTCCAAACAGAGGTACACTAGTGAATAGGCCTACACGTTGCTGAACATGACAGACAAGAGTGGAGGGGAAGCCTCACTGTCAGATTCAGGCTCAGTATACAAACCCGTAGAGCAACAGCACCCTGACAGATAGCTCTGATGACAAGAGTAGCAATCCCTGCTATGGTCAGGTGTACCCGACCCGTTCTTCTGTTGCTTAGGTGCAACAACCGCAGTGTTCTCAAATGGAGCAGAGAGACAGTACTAGTGCTGCTCAACCTTCTGGTGAACTGGCAAGCACCAGCGGCCTAGTATGTCCTAGTCATAGACAAACCAGCACTGCAGTAATATGACGTGGTGAGTCCCATAAGTGCAGTTCAAGCTGGTGCGGTATCTAGCACAAGTAGTGCCCTGCAGCCACCAAGAATTCAAAGAGCCTATAGCATTTGCTAATCCTGATTTTCAGCCCACCATTTCTGCAGCGCCCGCACTTCCCCTATTCTCTGGCCAACCTGGAATTCAGGTGGAAACAGCAGATTTTAGTACCCTTGACTTCTACGAGCTGTTTATCAGAGTAGATCTCTACAGATCTATTATGGACCAAAGCAATTTATACGCTGGTCAATGTATCGCCGCAAATCCAAATTTGACCCTTGTCAGAGAATTTGGCTGGAAACCTATAACAGTTCCTGAATTTAAGACCTTTCTGGGCCTATCTCTCCTCATGGGCATTACTAAAAAGGTTGAGTTGTGGTCATATTGGTCCACTGACCCAATTCACCATATGCCCGTGTTCTCTGCTTCCATGACCAGGAATCGATAAGAGCAAATCTTGCGGTTCATGCATTTCAAAGACAATGAACTCTGTCGTCCTCAGGGTGACCCTGAATAGGATCGGCTCCACAAAATTCAGCCCCTCGTAAACCACTTAAACCAATAGTTTGCACCTTGTTTATTCCTGATCAAGTTGTCTGCATTGATGAGTCCCTGATTATATTTTCTGGTCGCCTGTCTTTCAAACAGCTTCTCCCCAGTAAGCGTGCCAGATATGGGGTCAAGATATATAAGCTCTGTGACAGGGCCACAGGCTATACATATAATTTTTTGGCTTATGAGGGAAAAGATATCACTGTGGAGCCCCCCAACTGCCCAGACTTCATAGGGAGCAGCGGTAAGATTGTTTGGGACTTAGTGTTATCCTTATTCGGAAAGGAGTACCACTTGTACGTGGACAATTATTACACAAGCGTGCCACTTTTTAGTCACTTTTTTATTCTGGAATTGGCACATGTTGCACCGTGTGATCTAATCGCTGGGGCTTCCCCCAATGGCTTGTAGAAACCTGACTTGATAGGGAGAGAGCCTGTTTGAAGTGTAATGAATTGCTTGCAGTGAAGTGGAGGGACACGCGGAATGTTTTCATTCTGTCCTCCATTCACGCAGATACGACAGTCCAAATTCCAACGGCGACTGATGTTGTAAAGAAGCCCCTCTGTGTCCACGAATACAACCTTAACCACTTAAGGACCAAGCCTCTTTTTGACACTTGTTTACAAGTTAAAATCAGTTTTTTTTGCTAGAAAATTACTTAAAACTCCAAACATTATATATTTTTTTCAGACACACTAGAGAATAAAATGGTGGTCGCTGCAATACTTTATGTCACACTTTATGTATTTGCGTAGCGGTCATACAAGCACAATTTTTGGGGAAAGATACACTTCTTTGACTTAAAAAATAAGACAACAGTATAGTTAGCCCAATTTTTTTTTATATTGTGAAAGATATTGTTACACCAAGTAAATTGATACCCAACATATCATGCTTCAAAATTGAACCGCTCGTGGAATGGTGACAAACTTTGACCCCTAAAAATCACCATAAGCGTCATCTAAAAATGTCTACAGGTTACCAGTTTTGATTTACAGAGGCGGTCTAGTGCTAGAAATATTGCTCTCGCTCTAACGATTGCGTCAATACCTCACATGTGTGGTTTGAACACCATTTTCATATGCGGGTGCGACTTACGTATGTGTTCACTTCTGCTCGTGAGCACACTGTCTTTTTGTTTGGGTCACTTTTATTCCTATTACAAGGAATGTAAACATCCCTTGTAATAGAAAAAAAACATGACAGGACCTCTTAAACCTCAGATCTCACATTTACACTTCAATGCAATAAAAAATTAATAATTAAATGTCTTTCTTTAAAAAAAAAAAAAAATTCCCCTTTAAGGCCATTGGGTGGAAGTGACGTTTGACGTCGCTCCTGTCATCCAATGTTATGAAGCTGAGTGGGGGCCATCTTTCCCTCACTCGGCTCCAGGTCTGTCAGGGGGGAGGACGCTATTGTCTCCACCGCTACTGACGGCTCCAGTAAGCGGCAGGAGGGGGGCTCTCTCCCACCCCTATAAAAGTAATAAAAGTAAAAATAGACCACCTTTATCTTAAAGAGGACCGCCTGCCGTTTCTGAAAATACCAGGGGTTATGTCAGCTAGTTGAAAAACAGAACATTACAATATTTGTCCAACAAGGTCCAGCAACGTACTGGTATGTTGTTGGACTTTGAGTGATGCCTGATGGTTTAGATATCATCTTGGTATCCTTCTTTTCAGCCAGCAGTTGGCTTTCATGTAAAAGCAATCCTAGTGGCTAATTAGCCGCTAGACTGCTTTTACAAGCAGTGGGACCCCCTCCTGCTGTCTTCCATGGTTTTCTCAGGCTCTCCTGTCCCACCGGGGAACCTGAGAATGCAGGCGGTGGTTCTGCAAGCTGACCATAGAGCTGATCGGAGACTAGAATATCTCCAATCATCTCTATGACCAAAGAAACCAGAAGCTTTTAGGGGTTTCAGGGTCCTGCACGCAGCTAGGCTTACAAAAAGTCTCCCACATGTGGTATCTCCATACTCAGGAGACGCAGCAGAATGTATTTTGGGGTGTAATTTCACATATACCCATGGCATGTGTAAGCAATATATAATTTCATTGACAACTTTTTTTTTCATAATTTTTCAATCACTTGTGACAAAAAAATAAAATATTCAATGGGCTCAACATACCTCTCAGCAAATTCCTTGGGGTGTCTACTTTCCAAAAAGGGGTAATTTGGAGGGGTTTTGTACTACCCTGCCATTTTAGCACCTCAAGTAGTAAGATAGGCAGTCATAAACGAAAAGCTTCGTAAATTCCAGTAAATGTAATACACTTATTGAATTTTTTTTTACCCTAGACGTGTGGCTGAATACATTTTGGCCTAAAAATAAGACTAAAATTTAGTTTATTGGATTTTTTTTATAACAAAAAGTAGAATATATAATTTGTTTTCAACATTTTCGGTCTTTTTTCATTTATATGGCAAAAAAATTTTTAAATCCCAGAGGTTACAAATACCACCAAAATAAAGCTCTATTCGTGGGAAAAAAAAGGACGCAAATTTCATTTGGGTAAAGCATTGCATGACCGCACAATTTCCAGTTAAAGTAGCGCAGTGCCAAATTGCAAAAAGAGCTCTGGTCAGGAAGGGGGTAAATCCTTCTGGGACTGAAGTGGTTAAATGAGGTAGACACAACTTAGATACAATTAATGGTTTATTATAAATTCATGGTATACAAAAATACATTTTAAAAAATATGCAAAAAATCGTACAGACATTTACAGTAAAATAGTCATCAGAAAATCGATATTTGATGAAACACCACACGTATGGTGATATTCACGAGGTATCATAATAGGGTACACAATGGGTCTGGGAATGAGTGGATATATCATAGCATCTATGGAGCTCTACACATTTCGTGGGTCCCACAAGGTCCATTCATCAGGAGTTTGATGCGATCTATGCGGTCTATGAATATAAGTAAAATTATAATAATCTGTAAAAAAATAATAATAATAATTAAAAAAATAATATACAGTATGTTAGGATGTATGATTCTCCACCTGTGAACGGGAGCATGTACTGTAAAAAAATTAGTAGCCTTACTACTTACATGTCAGCTCAAATTGTGGGCTCAGCGTCTGGGAGGAGAAATGGAGGCGCCGTGACAAAAGTCTACCCAGGGTTGAGGAAGGAATATGCCACCCAAATCTTGCCAAAGGGGAAGACAGCCGGGGGGAGAAACAGGACCCCAGGCGCAATTGATGAAGTGTATGAACACATATGGACCAAACAATCATGGGAGAAAAAAGTGGTGTATTTGAGTGTATAGCAGTGTTGCCAACCTACCAGATTGAAATTTACTGACACAACACCCAAAATTTCCTGGCACAGACAAGTTTTTACTGGCATTTCCAAAAGTTTCAAAATTACAGTTTTAAGTGCACATTTTAGTATTTAGGTTACAAACAAGTACAATATGCAATTAGCAATGTGATTTAAGATAGATATTAGGGCAAAAAACATATTTCT
Source organism: Lithobates sylvaticus (assembly GCA_028564925.1). Classification (NCBI taxonomy): domain Eukaryota; kingdom Metazoa; phylum Chordata; class Amphibia; order Anura; family Ranidae; genus Lithobates; species Lithobates sylvaticus. The sequence continues at coordinate 472,492,917 of CM053026.1, read as the reverse complement.
TTTTTTTATTTTCGATATAGTAAGTAAGTAGCTTGGGACAGGACTCAGGAGGGCAAGAAATTAGAATAGGAAGGCACACACACACATGAAGTTGACTTCAGTCCACTCCAGTCTAAACAGTACTGACAGTCCCGCTCCCGACTGCCTCTGCTCCTGTCCTGCAGACCCACACACGAGGCTCTGGCCACTCAGCTTGGCTCCCTTGCACCATGACATCACACGACATGCTCAAGCACCGCCTCCACCAGAGCTGCCCGAAAACACTGTAGCAGGGACTCGGATGGTCTCGGCCGGCTCTGGACCGAGCCAAACATCACAGCCATATTTTTTACTAGCAACTTTTTCCTTTAACTGGCATTTACTGGCAGCAGAAAATTGCCTGTTTTTTACTGGCTGCCAGTAAAAATACTGACGGTTGGCAACACTGGTGTATAGCGTGACAAGTTCATAAATGGGTAGATCTCATATATTGTGATCAGTGAATCCAGATAAATCAGTGAAAGTGAGAACTGAGCACCTGTGTAGCCAATAAGTAAAAATAGGGTGGAACGTAAAAATAAAAAATAAAAGACTAAAACGATATAACTGGGTGCCAAAACAACAAAGTGAAAAAAGAGTGGTAAAAGCACAAGTGAAAGGAATAGAGAAATAAGTAGTGGGAGTGAGAAAAAAAAACTGTCAGGGTAATGCCGGTAATTAATGGCAAGTGGTGAATGTAGATCCTCGCAACCCCAGGACAGGCAGGTCCTGGCAGACCCTCCCACTCCCCACTGGTCCCATGGCAAGGAGTGACAAAAGGCATGATGGAGAAAATAACAAAACAAAATAAATAAAAATGTATGTAAATATAAAAATAAAATAAAAATATATAAATATGCATAATGGTGATGCAACAGATCATAAGAGACCGAGTGTCTTCCACCCAATTATTGCAAGAACAAAGAAAAATGATCTGGAGCATACACTGTGACCCACCTCCATCCCTAAGTGTACATGTAAAAACAGAGAATGGTCATGGGTCTGTAAATGAGGTAGACCACTAGGGATGAGCCGAACACCCCCCCGTTCGGCTCGCACCAGAACCCGCGAACGGACCTAAAGTCCGTGCGAGCTTTAGAACCCTATTAGTTATAATGGATGCGAACGTTCGAAATCTAATGCTAATTTTAAAGGCTAATATGCATGTTATTGTCATTAAAAGTGTTTGGTGGCCTGGGTCCTGCCCCAGGGGACATGTATCAATGCAAATTTTTTTTTTTAAAACGGATGTTTTTTCAGGAGCAGTGATTTTAATAATGCTTACTTTGAAACAATAAAAGTGTAATATTCCTCAAGGGTCTGGTATGGATTTTGAGGGGGACCCTACGCCATTTTTTTGGCTGGGGTCCCCCTTAATATCCATCCCAGACCTGAAGGGCCTGGTTATTGAATTTGGGGGGACCCCCACGCTTTTTTTTTTTTTTTTTTATCAATGAATGACAGTTCTCTGTGTTACGGAAGCCATCAATTCATTAGCCGCGAGTGCTTTTAAATAGTTTTTTTCCTGCAAAAATTACACTTTTTGCAGGGACAGTTCTAAGCACAGGAAACCTGCCCCCCTTCACAGGCAACCTATAGGACACCCCCCAGATGTGATACTGCAATGCTGTACTAACAGCACGCACACACAAATCCCCAGAAATACAGCACATATTGTCAGCAGTCAGCAGCACACTGACGCGCTGACACTGAAACACAATATGCGAGGCCGCCGCCGTGGCGGCCTCTTATACCGTGGGGCGTGTACTAAAGCCCATGAGCTATAATTGGCTACAGGCATCCTGCGAACGCCCGATGTTTGATTTGAACATGGGTTCGAATCAAACACCGGGCCCATCCCTATAGACCACTGACTAGACACGACTTGGATACAATTAATGGTTTATTATAAATTCCTGGTATACAAAAATTGTATAAAAATATATATATTATATAAATGTATATTAATATAGTTTGCCTACCATTAATATATATTTTTTTCTGCCACAATTTCCTTCTTCCACTGTCACTGGTTATTATGGAAGTAGCGTCCTTAGCAATCAGGGACATCACTCAGTCCTATGCATTTGCTGGCTGAAAATCCACCACCATGGAAACATGGCTGACATCATTGCCAAAAATATGGCTTCTTTTAGTTAATTACATCACTGGGTATACCTAACCCTTCGTTTACATTTAGTGGCTGCAACTGAAGCTGTCATCATGACTGCATAAACTATCACAGTGTAAAAAAACAAATAACTAAACAATCACATCACAGTACAGTGTTACAGTCCAAACAGTGAAAACTTGTCACACGTGGTATCCCATACCTGGGAGGAGTATCAGAATGTGTGAATGTGTTTTGGGGTAAAATTCCAAGTATGCCTATGATGGGTGTGAGAAATATCTTATTACACTGACAACTATGTATATAAAAAAAAAAATCCTTTTCATTTTCTTTCTGCATTTCCCAAAAACTTGTGTCAAAAAAATGAAATCTTTAAAAGGCCATGCCTCCTAAAAATACCTTTGGGTGTTTACTGTCCAAAATCTGGTCATTTTGTGGGTGTTTCTACACTCAAAAATGTGATGGGCAGTCAGGAAATTAGATGTGGAGTTCAAAGTAGGCCTGTAATGTGTATTATGAATGTCTTATAAATTGACAACTCGTTGTAAAAAAAAAATATATATATATATATATATATATATATATATAATTGTTTATTTTAATTCAGAATTTTTCAAAAACTTTAGGCAAAAAAAATAAAAATATTCAAAAGACTTCTTATGCCTTTTAGAAAATACCTTGTTGTGTATGCTTTCCAAAATGTGATCAATTTATGGATGTTTCCACTGTCCTGGTGCTCCAAAGCTTCCAAAAATGTGATAAGTAGTCGGGAAATTAGATACTAGTGTAATTTATTCCCCTAAAACTCCTGAAGGTGCTCCTTGGACCTTGAGATAGGCAGTTAGTACATCAGGATTGTTCAATCTTCAAATATACTGTATATACCATGGTTTGTAGCATCTATAACCATTGCACAACATTGACTATATAATATACTATATAATATACGTTAGTTGGGGTTAGTTTTACCAAAGTGAGATTTATGCCTAAATTTATAGGGACAGATTGTTTATTTGCAAAGTTTTATAACAAAAGTTAAGAAAAACATTTTTTTTTCATTGTCAGTCTTTTTGTCTTTATATAGCAAAAAAAAAAACAGTGGTGATTAAATATTACCAAAGGAAAGCTCTATCTGGCTCAAAAAATTAAATAAATATTATTTGATTATTGTGAAATGTGACAATGCTAAAAAATGAAAAATGGCCTGAGCAGGAAGGAGGTGAAACTGTCCAGTCTTGAAATGGTTAAAGAGTGGCTACATTTAAAGGCATTAAGCTGCAAGTTCTATTTACTTGGAAGTGACTCTCAAAGTGCCAACCTGTCTCCTGTTTCAGTGGTTTATCCAGAATGTCTACAATTTCAGAGACATTTGTGCTTTTAAGTGAACTTTGTAGTAAGACTAATATTGTCTGCTTCCAGTATTTAAAAACAAATGTTTTTCAGCTTATTATATACCTGTTGAACAGAAAACAGGGTTATAGTAAGGCCCACTTGTCTTCTTTACCCTACTTAAAGTAGAACTGAACTCAAAAATAAAGTGCTATGCTATAGGGAAAATTTAGAAATGTAAATAGTGCGTAGCACAAGGAACACCCTGAAAAATACACCCTTCATCTGAAATTCCTTCTGGAATATAGCATAGTGTACTTGTTGGTATATGACTGTGCCTAGGCACTCAGGTGCCTACAGCTCCAAAGTTGTTTGTATATTTGCAGTGTAAGATTGAGTTCCTGTTGCTTCCGACTGCTAGACTATGACTGAACTGTATGTTTCCACTGCATTCTATGCAATCCAGAGGATCAATGCAGTTGCAAGGACCTGCATTTATCGATGTAGACCAGAGATCTACATAGATCCTGTCATTCCCTTAAAAATAAATGCACTTTTTTACATTTGTAGTTTATATCATTTATAAAAATAACTTCAATAATTAGCATCAAATACTTTTCTTATAATATAATAAGTAACATTTAAGTGTGATAATAAAGGCTATCATATGTAAACAAATGTGTCTGTTGCAAGCGAATCACAAATGTACATGTGGATTTTTCCTCAGAGAAATACTACAAGGAGCATCTGTTTATAAATCTGTCTCCCTCTAAAATTTATTTTGTCCTGGAAATCATCCTATAGTAGTTAACAGTGCTATGGAGTTTTTTGCATTATCGCACAATATGCTTCATAAAATGCAATAATGCCAACTCCTGCTGGTACATCTGTTCCCCCGGCTTAGTAAAACATAGAAGAGACAGTCTCTCAGCCCCTTATCTGGGATTATTGCAATAAACAAAGACGAATCCCATGACGCTATGATTATTGTACCTGAACACCTTTGGGAAACAGTATAGGGACTTATATTCTTGCAGACTGTTCAGGGACCAAAAATTACTGTGCTTGCCTTTGCAACACTCTTTCCTTCAGCCACTGGGACCAATAACACACCCTTAGTGGTCTCATATTCATTTTGTTATTTGATCATAATAATAATTGACCGCTGCTGGAGACAGGAATGGCAGGCATCATAATGGAAATAAGGACTGCCTACTGGTGTTAAATTTGGCAAGACAGAATTATAATCATCAAGCAACAGATGTTCATGAATTGCCAATTACATTTTTATACATCCATTTACAAATATGACCTTAACTAGACAGTTAAAATCTTTATTTTTATTTTTTTCATTTAACTTATTTGTTGCTGCATCCTGCAGCTACCCATTTATTATGTGCTTTTGTTTATTACTGCAACCTACACTAAATATGAACATTAATTAATCTCTGTGCACAATAGACCTGCACCCTTAGCCCTATTACACCCAACTTTAAAATACATCTTCGTTTATTTAGCAAAAAGATACTAAATTGCAATTCATCCTCTAGTAATGTATTTTAGAACTGTGAGCTGTGCTCCTGCTTCCATACCTTTTAGCTGGTTATTTCCTTAACAGAAGCTGGTGAACTTTTAGTGATGAATAAAGGACAAACAGTTTGTTAAGTGGTGAATATTTAAAGTAGGGGGTAGACTGTACAGTGGCAAAGGAGTGGTAGGGTTAGTATAAAATAAGTCAACTTAAACCATTGCTCTCATGAGTTCCAGCTTTGGCAGATGTGTCCCTTGTATTTAGCAGTGATTAGATTCATGGAAAAATACCAGTTAGCTACAATTTTTGCATCTATTTCCCACTCTTTGTTCATACTTTGTAGCTAATTGCTATGCATTCAATCAGGAAAATAGGGCTGTGGCCTGTCAAGAGAAGAACGGTGGGGGCATTCTCTGCCTATAGCTCTAAATTCATTCCTGCTCACACATCATGTGACCATGCATGTATCATACCATAATACAGTTACATTAAAACATTTGAACAAAAAGTTCAATATAGTTACAGAGCAAAAAAAAATGAACTAAAAACATAATAAAATGAATATCCTGTTAATATAAGATGATACCAGTTAGATTTTTCATTATTATGCTTTACTGATTGGTTTTAATAAAAACTCTGTGTTATCTGTTGAGTTTTAGTGTGGTATTCTGTCATTGCTACAACATTTAATTTTCTAAGGACCAGTGCAGGACAAAAGGGGCAATAGGCTTTGGAGGTATAACAATGCCAGGTATTGTCTTCAAAACTACTAGGCTCTATCCTCACATAGGAATGGAAATTATGCCCATTTACTACTACACTATTGTGGTTATGTATCAGTTTTCTATCAATTTATTGTGTTTATTTATCAGTTTTCCAAAGACATATGGTAAGTGCTAAATCACATGGGTGATAATAATATAAAGCGGGTAAAAAATGTAACCATGTCTTGGAAACTTATTCATTTACAGCTTATTTGATTCAATGTTTTGCAAGTAAGGTGAATGTCAGCAAGATGTTAAATTGTTCCATGGTGTGAAATTAAAATCCCCTGTGTTCTTTAATCCATTTCTATACATGTTTCTAACCCACATGCCATCAAAAACATTTGCCAACGTTATATTAGATAACTTATGCCACACATGCTATCAAGCTCTTCATATGCCAGCAGATTCAAACAAGACAATTACTGTTATTTTATCACATTCAGAGATGTCTAATTGGCAAAAGAATAAACTGAACAGAGTGTGTGGTTTTTATCATAGATATAACAACATGAAATATTCTGATTTCAAATAACTCCTGTGCATCCCTGTTCCATTATCAGGCTGACTGAGGCAGCTGCAGCCTCACCTGTGCAGCTGCAGCCATGCATGTCACTGCCTGCAGCTGATTCCTTGGAATCTTGTGTGAGTGGCTTACTCAGTCCCAACATTGTGACTACCCACATATTTTTTCTTTAATTTACATTCTGTTTCATGTGTGCCTGCTCACCTGCCATCCCTAATAGTAAAAGCCCAATGCTCAAAAGGTAAAAAGTCCCACCCCACCTAATAGAGCTGTATTGGCTGCACCCTTTGTAGGGACACAGGTGAAAGCTGAGGAGGGGGAATTGGGTACCGAAATGAGAGCCATGGAAGGAGGGCTGACTGCAAAAGTGAGAGCTGTGGTGAGGGGGCTGGTTTCAGAATGAGAGCTGTGGAGAGGACATGGGTGCAGAGTAGGGATGGGCAAACGGTTCAGCCCGAGCATAAGTTTGGGCTGAATTTTCTTTGTTCGGTTGTTCGGCGAACAGCCAAACAAACGTGTCGTTTGACCGTTTGTTCGGCCCCGCAAACTGTCCATAATGCATTCCGGCGCTGAACAGGGCATTGCCAGCCCTGATTGGCTGTAGCAGTGAAAGCTTCAGCCAATCAGGGCATAGAGCACTGTCAGAGTCATTATTGGACTCTGTCATCATGACTTTATCCAATCATGGCTCATTCCTGCCCCACAGTATAAAAGTATTCAATGGCAGCCATTTTCAGTGTGATTTTGGCGTGGAGAGAGAGAGAACAGGGCTCTGTTCAGTGCTATCAGTTATTTAGTGTGTTATACTGTGCTGTTTTGCTTCAATTGTAAGTGTAGAATATTAGTTTAGTGTCAGTCTAGTGATAGTGTGGGTGTAGTGAGGAGGACCATCATTCAGCTTTGCATAGTGTGCAGCTACAGTAGGAACAGCTGAGATAGTTTCAGTGTAGTGTAGTGAGACCATGTCATTCATACATACATTAGTGTGAAGTAGGGATAGCTCATATAGTTTCAGTGGAGTGAGACCGTGTCAATAATCTTGACATTAGTGTATAGCTAGAGTAGGGACAGTTCAGATAGCATCAGTGTAGTGACGGTTGAACACAGCCTATTTGATTGCGTTACTGCCAGTTTAACGCAATTAACTTCTGTGTGCGTTACTGCCAGTTTAACGCCATTTACTTCTGTGTGCATAACTGCCAGTTTAACGCCATATTGTTTTGCGTGCATTACTGACAGTTTAATGCCATATAGTTTTGTGCGTTACTGCCAGTTTAACGCCATATTGTTTTGTGTGCGTTACTGCCAGTTTAACGCCATATCGTTTTGCGTGCGTTACTGTCAGTTTAATGCTATATAGTTTTGCATAAGTTACTGCCAGTTTAACGCCATATCATTTTGTGTGCATTACTGCCAGTTTAACGCTGTATAGTTCTGTGTGCGTTACTGCCAGTTTAACGCCATATAGTTCTGTGTGCGTGACTGCCAGTTAAAGGCCATATCGTTTTGTATGCGTTGCTGCCAGTTTAACGCCATATCGTTTTGTGTGAATTACTGCCAGGGGACAGGGTTGATGACTACTGTGTTAGGGGACAGGAACCACACTGGAGCAGAGATTATTGCAGCTCTGCAGGGACAAACCCAAAGGTGGTTCACACCACGCCAGCTAGAGACAGGAATGGTGGTGTCTGATAATGACTCAAACCTCCTGTCTGCCCTTAGACAGGGAAAGTTGACACATGTGCCATGCCTGGCACATGTTCTCATTTTGTTGGTGCAGTGTTTCCTAAGTATGTACCCAGGGTTGCAAGATGTACTAAAAAAGGCCAGAAGAGCTTGTAGCCATTTCAGGCGGTCATACACAGCCAGTGCTCGGTTGGCTGAAATTTAGCGGGAATTCCACCTGCATGTAAACCACCTGATTTGTGACATGCCCACCAGGTGGAACTCAACTTTGGGAATGCTGCAGCAGCTATACATGCAGCAGATGGCCGTCAACGAGTATCTGTGCCAGTACGGCACGACAGGCTCAGGCCGACTCAGCTTTATTTCCCCACGTCAAGGGCTGATCATTAAGAATGCATGCACTGTATTGTCACCATTTGAGGAGGCCACAAGGATGGTGAGCAGTGACAGTGCATGCATCAGTGACACAATCCCTGTTGTGTTCCTGCTGGAGCAGACTCTGCATGGCATTATGGACAGGGCACTTGAGGCAGAGTGGCAGGAGGAAGAGGAGGACTTCCTTTCCTCTCAAGGCCCACTTTATCCAGACACCATCATTCATATGTCACAGCACACACAGGAGGAGAGAAGGGAGGAGGATGAGGAGGAGGATTCTGGCACTTTCATAGGCTTCAAAGAAGAGGAAGACATGCATCAATCTGTAAGCTATGGCTTTCCAACCCCAGGACCATTGGGAGTAGTACGTGGCTGGGAGGAGGAAGTTCCATATGCTGTCATCCTGAGTGACCCCGAGGAGTCTGCTTCTCAAACCTCGGCAAATTTGAGGCGCATGGGCAACCTCATGCTTCAAAGCCTTCGAAAGGACCCAAGAATACGTGGCATAAAGGAGAAGGATGATTACTGGTTGGCAACTCTCCCTGTCCACCATTAGTGGTGCAGAAGATAAAATCTCTTGAGGAAACATTAAAGAGGATTTTATTGAATGTTTTTCCTGACTCCAGTAGGTTACAGTGTGGTGGAAAACGTAGTTTTGAATCTTCTGTTGGTCAAGAGAGGAGCGTTGAAGAAGGCGTCCGCCTAAGTGTGGCAATTTCAGAATTTTTTTAGTCCTCGCCGCCCAGGGCTGTCAGCTTCCACATCCCATCGGCAGCATCTGCATCACATGGTGGATGATTACCTTGGGGCCAAAACAGAGATGGAGGGCTTTCCAGCTGACGATCCACTGACTTACTGGGTCACGAGAATAAACCACTGGCCAGAACAGTATGCTATTGAGTTGTTGGGCTGCCCTGCATCCAGCGTGCTTTCAGAACGGGCATTCAGCGCTGCAGGAGGTTTTGTCACTGATCAAAGAAAGTGTCTGTCCACAGACTCCGTGGACCGTTTCACTTTTATAAAAATGAATCAGTCCTGGATTACCAGCTATGAAGCCCCTGATGCCAATATCACTGATTAAGTCTTTTTGGGATGTGGAATCTCTGCAGGACTTCGAGGCTGCCTAGCTTTGAGGGTGTTCAATCATTTCATCTGGAAGAATGTTTTTGGTATAGGTTTCATAGGCACAATTAACACCCAAAGACCAATTTTTCAGCACCTGTTTGACAGGTGCATATCATTGCCATTTTTTACAGCAAGGCCAATTCTTGCTTTCATCAAGAGTACCTCTATAAATTTATGGTGGGAAGGCACCCCCAACACCCAAAGAGTACATTTCATGCACCTGTTTGACAGGTGCATATCATTGCAATTTTTTACAACAAGGACAATTCTTGCTTTCATCAAGAGTACCTCTATAGGGTTACGGTGGGAAGGCACCACCAACACCAAAAGACCAATTTTTCAGCACCTGTTTGACAGGTGAATATCATTGCAATTTTTTACAGCAAGGCCAATTCTTGCTTTCATCAAGAGTACCTCTATAGGGTTACGATGGGAAGGCGCCACCGACAACCAAAGACCGATTTTTATGCACCCGTTACTTCTATCCAAAGTCAAAGTGACACCAGAATGTCTATAGTATGCCTGTAAAGTGGCGCAATTTTCCCCTGTTTAGAACAATACCACAGCAAAATGACAGGAAAAAAAGTAATTTAAAACTGATCGCTGCTGTAATGTATTGTCGGGTCTCAGCAATATAGATAAAACTCATTGAAAAAAACGGCATGGGTCCCCCCCAGTCTATTACCAGGCCCTTTGGGTCTGGTATGAATATTAAGGGGAACCCCAAACCAAAATTGAAAAAAAAATTGCGTGGGGGTCCCCCCAAAATCCATACCAGGCCCTTCAGGTCTGGTATGGATTTTAAGGGGAACCCTGTGCCAAAATAAAAAAGAAATGGCGTAGGGGTCCCCCCTAAAATCCATACCAGACCCTTATCCGAGCACGCAACCTGGCAGGCCGCAGGAAAAGAGGGGGGACGGGAGAGCACTCTCCCCTCCTGAAATATACCAGGTCACATGTCCTCAACTTGGGGGGTGCTTTAGAGTCACCCCCAAAGCACCTTCTCCCCATGTTGATGGGGACAAGGCCCTCATCCCCACAACCCTTGCCTGGTGGTTGTGAGGGTCTGCGGGTGGGGGGCTTATCGGAATCTGTAAGCCCCCTTTAACAAGGGGACCCCTAGATCCCGGCCCCCCCTATGTGAATTGGTAACGGGTACATTGTACCCATTTTACCCCTACCAATTCACAAAAAAAGTGTAAAAATTTGTTAAAATGACAAGAGACACTTTGTGACAAGTCCCAAAAAAATTTAAAATAAAAATGTCCCGCAATGTAAATCCATCTCATGCCGCCTGACGGACCAAAAAAAGAAAAAAAAAAGTCGCAACAGCTTCGCCTCCATGGGAGTCTCCTGCAGAGGGACGCTTCTTCTTGATGACAGCTGTTACTGTATATAGCGTATGACCCCGCCTTCCTCTGACATCCCATGGCGTCGGGGGGGCAGGGCCAACCGTTCACCAATTTACATGGGGGGATCTAGGGGTTCCCTTGTTAAAGGGGGCTTCCAGATTTCGATAAGCCCCCCACCTGCAGACCCCCACAACCACCGGGCAGGGATTGTGGGGATGAGGCCCTTGTCCCCATCAACATGGGGACAAGGTGCTTTGGGGGTGACTCCAAAGCACCCCCCATTTTCAGGGCATGTGGCCTGGTATGGTTCAGGAGGGGGGGCGCTCTCTTGTCCCCCCTCTTTTCCTGCAGCCTGCCAGGTTGCGTGCACGGATAAGGGTCTGGTATGGATTTTGGGGGGACCCCTACGCTATTTTTTTTCATTTTGGCGCAGGGTTCCCCTTAAAAGGGAAGAGGTTTTTACCTGTTTGTGTTACCAGGCAATCGCGGGTGCCTGGCAGACATCGCGGCTGCTGGGCACGCGCATCGGGTGCCCAGTGACACGGCGCGTGCGCGAACTCCCTGGAGGGCCGGATAGGGGAGGACGTCATATGACGCCCTCCCTCCCTGAGAGCTGCGCCGCCTGGCCGTCAATAGGCAGCCGGCGGTCAGCTAGTGGTTAAAGGAATATTTCATTTTTATTGTTTCACTTTAAGCATTATTAAAATCACTGCTCCCGAAAAAACTGCCCTTCTGAAAACTTTTTGTTGCATTGATACATGTCCCCTGGGGCAAGTCTCGGGTCCCCAAACACTTTTTATGGCAATAACTTGCATATAAGCCTTTAAAATTGGCACTTTTGATTTTTCATGTTCATTTCCCATAGACTTTAATGGTGTTTGTGTGTTTGTCCAAATATTTTACCTGTTTGCAAGTTCTGGTGCGAACCGAACCGGGGTTGTTTGGCTCATCCTTAGATAAGCCCTCAAAAATTACACTCTCACACTCGCATTTTGCGAGTGATTTTTGAGGGCTGGCGAGGAGAAGAGAGGAGAGCCGCCACTGGGAGATCACAGCAGGGAACATCACAGCTTTCATTTCATAAGCTGTGTGTTCCCCCGCCGTGCGCCTTCACATAAGCTTCTCCCCTTTTCCGGGACTTTGATAGACAGATCACCCGTCCAATCCTAGGACGGGTGACATGTATCAAAGTTCCCCGGACAAGGGGAGGGGCTTATGTGACGGCGCGCCGCGGGGAACACACAGCTTATGAAACGAAAGTCTGAATGTTCCCTGCTGTGATCTCCCAGTGGCAGCTCTCCTCTCTTCTCCTCCACAGGTAGGCAGCACATGGGGGACACAGGCTGCACATGGGGGGGCACAGGCTGCACATGGGGGGGGGACACAGGCTGCACATGGGGGGGGACACAGGCTGCACATGGGGGGGACACAGGCTGCACATGGGGGGGGACACAGGCTGCACATGGGGGGACACAGGCTGCACATGGGGGGGACACAGGCTGCACATGGGGGGGACACAGGCTGCACATGGGGGGGACACAGGCTGCACATGGGGGGGCACAGGCTGCACATGGGGGGGGGACAGGCTGCACATGGGGGGACACAGGCTGCACATGGGGGGGGACACAGGCTGCACATGGGGGGGACACAGGCTAACACCTCAGCCTCTATCTGTCATAAGGCCCTGTTGTTGTCATCTAAGGCAGCCACCACCTCAGCCTCTATCTGCCGTAAGGCCCTGTTGTTGTCATCTAAGGCAGCCAGGCATTTGCAGGAGCTAGCGTGTGTGTGCTGTGTGAGTAGAGCGCAGCACACAATAAACCACCTCAGCCTCTATCTGTCATAAGGCCCTGTTGTTGTCATCTAAGGCAGCCACCACCTCAGCCTCCATCTGCCGTAAGGCCCTGTTGTTGTCATCTAAGGCAGCCACCACCTCAGCCTCTATCTTCCATAAGGCCCTGTTGTTATCATTTAAGGCAGCCACCACCTCAGCCTCTATCTGCCGTAAGGCCCTGTTGTTGTCATCTAAGGCAGCCAGGCATTTGTAGGAGCTAGCGTGTGTGTGTGCTGTGTGAGTAGAGCGCAGCACACAATAAACCACCTCAGCCTCTATCTGCCGTAAGGCCCTGTTGTTGTCATCTAAGGCAGCCAGGCATTTGCAGGAGCTAGCGTGTGTGTGTGCTGTGTGAGTAGAGCGCAGCACACAATAAACAACCTCAGCCTCTATCTGTCATAAGGCCCTGTTGTTGTCATCTAAGGCAGCCACCACCTCAGCCTCTATCTGCCGTAAGGCCCTGTTGTTGTCATCTAAAGCAGCCACCACCTCAGCCTCTATCTGCCGTAAGGCCCTGTTGTTGTCATCTAAGGCAGCCAGGCATTTGCAGGAGCTAGCGTGTGTGTGCTGTGTGAGTAGAGCGCAGCACACAATAAACCACCTCAGCCTCTATCTGCCGTAAGGCCCTGTTTTTGTCATCTAAGGCAGCCACCACCTCAGCCTCTATCTGCCCTAAGGCCCTGTTGTTGTCATCTAAGGCAGCCATCTGCAGGAGTTAGTGTGTGTGCTGTGTGACTCCAGCACAATATACACTACCCACTACAATGCCTGGAAGACCGACAAGGAGAGGCAGACAGTCCCGAGGCAAGAAAACAGGGCAAGCAGGCTCTGTGTCTAGAGACAACAGTGCTGGTCGTGGACGTGGTGCATCGCCATCAGCACGTGGCCATGGAACACGCTTGTCCTTCTTTTCGGCAGCTGGACATGTTGAGCCGCATCATGCCAAAGGCTTGGTAGAGTGGATGACCAAGCCCTCCTCATCCTCCTCATCCTCTCTCACCCAGGCTCAGGGTACTGGCAAATCAGCTGCCAAAGCATACTCAATGGCATCATCAGGCACCCCTTCCCTAGACCCACCATGTCCTCCTGAGGAGTCCCCCGAACTGTTTGAGCACAGTGTTGGGTACATGCTCCAGGAGGATGCCCAGCGTTTTGAAGGCTCGGATGATGATATCCAGCTAGAGGAAGGCAGTAGCATGAGCGCAGAGAGAGGGGATGCTCAAGGACAGCAATCTGGCAGTCATGTTCCACCAGGTACAGCTTACTGCCAGGTTTGCTCCAGGGGTGAAGAGGGAGGGGATGATGAGGTCACTGACTCCACAAGGGTGCCTGAAGGAAGAGAGGAGGAGGAGGCGGCACATGTCCAACGAGGCAGGATGCCCTCCGGGGGCCAGCTTGAGGCCAGCACACCAACTTAATGCCTCTGCACGTTATTACAAAAGTTATTTGGTGTGGGCCTTTTTTGAGACGAGTGCATCAGATCGCACCACTGCTATTTGCAACATATGCCTCAAGCGTATCTCACGTGGCCAAAACATCAGCCGCTTGGACACCACAAGCATGACCAGACATATGTCGACCTGCCATGCAGCTCGTTGGCAAGCGCACATTAAAGACCCACACCAAAGAACAAAGCGGGCCTCTCCTTGCTCCTCATCAGCTGGGATCTCCAACCCCACTATACCTTCAGTCCTCTCTGAAAGCTGCACTGAGAGGAATGAAGGTGTGGAATTAGGTGTGTCACAGCCAAGTACTTGCTGGCACCCTGTTAGCAGTACACCGACGTCCGATTGTAGCAGGCAAATTTCCCTGCCCCAGCTGCTGGACCGTCGAAAGATGTTTACTCCCAGCCATCCACATGCCCAGCGGTTGAATGCTAGCTTGGCTAAATTGCTAGCACTTCAACTGCTGTCTTTTCAGTTGGTAGACTCGGCCCCCTTCCGTGAGTTTGTTCAATGTGCGGTTCCTCAGTTGCAGGTTCCCAAACGCCACTTTTTCTCACGGAAGGCGATTCCGGCTCTCTACCGGCATGTGGAAGGCAAAGTCCATGCCTCGCTGGACAGGGCAGTCAGTGGTAAGGTGCATATTACTGCTCACTCATGGTCCAGCAGGCATGGACAGGGACGTTACCTGTCTTTCACGGCCCATTGAATCACTCTTTTGGCAGCTGGGAAGGATGCAGGACAAGGTGCAGTAGTGTTGGAGGTTGTTCCGCCACCACGCCTCCAAAATGCTACTACTGGTTGTGACACACCTCTCTGCTCCACCCCCTCTTCTTCTTCTTCCTCCATGGCCTCTTCGAGTGCTCTGTCCTCGGAACCAGCGGTGCTCCGTAGGCATCCAAGGGGCTACGCAAGTACGCAGGCAAAAAGATGCCATGCCGTGCTTGCGCTGGTGTGTTTGGGGGACAGGAGCCACACTGGGGCAGAGGTTCTGTCAGCTCTGCAAGGGCAGGCCGAGAGGTGGTTGACGCCACGCCAGCTTAAGCCAGGAATGGTGGTTTCTGACAATGGCACCAACCTCCTCTCTGCCCTGCGACAGGGACAGCTGACCCATGTGCCCTGTATGCGGTTCTTGGGAAGGTACCCAGGCTTACAGGATGTCCTGAGGCAGGCCAGGAAAGTCTGTGTGCATTTCTGCCGATCATATAATGCCAGAGCTCGGCTGGTTGAGCTGCAAAAGGAGTTGAACCTGCCCAAGAACCGCCTTATATGTGACATGCCCACCAGGTGGAACTCAACATTGGCCATGCTGCAGCGACTGTACACGCAGCAGAGGGCCATCAATGAGTACCTGTGCGACTACGGCACCAGGACAGGTTCAGGGGAGCTTGGATTTTTTCCCCATGCCAGTGGAGCATGATCAGGGATGCATGCACTGTCCTGTCACCATTTGACGAGGCCACGAGGATGGTGAGCAGTGACGGTGCATGCATCAGTGACACTGTACCTCTTGTCCACCTGTTGGAGCATACGCTGCGTGGGATAATGGACAGGGCACTTGAGGCAGAACAGAGGCAGGAAGAGGAGGACTTCCTTGCCTCTCAAGGCCCCCTTTATCCAGACAGTGTTCCTTCTCTCCCACCTATCACACAGGAAGAGGATGAGGAGGAGGAGGATTGTGTCAGCATGGAGGTGGAGCCTGGCACTCAGCATCAGCAGCAGCAGTATTTTAGGAATGATTTACAGTCCCAACAAACCAGTGGACTTGTACGTGGCTGGGAGGAGGTGGCTGCGGATCATGTCATCCTCAGTGACCCAGAAGACTCCGGACCGAATGCCTCAGCTAACCTACGTTGCATGGCCTCCCTGATCCCTCAAGGCCTGCGGAAGGATCCTCGTATTCTTCGGATCAAGGAGAGGGACCATTACTGGCTGGCCACTCTCCTTGATCCACGGTACAAGGGTAAGGTTGTGGACCTTATCTTGCCGTCGCAGAGGGAGCAGAGGATGAGACATCTCCGGGAGGCCTTGCAGAAAGGTCTGTGCAACGCGTTCCCAGAGACTGGGAGGTTACAAACTCCTGGTCCTGGATGACGAGTTGCTGAGGCTTTGGGCAGTAGCAAAAGGAGCGGTGGGGAAGGTGGACGTCTGACCGATGCGTTCAGACAATTTTTTAGTCCGCAGCCCCAAGGTATGATCAGTTCCAGCAACCATCGCCAGCGTCTGATATACATGGTGCAGGAATACCTAGGGGCAAGGTCAGACTTGGACACCTTTCCCACCGAAAATCTTCTGGCTTACTGGGTCTTGAGGATGGATCACTGGCCAGAGCTTGCACAGTATGCAATTGAACTACTGGCCTGTCCTGCATCCAGCATTCTTTCCGAACGCACATTCAGTGCTGCAGGAGGCTTTGTCACCGATCACAGGGGGCGCCTATCCACCGACTCGGTTGATCGACTGACCTTCATAAAGATGAATCAGTCTTGGATCACCACCAGCTACCAGGCACCTGAAGCTGATATAACTGAATAATTTATAATGTCACATCCCTTCAAGACTGCCTATGCTGAGTGACTGTCCTGTTATGTTGACTGACTATCCTCTTCCTCCTCAATGATCCTGATGATAGCTTGGAAGAACATTTTTGTTTCTGGGTGCCACCACCAGTGGCTAAGGCCCAATTTTTCAGCCCCTGTTTAACAGGGGCGTGTAATTACAATTTTTTATGCAATGCTTTGCAACAGGTCTCATTGCTGTGCTCCAAGTACAGTATCTGTGAGGGGTTGCAGTGTTGTGGCACCAGTGCCTAAGGCCCAATTTTTCAGCCCCTGTTTAACAGGGGCGTGTAATTACAATTTTTTATGCAATGCTTTGCAACAGGTCTGACTGCTGTGCTCCAAGTACAGTATCTGTGAGGGGTTGCAGTGTTGTGGCACCAGCACCAGTGCCTAAGGCCCAATTTTTCAGCCCCTGTTTAACAGGGGCGTGTAATTACAATTGTTTATGCAATGCTTTGCAACAGGTCTCATTGCTTTGCTCAAAGTACAGTGTCTGCGAGGAGTTGCAGTGTTGTGGCACCAGCACCAGTGCCTAAGGCCCAATTTTTCAGCCCCTGTTTAACAGGGGCATGTAATTACAATTTTTTAAGCAATGCTTCGCAACAGGTCTGACTGCTGTGCTCCATTTCTGCGCCCACCAAGAGTAACTGTGAGGGCTTACAGTGTTGTGGCAACACCGTCCACCACCACCACCAGAGGCACAATTTTTCTGCCCTGTTCAACAGGTGCATGCAATTACAATTCTTGATCTAATAATTCACAGCAGGGCCCATTCCTGTGCCCACCAAGAGTAACTGTGAGGGCTTACAGTCTTGTGGCAACACCAACATCTAATGGGGCAAATTTCTGCAGAGTATATACGGCAGGCCCCTACTTTCAAACATCCCACTTACAAACGACTCCTACTTGCAAATGGAAGGAGAAAACAGGAAGTGAGAGGAAATCTACCACTAGGAAGGGAAATTCTGTCCTGTTAGATTTAATTTGGGAAAAAGGTATCTCCTCTCTACTGATGCTTTATCACCAATCCTTGTTTCAATAAAAAAAACACTTTTCCAAAAACATTTGTCATTGGGACGGAAAGTGAGGTGAAATGTTCTGAACAGGTGCACAGACAGCAAAACAAATGTTACAGGGGTGATAACCCTTCCCTTTGTTCTCCAAAAAGCTTAAAAATAGATTTTTTTTGGATGGAGCTACACTTAAAAATGTACCTGTTCAAAATTACAAACAGATTCTACTTAAGAACAAACCTACAGTCCCTGTCTTGTTTGCACCGCCTGTTCAGAGTATATAGGGTTGTAGGTGTAGGGTTTTATTTTGGGTGTGGGGTTCCCCTTAATATCCATTCAAGACCCAAAGGGGCTGGTAATGGGCTGGGGGGGGGGGGGGGGGGGTGATGGGGTAGCCATGCCATTTTTCACAAAGATTTTCATCCATATTGCCAGGACAAGACATTAAAGCCGCAAGCAGTTTTAAATGGCTTCTTTTTTTCCTTTACAAATGTCATTTGTTGCAGGGACAGTTCTAAACACGGGAAACACATGCCACTTCACAGGCATACTTTAGACACCCCCCAGGTACCATATTTAAAGGAATATTTCACTTTTTTTTTCACTTTATGCATCATTAAAATGACTGCTCCCGAAAAAAAGTCCGTTTTTAAAACTTATTTTTGCATTGATACATGTCTCCTGGGGCAGGACCCGGGTCCCCAAACCAGTTTTATGACATTAACATGCATATTGGCCGTTATAATTAGCACTTTAGATTTCGAACATTCGCGTCCATTGTAACTAATTGGGTTCGAATATTCGCGCAAACTTTCGGTCCGTTCGCAGGTTCTGGTGCGAACCGAACCCGAGGGTGTTCGGCTCATCCCTATTACTGACAGGAACACTACTCGTATACCTCTTCTAGTAACTCCTTTATATTAGACCTCACTGCCTCATCTGAGAAGCTATATAGCGCTATGACCATCAAACTCCTTTCCATTAACGCCAAGGGCCTTAATCACCCGGCAAAAAGAGCTTCACTGTGGCATATAGCCAAGCAAAGTCAATGTGACATCCTGTGTGTACAGGAAACCCACTTTCAAGCATCTAACTTGCCCACCTGTACCAACAAGAATTTTACCAAGATCTATACAGCTTCCACTCCTGTAAAGAAAAAGGGGATTCTTGTTGCCATCAATAATTCTCTACCGTTCCAACCACAAGAGTGTGTTAGTGACCAAGAAAGAGGATACCTTATTCTACGTTGCACCATCAATAATGCACCATTCACGATCGTAACTATCTATGCACCAAATGTCCATCAACTACGATTTCTTCGTGAAATCCACAAAAAGGTAGCAGCAACCCAACACGGGGCAATTTTATGGTGCAGAGAATTCAATATCACTCCTGACCCTCTTTTGGATTCTTCATCTCTTCCCACAAGAAGAAGACTTGCTTTGAATTCCCTTCTGCCAGATTCCCGGCTATACGATGTGTGGAGATGTCAGCATGCGGAAGAACGTGACTACAGGTTCTTCTCTCCCTGCCATAATTCATATTCTAGAATTGACCTTTTTCTTACAGATCAATGGACTCTACAAAAGGTTTCATCCTCCTCTATCCTCCCCACAACGTGGTCCGACCACTGACCGATAAGAATTACTATAGAGGACTGCCCAAAATCACCTTCTGCTTATATTTGCCATCTAAACACTAGAATTCTGCAATCCTCTGCCTATGCGAACTCCCTTCGTAATAACCTTGAAAACTACTTTACCTTGAATAAAGACTCAGTATCTGATCCCAACACCGTATGGGCAGCAAACAAGGCTTACATGCAGGGGCTTTTCATTCAAAAGGGGCTAGGCATAAGAGGCAGAGGAAGCAGCACCTTGACTCTCTACTTCCAGAGATACATGCGCATGTGCAGTGGGTGCCCGGCTGTGAAGCCACAGCCGGGTGCCCACAGTAAGAATGCCGCCGCCACCGAGCAGAGCAGGGAACGAGCGGGGCTTCGCTCCCGTGCATCGCTGGACCCAGGGACAGGTAAGTGTCCGATTATTAAAAGTCAGCAGCTGCAGTATTTGTAGCTGCTGACTTTTAATTTTTTTTTTTAAAGAGGCACTCCTCTTTAAGTATAAAAACTCTTGGCCCACGATGGCTTTGTGGGTGAATATTACCAGCAATTTAAGTCTATCCCGCTTGAACACATCACAAATGCATTTAATACTGCTGCTTCCTCGACTTCTTTCCCACAAGAAATGCTAAAAGCGTTAATTATTACGTTACCGAAACCAGGGAAGGAACCCACATCATCACCCCACGGCCTATCTCTCTGCTGAACCACGATACTAAACTATATGCAAAGGTGGTCGCTAATATATTAGTGAATCTTTTACCTTCCCTCATCCATCCTCATCAGTCCGGCTTCACTAAAGAACAACAGACCTCAGATGCCACGCAACGAATGATTAACATCATTCATCATGCTGAAATCAAGGGAATGCCTTCTCTGCTTCTCTCTTTGGATGCAGAGAAGCCATTTGACAGGGTCCAGTGGCACTACTTAAATATGACACTATGTAAGTTTGGCTTTAATGGACATATTCTATCTGCAATCATAGCTCTATATTCCTGTCCCTCTGCCCAAGTGTATTGCTCCGCCATGCTATCCAAATCATTTCCTATCTCTAACGGCATGAGACAAGGTTGCCCCCTATCTCACCTCATTTTTTATTTGGTTATGGAAACCCTGGCTGAAAAGATCAGATCAAAATTAGACATCTACGGATTTGTTATTGACACTATGGAGCACAAAATAAATTTATTAGCAGATGATGTTATTCTCATGATAACCCTACATCTTCCCTGGCTTTGGATGAGTTCAGTTCTATATCCTTTTACAAAGCGAATGCTTCTAAATCGCATATTCTTCCTTTAGGAGGCTCAAAAGAAATGCAGACCACTCTTGAGAGTACTTATCCATATACATGGACTAGAGACTTCCTTACATACATAGCGGTCAAACTGACTACTTCTGTATACTCTCTTTACTGGGTCAATTTTGTTCCCTTTCTATACAACCTACCTAAGGAAATAGAAAAAATTGCCAAGCATACTCTATCCTGGTCGGGCAGGCTTGCAGCATTCAAAATGATCCATTTACCGCAGTTACTGTATCTTTTCAGGACACTACCCATCCCGGTCCCGATAATTTTCTTCACCACTGTCCAGAACCTTTTGGGTCGTACAGTATGGTATAATAAAAAGTCTAGAACCTCTCAAGCCTGCCTAATCAAACATAGATCAGTGGGAGGCGGGGGATATATACCATATATACTCATGTATAGGCCGACCCGAATATAAGCCGAGGCACCTAATTTTACCACAAAAAAATGGAAAAACGTATTGACTCGAGTAAAAGCCTAGGGTGAGAAATGCGCAGCTACTGTAAGTGGAAAAGAGGGTCAACAATGCCCTTTTGTAGCCTCACTGTGCCCATTTACAGCCATAGGTCCCCCAAACTTCAAACTTGGTTAAGGGTTCCTAGATGCCCCCTATCTGCAGCCAACATTTGGGATCTCTAGACCCAAAGGGTCCTGAAATAACATTGCTGCAGATGGACACAGTTGACCGACTTTGGGGCCTTGTATCTTTGGGCCACTTGGTGCTAGGAACCCCAAATTTGGTATGCAAACTCACAACACATGACACTACAACATATCCAATGGTTCCTATTATCAAGAGACCCCGAAATAGGGGGCCCCAAAGTCGGTTCAGAAAATGTCAAGCACCTTTCTGCAGCAGAGAATGACATTTTCTGAACCGACTTTGGGGCCCCGTATCTTGGGGTCTCTTACTGCTAGGAACCCCATATTGGATATGTTGTAGTGTTGGTTCCACTGGGTTAGTACACCAAATTTGGGGTTCCTAGCACCAAGAGGCCCCGAGATACGGTGAACCAAATTTGGGTCGGAAAAAACTGAAAATTGAATACTTACCTTCCGTAATTTTCCTTTCCTGGTGCCTACCCATGGCAGCATACCAATGGTTGGTTGCCCCGCCCCCAACCAACCCACAGGACCACTTCAAACTCTAGAAATAGTAGTTGAGCCCCCCTGTCAGTATTCTTGTAACTAGCCTCCAAAACCTCTTAAGGATTATTGAAGGGAGGGTGTATGCTGCCATGGGTAGGCACCAGGAAAGGAAAATTACGGAAGGTAAGTATTCAATTTTCCGTTTTCCTGGTGCCTCCATGGCAGCATACCAATGGTTAATAACTCACTTACAGGGAGGGTACTGCAATAATAATTTTAATAACAACTACAGTACAGAAAGTTGCAAGGTTTTTTTCCCAAAATCTCGGGAAGTAAGAGCTGCTGGGTCCACACTATAGTGGGACATGAAAGTGCTGAATGATGACCAGCTGGCTGCCCGACAGATCGTCTCTGGGGAGACCCGTGCCAAAGCTGCCCAAGAGGCGGCCATCCCTCGTGTTGAATGTGCATTGACTGCATTTGGAGCAGGAAGACCACTAGCCCGGTATGCCCTTTGTATTAACTTAACAATCCAGCTTGCCAGGGTTGTCTTTGATGCCGCTTTTCCCTTTTTTGCGCCTTTGCTGATGATAAACAGCATTTGATCTTTCCGGAACTGTTGCGTTAACAGCAAGTAGGGATGAGCCGAACACCCCCCAGTTCGGCTCGCACCAGAACCCGCGAACGGACCTAAAGTCCGTGCGAGCTTTAGAACCCTATTAGTTATAATGGATGCGAACGTTCGAAATCAAAAGTACTAATTTTAAAGGCTAATATGCATGTTATTGTCATAAAAAGTGTTTGGGGACCTGGGTCCTGCCCCAGGGGACATGTATCAATGCAATTTTTTTTTTTTTTAAAACGGCCGTTTTTTTAAGGGGCAGTGATTTTAATAATGCTTAAATTGAAACAATAAAAGTGTAATATTCCTTTAAATTTCGTACCTGGGGGGTGTCTATAGTATGCCTGTGAAGGGGCGCATGTTTCCTGTACTTAGTACTGTCCCTGCAAAAAGTGTAATTTTTGCAAGAAAAAAAGCTATTTAAAATCACTTGCGGCTAATGTGAATTGACGGCTCCCGTAACACAGAGAACAGTCATTCATTGAAAGTCATTCATAAAGAAAAAAGTCATTGATAAAAAAATTTAAAAATTTAAAAAAAAAAGCGTGGGGGTCCCCCCAAATTCAATAACCAGGCTATAGAGAAGATGTGTGAATCTGAGACAAAAAAAGGGATAAAATTCTGCAGCAGAGGGACGAGTTGGAGACACCGTCATACATAAAAAGCTGGGAAAGGGAAATAGGCACACGAGGGGATAATCAAGAATCAAAGAAAATATTAAAATTGGTACATACATCCTCAGTTAATATCGGAATAGTAGAGACAAATTATAAATGCCTATCAAGGTGGTATAGGGTCCCGGTGACTGTAGCAAAGCTCCAAGGAGACCAGGCTCTTGGCTGCTGGAGGGGATGTGGTCAGAGAGGGACCATGGCACATATATGGTGAAGCTGCCCCAAGATTGAATTATATTGGAAGGAAATATTAAGATACATCAAAGATATAACGAATACCCAGGTACTGTATGACCCCTGGGTCTGTCTGTTTCATGGAGTTGAAACCCCATATGGAGAATACACTAACTCTCTGATAGTGCATCTTATGAATGCAGCCAAGACCTTGATCCCTAAAAAATGGAAAACAGTAGATAGACCAAATGTAAAGGAATGGTTTGATAAAATAAACGAAATATTTGAAATGGAAGGGCTTAGGGCAGGCAAAGAGGGGGGAAGAGAACGCCTCAATATCAGGTGGGAAGCCTGGAAAAAAATTAGGTTAACGGAGAGGTACAGTGAAGTAATTGGTCTGCAGGTTTAAATTGAGGAGATAAGATGGTGGGACCGGGGGGGGGGTAGATTAGTAGGGCGGGGGGTAATGAAGGGTAAAGGGTAATTAAGATAGATAAGGGGATAGAAAGAGACGAGTATGTAAGAAGATGGGAATTTAGAAGTAACATTTAATGTCTTCTTATGAAATATTTACATAAAATGTAAACTGCGAAAGTTTGAAATAAAGACAGCCACAATGATGTCAAGATGAGATGGGACAGAGATGAACGGCTAAGCTGACATAGGTCCCCGATAAAAAATAAAAAAATAAAAAAATAAATAAATAAAATCACTCGCGGCTAATGTGAATTGACGGCTCCCGTAACACAGAGAACAGTCATTCATTGAAAGTCATTCATAAAAAAAAGTCATTGATAGAAAATAAAAAAAATTTAAAAAAAAAGCGTGGGGGTCCCCCCAAATTCAATAACCAGGCCCTTCAAGTCTGGGATGGATATTAAGGGGGACCCCAGCCAAAAAAAAAAAAAATAAATGGCGTAGGGTCCCCCTCAAAACTCATCCTAGACCCTTGAGGTCTGGGATGGATTTTAAGGGGAACCCCAGCCAAAAAAAATGGCGTGGGGTCCCCCTCAAAATCCATACCAGGCCCTTATCCGAGCACGCAACCTGGCAGGCCGCAGGAAAAGAGGGGGGGACGAGAGCGGCCCCCCTCCCGCCTGAACCGTACCAGGCCACATGCCCTCAACATTGGGAGGATGCTTTGGGGGTCTGAGACCCCCAAAGCACCTTGTCCCCATGTTGATGAGGACAAGGGCCTCATCCCCACAACCCTGGCCGGTGGTTGTGGGGGTCTGCGGGCAGGGGGCTTATCGGAATCTGGAAGCCCCCTTTAACCAAGGGGACCCCCAGATCCCGCCCCCCCCTGTGTGAAATGGTAAGGGGGTACAAAAGTACCCCTACCATTTCACCAAAAAAGTGTCAAAAATTGTAAAAATGACAGGAGACGGTCTTTGACAATTCCTTTATTAAAATCTTCTTTCTTCTTTCTTCATCCTTCGGTTTCTTCATCTTCTCCTTCCGTCATCTTCTTCCATCTTCTTCTTCCATCATCTTCTTCCTCCGATCCACTTCTTCTTGTGCTGGTCTTCTCGTCCTTCACGTCCGGCATCTTCTTCCATGGCTTTGGCGTCGGCGTCTGTTCTCTGGCTGTGGGCGTCGGTGTCGGTGTCTCTTCTTGGGCCGCTCCTTGCAATGGGAGGCTCCCGCTGTGTGAGGCTTCGCTCCGTCTGACAGGTCTTTTATAACGGAGGGCACCTGGTGACCCCGCCCCCCTCTGACGTCATGGGGAAAGCCATAGGGAAACCTGCTCCCCTTCACAGGCAACCTATAGACACCCCCCAGATGTGATACTGCAATGCTGTACTAACAGCACGCACACACAAATCCCCAGAAATAGAGCACATATTCTCAGCAGTCAGCAGCACACTGACACGCTGACACTGAAACACAATATCACAATATGCGAGGCCGCCGATGGTTCCTCCTCAAAGGTTGGTAACACCCATTCGTGACTAAGGTGATAGATTGAAGGTACCTTCGGGACGAACTGATGGATGGGTTGCAAGATCATCCTACCCGGGAAAAAGGTGGTGTAAGGTTCTTGAGCCCCTAGAGCTTGGATTTCCGATATCCTGCGCCCCGAGGTGATGGCGATTAGGAATGTCGTTTTCATGGTGATATCCTCCAGAGAGCATTCCTCCATGGGGGCGAAAGGAGGGCTTGATAAAACATTGAGCACTATTGTTAGGTCCCACTTTGGATACAGCGTCTTCCTGGGGGGCCGAAGCCTTAGTACCGGCCGTTTTTTTAGGAGCAGTGATTTTAATAATGCTTAAATTGAAACAATAAAAGTGTAATATTCCTTTAAATTTCGTACCTGGGGGGTGTCTATAGTATGCCTGTGAAGGGGCGCATGTTTCCTGTACTTAGTACTGTCCCTGCAAAAAGTGTAATTTTTGCAAGAAAAAAAGCTATTTAAAATCACTTGCGGCTAATGTGAATTGACGGCTCCCGTAACACAGAGAACAGTCATTCATTGAAAGTCATTCATAAAGAAAAAAGTCATTGATAAAAAAATTTAAAAATTTTAAAAAAAAAGCGTGGGGGTCCCCCCAAATTCAATAACCAGGCTATAGAGAAGATGTGTGAATCTGAGACAAAAAAAGGGATAAAATTCTGCAGCAGAGGGACGAGTTGGAGACACCGTCATACATAAAAAGCTGGGAAAGGGAAATAGGCACACGAGGGGATAATCAAGAATTAAAGAAAATATTAAAATTGGTACATACATCCTCAGTTAATATCGGAATAGTAGAGACAAATTATAAATGCCTATCAAGGTGGTATAGGGTCCCGGTGACTGTAGCAAAGCTCCAAGGAGACCAGGCTCTTGGCTGCTGGAGGGGATGTGGTCAGAGAGGGACCATGGCACATATATGGTGGAGCTGCCCCAAGATTGAATTATATTGGAAGGAAATATTAAGATACATCAAAGATATAACGAATACCCAGGTACTGTATGACCCCTGGGTCTGTCTGTTTCATGGAGTTGAAACCCCATATGGAGAATACACTAACTCTCTGATAGTGCATCTTATGAATGCAGCCAAGACCTTGATCCCTAAAAAATGGAAAACAGTAGATAGACCAAATGTAAAGGAATGGTTTGATAAAATAAACGAAATATTTGAAATGGAAGGGCTTAGGGCAGGCAAAGAGGGGGGAAGAGAACGCCTCAATATCAGGTGGGAAGCCTGGAAAAAAATTAGGTTAACGGAGAGGTACAGTGAAGTAATTGGTCTGCAGGTTTAAATTGAGGAGATAAGATGGTGGGACCAGGGGGGGGGGGGGGGGGGGGGGGTAGATTAGTAGGGCGGGGGGTAATGAAGGGTAAAGGGTAATTAAGATAGATAAGGGGATAGAAAGAGACGAGTATGTAAGAAGATGGGAATTTAGAAGTAACATTTAATGTCTTCTTATGAAATATTTACATAAAATGTAAACTGAAAAAAGTTTGAAATAAAGACAGCCACAATGATGTCAAATAAATAAATAAAATCACTCGCGGCTAATGTGAATTGACGGCTCCCGTAACACAGAGAACAGTCATTCATTGAAAGTCATTCATAAAAAAAAGTCATTGATAGAAAATAAAAAAATTAAAAAAAAAAAGCGTGGGGGTCCCCCCAAATTCAATAACCAGGCCCTTCAAGTCTGGGATGGATATTAAGGGGGACCCCAGCCAAAAAAAAAAAAAAATGGCGTAGGGTCCCCCTCAAAACTCATCCTAGACCCTTGAGGTCTGGGATGGATTTTAAGGGGAACCCCAGCCAAAAAAAATGGCGTGGGGTCCCCCTCAAAATCCATACCAGGCCCTTATCCGAGCACGCAACCTGGCAGGCCGCAGGAAAAGAGGGGGGGACGAGAGCGGCCCCCCTCCCGCCTGAACCGTACCAGGCCACATGCCCTCAACATTGGGAGGATGCTTTGGGGGTCTGAGACCCCCAAAGCACCTTGTCCCCATGTTGATGAGGACAAGGGCCTCATCCCCACAACCCTGGCCGGTGGTTGTGGGGGTCTGCGGGCAGGGGGCTTATCGGAATCTGGAAGCCCCCTTTAACCAAGATCCCGCCCCCCCTGTGTGAAATGGTAAGGGGGTACAAAAGTACCCCTACCATTTCACCAAAAAAGTGTCAAAAATTGTAAAAATGACAGGAGACGGTCTTTGACAATTCCTTTATTAAAATCTTCTTTCTTCTTTCTTCATCCTTCGGTTTCTTCATCTTCTCCTTCCGTCATCTTCTTCCATCTTCTTCTTCCATCATCTTCTTCCTCCGATCCACTTCTTCTTGGGCTGGTCTTCTCGTCCTTCACGTCCGGCATCTTCTTCCATGGCTTTGGCGTCGGCATCTGTTCTCTGGCTGTGGGCGTCGGTGTCGGTGTCTCTTCTTGGGCCGCTCCTTGCAATGGGAGGCTCCCGCTGTGTGAGGCTTCGCTCCGTCTGACAGGTCTTTTATAACGGAGGGCACCTGGTGACCCCGCCCCCCTCTGACGTCATGGGGAAAGCCATAGGGAAACCTGCTCCCCTTCACAGGCAACCTATAGACACCCCCCAGATGTGATACTGCAATGCTGTACTAACAGCACGCACACACAAATCCCCAGAAATAGAGCACATATTCTCAGCAGTCAGCAGCACACTGACACGCTGACACTGAAACACAATATCACAATATGCGAGGCCGCCGATGGTTCCTCCTCAAAGGTTGGTAACACCCATTCGTGACTAAGGTGATAGATTGAAGGTACCTTCGGGACGAACTGATGGATGGGTTGCAAGATCATCCTACCCGGGAAAAAGGTGGTGTAAGGTTCTTGAGCCCCTAGAGCTTGGATTTCCGATATCCTGCGCCCCGAGGTGATGGCGATTAGGAATGTCGTTTTCATGGTGATATCCTCCAGAGAGCATTCCTCCATGGGGGTGAAAGGAGGGCTTGATAAAACATTGAGCACTATTGTTAGGTCCCACTTTGGATACAGCGTCTTCCTGGGGGGCCGAAGCCTTAGTACTGCCTTTAAGAAGCGCTCGACCAAAGGGTTCAGCGCCCAGCGTGTATCCGTCAGAGCTGAGAGGGCTGAAACTTGAACTTTCAAGGTATTTAGGCCTAGACCTAAATCCAAACCGGCCTGTAGAAACAGGAGAATATTCTGTACCCCCGACTCCAGGGGGTTAAATTGATTAGCTTCAGCCATTTCCGTGAATTTCCTCCATATTCTGTAGTATGTGGAGTTGGTAGTGGCTTTCCTAGCCTGCAACAGTGTTCGGACGACACTAGGTGCACATTCTAGCTTGTCCAGCCTTTCCTGCTCAATTTCCATACCCTCAGGTCCAGGATTTCTGGCTGTTGGTGAGAGGGATCGCCCTGTGACAGCAGGTTGTTCCTGTATGGAAGACGGAGCGGCTTGCACATGGCCATTTTGACTAGTAGCGCGAACCATGGTCTTTTGGGCCAGTACGGGATTACTGCCAGAACTGTGACCTTTTCTGACGTTAGCCTCTGGAGAAACCTCAGTATCAGGGGCGTTGGCGGGAACGTGTACCCCTTCTGGAAGTCCCAAGGCTGAATCAGGGCGTCCACACCCGCTGTCCCTGGCAATGGGAACCTCGAGAAGAACCAAGGTGTTTTCGCATTGAGGGAAGAGGCGAAGAGATCTATTTGGGGAGTGCCCCACTGTTGGCATATCCACCAGAAAGTTTCCTGATTGAGGGACCACTCGTTGTTGTCGACAAAGGTTCTTGACAACTGATCGGCTAGCTGGTTCTCGGGACCTGGAATGTAAGAGGCCCGTAAGTCGATTAGATTCTTCTCGGCCCAGTTCAGGATGGGCGCCACCTCACTGAGAAGGGATTTGCTGTGTGTTCCTCCCTGGTTTTGGACGTAGGCTACCGCCGCCTTGTTGTCCATCCGCAGTAGTATGGATTTTCCCCTGAGATAGGGGGCCAGGTTTCGTATTGCCATCCATGCTGCCCTTACTTCTAAAATGTTGGACACAATATTGACTGTGTTGAATTGCCACCTTCCCTGTGCCAGTTGATTCTGCATGTGTGCTCCCCATCCCAATTGACTTGCATCCGACGTGAGGACGGTCCACGGGATGGGCCCTAGGGAGCAGTGTACTTGAAGATTGGATGTTCTCGTCCACCACCAGAGACTGGACTTCATCGAGGGGGTAACCCATATACCCTGATCTAGGCGGCCCCTCTTCCACTGCGATAGGAACCCTATTTGGAATCCCCGCAGATGCCATCTGGCCCACTTGACCATGGGGATACAAGAGGATAGGGACCCCAGTAGGCTCAGGCAATCTGATGCAGGTATGCAATGACCTGCTAGCATCCTTTTCACCTTGGCTATTAGGGCCGGCACTTTCCCTGATGGTAGTGATACTGCCCTTTCGGGGGTGTTGAAGAAAGCCCCTAAATATACCATCCTCTGTGTGGGAATCAACTGACTTTTGGAATGGTTCACCAGCCATCCAAACTTGCCTAATGTGCCCAGGACCATTTGTACATGCTCTTCCAGGCTCTCCCTGTGTTGGGACAATATTAGGATATCGTCCAAGTAGTGCAACACTCGGATCCCCTCTTCCCGTAGGGGAGCTAAAATCGCCACCAATACTTTGGTAAACGTCCTCGGGGCTGTCGAGATCCCAAAGGGGAGACATCGAAACTGGAGGCCTAAGTCCCCTATTTTGAATCTCAGAAAGGGTTGAAACTGCTGCTGGACCGGAATATGGAGATAGGCATCTTGAAGATCTATCGAGGCCATCTAATCCCCCGGTTGAACTGATAGAATCACGGTGTTTAGTGATCCCATTTTGAAATGTTCTATCTGGATGTATTTGTTCAATTTCTTGATATCCAGTACCGGTCTCCATCCGCCTGATTTTTTGGGGACCAAGAAGATCGGGGAATAGAACCCCAAGTGTTCTTCCGAAGCTGGGACTGGTACCACGGCCTGCTGAAGCACCAAAGCTTGCGCATATTGCCGAAGAGCTTCCCTTTTTTCTGTGGAGGCCGGAATTTTGGTGGGCTGAAAGGATAGGCGTGGGGGGTGTCTTTTGAACCTCCAGTGATGACCCCGCTGGACCGTGGACACTACCCACTGATCTGTACAATTTTCCACCCAAACCTGGGCGAATGCCCCGAGTCGAGCACCTACCGGCCCGGTCTGGGTGGGCAGAGAGTCAAAAGGACTTCTGGCCCTCAGTCGTGGAAGTTGAGGCCTTGGGTTTTCCCATCTTCAGGAAAGTTGCCTGTGACCCTTTCCAGCCTCTCCTATACTCCCTACCTGGGCGGTAGGATCTGGACTCTTTTGCTCTTTGGTTCCGTGAGCGCGACACAAACCTCTTTCTCCTGCTTCTGTCTTGGGGAATTAAGCCACTCTTCCCCCCCGTGACCCGGGTGATTGCTGCATCCATCTTGTCACCAAATAATGCTTTCCCATTGTACAGGATACGGCACCATGATTGTTTAGAGGTGGGGTCGGCTGCCCATGGTTTAAGCCACAATGCCCTTCTGGCCGTAATGGAATATAACATGGCCCTGGAGGAACACTTTATAATGTCAATGGCGGCTTCCGCCATGAAGTCTGAGGCTAATTTCAGCTCATCCAGCGCTTTAATGATTTCTTCCGCGTCCACACCTTGTCTGAGGGCTGTCTCAATGTTGTCTGACCATACTCTTGTGGCTCTGGAAATGGAGGTTAGGGCGACTGCTGGTTTACATGTCCCCCCCATTGCCTGGTAGGATTTTTTCAGGTCTGAGTCTATTCTTCGATCCAGGACATCCTTAAAGGAGACTGCGTCTTCCAAGGGGAGTGTTGTGTTCCTGGCTACTCTCATAATTGAGGCGTCTACCGTAGGGACAGCATCAAACAACTGTGCGTCTGCTTCTGAAAAAGGGTACAATTTTGAAAAACGGTTATAGGCCAACGGCCTTTTATCTAATTTCTGCCATTCGTCTGTTATTAATTCCCTGATCTCCTCCATCAGGGGAAAGGTTGACAATTTTCTTTTCAGGTGTGGAAAATATTTTTTGGATTTTGCCGGAGGCTCTGGGTCCTCCTCCCACTGAATTGCATCTTTTACAGCATTAAAAAAGTGTTCCACTAGAGCGAAATCAAAAGATGACGGGTTCTCCTCCACTAATTCTGTTTCCTCTTCAGATAGTGCTTCAGGATCATGGAGCGGGGTGGGGGTAATCACTGATTCACCTGAAGATGGAGCAGCTTGGTCTTGACCTACCGCTAGCTCGCGGATAGATTCCTTTATTAGCTGTTTGATGGAATCCATGGATTCCTGTTTGTCTTTTTCTTTGTCTCCTGCGGCTTCTCGGAGGCATTGGGCACATACCAGCTTGTCTGGGAGGGCTTGTTTCCCACATACCCAGCAGGCTTTCTGACCTGGATACCCTGATCTTTGTGCCGAGACATGTCTGTCTGTGGAATGTCGGGGTGACCTCTGGCCACTGCGTGAAGCATGGGCTGATGAGGAGTGGGAGTGACCTGAACTTCTATGACCCCCCGACCTCCTATCTTGGGACCTCCTGTGGGATGACCGGCGGGATGATCCGTGATGCGGGCTGGGTAAGAGAGAGAGAGAGTAAAGAGAAGGAGAAAAAAAAGGAAAGTTTTTTTAGTCCCGTTTATTTGAAAAGTGCTCTTTTTTTTTTAAAAGACCTTACCTGACTGTTGCAGCCCTTACCTAGTGGTATGGTGAGGATATTTTTGGTGCGGTGTTAAATTGCTATGGGCAGCTAAGAATAGAGGTAGGAGAAGTGCTTAGTTGGACCAATGTGAAGTATAAAAACAAACATCCATTTATATTAAATTTTCAAATATAAGATCAGAGGAAAGGGAAAGGAAAAAAAAAACTATTTGCTCCTTCCAGTACCTTGGCTGGGCTCCATATCCAGGGAAAAACAGGATGGACAGCAGGAGAGAGCGCCTGAGGTGTGTTCCCCTATGTAGCTGACACCAGACTGAAGCTGTGCTGTCCTTTTATACTGAGAGCGCTTAGGGAGTACCAAGATGGCCGCCGACGGCTTCAGAGTAGCTACTGCGCAAGCGCTGTCGATGTCACGCCGGGGCTCCGCCTTCCGCCGAGAAAACAGAGAGGAACGGCGCGCGCGAAGTGCCGCACACACAGGGAGACGCTGAGGAGGGGAAGATGCTTCCCCAATGCTGCCATAACTCGCTCCCCCCCAGGGGGAACTGTATGTAGACACCATGCTTTTGTGTGATACAATGTGGGGGTATATAGAGGAGAAAGATAAGCGGCTCCTGTTGATCCCCAACCCTAAAAAGATCCACAGAAAAACGGGCTTCCCATACTTATCTGGTGCCTTTAGCAACCCAAGCCATGGGACTCCATGCTGCAGGAGAGCATTAACCTGCAATGGTTACACCATAGAGCGGTGAGGAAGGGCTGGCCGTGATCCTGCAGGTATGAGGACAGAGAAAAGAATACTGACAGGGGGGCTCAACTCTCCTATTTCTAGAGTTTGAAGTGGTCCTGTGGGTTGGTTGGGGGCGGGGCAACCAACCATTGGTATGCTGCCATGGAGGCACCAGGAAATGTAATTTTATGCTGCAGAAAAGTGATTGACTCGAGTATAAGCTGAGGGGGGCACTTTCAGCACAATAAAATGTGCTGAAAAACTCGGCTTATACTCGATCATATATGGTATGCATTAGAGATTACTACATTGCTTCCATTTTAACACAATTCAAAGCGTTGTTCCTATCCAGTTCTTCCTGCATATGGAGCAGCATTGAGGCTCTGCAAATCCCCAAGCATAATTTAAGAAATTGGATTCTCAGTGCTCATTTAAGTAAAAGAGGGAGCAAAGCTCTCTCCCCCACTATTATTGCTACCGTGAGAGCGTTTGATTACTTTATCTCCAACACTCCTTTAGGGAGCAATCATCATAACATACCATTGTACCACTCTCCGCTCTGTCACTGCTCATTCCCAACATATCCTTGAAAACTT
Source organism: Lithobates sylvaticus (assembly GCA_028564925.1). Classification (NCBI taxonomy): domain Eukaryota; kingdom Metazoa; phylum Chordata; class Amphibia; order Anura; family Ranidae; genus Lithobates; species Lithobates sylvaticus. The sequence goes on along the minus strand of CM053026.1, from coordinate 472,459,742 downwards.
GCGAGGCCAAGGGCTTAATGTTAATCTCAGATCTGTACCATGTTAACCTCCTTATCCCGTTCCCCTCCTTACAAAAATTATACTCTTTGCCTAACAAAGAGTATTACCAGAACACTTGGATGATCCATTGCATACTCCGTAGCATCACCTCCACAAATCTATACCAAAAAAAGCGTAGGTGTTCTTGACGGATAAGGATGAGCTCAGGCGTGTTCGAATGGTCCACGTGCAGAGCCCGCCAGGAAGTCGGCGCAGCGCTGCGCTAATCACAGGCAGTGAGACATTGCCCCGATGTGCGGCTGCAGAGATCGGGCAATGTCTCACTGGCTGTGATTAGCGCATCGCTGCGCCGACTTCCTGGCGGGCTCTGCACGTGGACCATTCGAACACGTCTGAGCTCATCCTTATTGACGGATTACACCCTGACCACCAAAGTTACCACCCTCTTTTACAACCTATTACGTGACAAATTATCGTTTACTAAAATGCAGCCTGGGAAAGGGACATAGGTCTTACATTTACGGAAACCCAATGGAAAACAGCCCTATCCTTTAATCTTCAAGCAACACGATCCTCCAACTAAAAGGATCTCTCATATAAATTCAACCTCAGATGGAATATTACCCCTTCACAGATACATGCATTTGACACACACATCTCCCCTATGTTGGAGGAACTGCAGAGAGTTAGGGAACCTATATCATTTACTATGGTCCTGTACCAAAATCTCCTTCCTTGGAAAGAGGTATTCAAAATTATAGTAGAAGTTACCGGGATTCACATTCCCCCAGCACCCGCATTGGCACTTCTCAGCATTGGTATTGACAATATCCCTTCTCAGCTCTACTGCGTCATCATTCACATCCTTCTAGCAGCCAGACTAACAATTGTTCACCATTGGAAATTCCCTGACTACTTATCTAAAATCGAGGTGATAGGCTTAGTGCACACTCACAGTTCATACGAATGCATGTTCGCTATATCTGAGGGGCGTCTGTCATCTGCAGACCAACATTGGGCAATCTGGTCAGAATGGTATAATCTACCGTATATACTCGAGTATAAGCCGAGTTTTTCAGCACATTTTTTTGTGCTGAAAGTGCCCCCCTCGGCTTATACTCGAGTCAAGCACTTTTCTGCAGTAAAAAAAAAAAATTCTGACCCGACTTTGGGGCCCCGTATCTCGGGGCCACTTGGGTCTAGGAATTCCAAATTTGGTGTGCCAACCCAGTGGACCTAGCACTATAACATATCCAAAGCGGGGGTTCCTAGCACTAAGTGGCCCCGAGATACAGGGCCCCAAAGTCGGTTCAGAAAATGTCATTCTCTGCTGCAGAAAAGTGCTTGAGATTTTCTGACCCGAATTTGGGGCCCCATATCTCGGGGACATTTGGTGCTAGGAACCCCAAATGTTGTATTCCAACCCAGTGGAATTAGCACTACAACATATCCAAAGATGGGGTTCCTAGCACTAAGTGACCCCGAGATACAGGGCCCCAAATCGGTCAACTGTGTCCATCTGCATGGGCACAGTGAGGCTGCAAATGGGCATCGTTGACGCTCTTTTCCACTTACAGTAGCTGCGCATTTCTCACCCTAGGCTTATACTCGAGTCAATACGTTTTCCTAGTTGTTTGTGGTAAAATTAGGTGCCTCGGCTTATATTCGGGTCGGCCTATACTCGAGTATATACGGTAATCATTTCTGGTTAAAACCTATTTTCTATTTTTTTTTCTTTTTTCTTGTCGCATTCCTGTTCGGGTCAGTTATAACATATTGTATTATGCTCCTGACAAGAGTCTATGATATAACCCATATTGTTATTTTCTTTTGTATTACTGTTAAGTGTAAACCAATGCTTCCATATCGTACTTGTTCTATTATTTCTGTATATGACAAATTCTCAATAAGAGCTCATTGAAGTAAAAAAAAAAAGCATATTTTGGATAATGGATAGTGGCATATGTGTGCTGGGCCAACAGTGAATAGGCTCAGGTTCTAATTAAAGTGGTTCTAAAGGCTGAATGTTTGTTATGTTAAAAAAAACTGTTCGCTATGTGTGCCACATCATCCTTGTCCTTGGAGTGCCCAGGGGTGCCACATGTTTTTACAATCCTATCAGGCTGTCCCTGGCTGTAATTTAAAGGCTTACCAGCTCTGAGATGACTGAGCTCCTTGCCTGAGCTTTTGCTGTAGGGGTTAATGCCACATTTACACCTGTTCAGGTGTGACGGTGCACGTGTGTATTACACCCAACTGCATTAAGTCAGTCCAATCATGGGCTGCACAATGCAATAAAATCATGCAAAAGAAGTGCTTGGGTACTTTGGCATCTACACCCCTTAATTCTGTGCTGTACATTTCCTATACCACACTGTCTCATTCCATACACTGCACATTTCCTATTCCTACTGAAAGACTTTTGGTGTTCCCCAGCAAAAGTTTGTTCTCAAGTACTTCCAATCCCAATCCTGATTTTATATTGGTGGTGTGTCTGCTGGCCTTGGCTGTATTCATTGTTCAGTCTGTTCTTGACTGCAACTAGAGAAAGTGACCCCAGAAAAACAGCATCAGAAACACAGGAAAATATTTGTTTCTAGTTCCTTATTAGCTGACCCTTCACATGCATCCTGGCCCACATTGCAAATTTAACCACTTCCCGACCGGCGCACACAGATATACGTTGGCAGAATGGCACGTACAGGCAGGAGGGCGTATATATAAGTCCCTCCTTAATGCCTGTCGTGCCATCGGGAGTGCGCCGGAAGCGGCGCGCTCCTGCGCCGGTCGGGACCCCCGTGAGGCCGGTCGCGGGTCCTGCGGACTTGATCGCCGCGGGGACACCCGCGATCGTCTCACGGGAAGGCTGAACGGAGAGATGCCGAGATAAACAGCATCTCCCCGTTCTGCCTAGCAACTAGTGACACCGATCTCTGCTCCCTGTGATTGGAGAGAGATCAGCATTCACTAGCTGACAGCCACGCCCCCCCACAGTAAGAAACACACCCCTAGGCATACTTAACCGCTACACTGCCCCCTTGTGGTTAAGCCCTTCACTGCCAGTGTCATTTATACAGGAATCAATGCATTTAAATAGCATTGATTGCTGTATAAATGACAATGGTCCCAAAAATGTGTCAAAAATGTCCGATGTGTCCGCCATAATGTCGCAGTCACAATAAAAATCGCTGATCGCCGCCATCACTAATAAAAAAATGATTAATAAAAATGCTATAAAACTATCCCCTATCTTGTAAACGCTATAACTTCTGCGCAAACCAATCAATAATCGCTTATTGCGATTTTTTTTACCAAAAGTATGTAGAAGAATACGTATCAGCCTAAACTGAGGAAAAAAAAATGTTTTTTTTATATATTTTTGGGGGATATTTATTATAGTAAAAAATAAAAAATAATGCGTTTTTTTTTCAAAATTGTCGCTCTTTTTTGTTTATAGCGCAAAAAAATAAAAACCGTAGGGGGCGATCAAATACCACCAAAAGAAAGCTCTATTTGTGGGAAAAAAAGGTTGTCAATTTTGTTTGGGAGCCACGTCGCACGACCGCGCAATTGTCAGTTAAAGCAACGCAGTGCCGAATCGCAAAAAGGGGCCTGGTCCTTTGGCTGCAAATTGGTCCGGTCTGAAAGTGGTTAAAGTAGACATAATGGGCTCCATTCCCAGAACCAGATCGCATGTGTGGTATGTAGGTGTCCAGACACATTTTCCCTAAATGCCGCATGCGATCCTGCAACTGTCAATTCACTATAACATTTTGTGGTATATACTGCAGAATGCTAAAAACTGTTAGTAAATACCACATAAAAAGGGGTTAAAGTCAATTCACAGAAGGAAATAAATAATTAAATGCATGCAGTAATTAAGTAGTGGTCCAGGCATGCGGTATTTAACCACTTCAGCCCCAGAAGATTTTACCCCCTTCCTGACCAGAGAACTTTGTGCGATTCGGCATTGCGCCGATTTAACTGACAATTGCGCGGTCATTCGACATTGCACCCAAAAAAAATTGATGTCCTTTTTTCCCCACAAATAGAGCTTTCCTTTGGTAGTATTTGATCACCTCTGTGGTTTTTATTTTTTGCGCTATAAACAAAAAAATAGCGACAATTTTGAAAAAAAAGCAATATTTTTAACTTTTTGCTATAATAAATATCCCCCAAAAATATATATAAAAAAGTGATTTTTTTCCTCAGTTTAGGCCGATGTGTATTCTTCTACATATTTTTGGTAAAAAAAAATTGCAATAAGCGTATATTGATTGGGGAAAATATGGGATAGTTTTATGGCATTTTTATTATAATTTTTTTTTTATTAGTAATGGCGGCCATGTGCGATTTTTATTGTGGCTCCCTCACTCCCTTTCCACCTTTATTGTGATTGTATAAGTATTTTTTTGTTTAAATAACAAATATGTTATACTTACCTGCTCTGTGCAATGTTTTTTCACAGAGCAGCCCCAATCCTCCTCTTCGTGGGTCCCCTGCCAGTTCTTCTAGCCCCTGTCCCCTACTGAGTGACCCCATAACAAGCCACTTGCTATGTGGGCACACATGCAGGCTCACTCCCGAGCTGCTCTCTGTGTGTTCATTGACACACACAGTGCTGCTTGGTCCTGCCCCCTGCTCCTTCATCACTGGCTGTGATTGACAACAGCAGGAGCCAAATGGCTATAGCTAGTGTCTCTGAACCAGTGAGAAGAGAGAGTGAGAGCAAGCAGTGAGCATGCTCTCATGCACAGAGCTGGATTGACATTGGGCTCAGGTAAGTATAAGTCTGGATTCACACCTATGCAGTTTTAGTGCTTTTTGCATTTTGCAGATTTGTACTACAGAACGTGTTCCATAGGAAACCATGCTAATGGACTGTAGTGCAAATCTGCAAAATGCAAAAAGCACTAAAACTGTATAGGTGTGAATCCAGCCTAAGAGGGCAGGTTGCACACAGAAGGTTTTTTAGCCTAATGCATAGTATGCAATGCAAAAAAAAAAACTTCAGCCTTTAAAACCACTTTAATGTCAGATGACTGCATCATTTGTGATATTTTTCACTTTTTGCATGTTTTACTATTTTTTACTTACAGCTGTAGAGGTTGGGAAATATATCCATTAAACCATACATTTTATAAAAGCATAGTATGCATAGAATCAAAAGACAGGGCTGCTGATTTTGTACACCCCACGATAGTTGCGCAAATGTTAACAAATCTGTATTTGTTTTTTAAATACCGTATTTATCGGCATATAACACGCACTTTTTCCCCCTTAAAATCGAGGGAAAGTCGTGGGTGCGTGTTATACGCCGATACCCCCAAAAAAATGACAAAAATGGCAAGCGCCGCCGAAAAATAGCGAGCACTGCCGAAAAAGACCGAGTCGCGGCCGAAAAAAACCCGAAGTGGCGCCGGAATAGACCGAGCAGACTGTTCGGCTCTGCTCGTAGTCCCGCCTCCCTGTGCTCGCTCCGGAAACAGCAGGGAGGCGGGACCGCGAGCAGAGCTGAACAGTCGGCTCGGCCTTTTCCGGGGGCGCTTCGGTCTTTTTCGGCCGCTCTTCGGTCTTTTTCGGCGGCGCACGCTACAGAGAGTCTCGGCGGCGGGAAATTTAAACCGGGACAGGACTTCAAATGACACTGGGCAAGGCTGCAAATGACGCTGGGCAAGGCTGCAAATGACGCTGGGCAAGGTGCAAATGACGCTGGGCAAGGCTGCAATGACGCTGGGCAAGGCTGCAATGACGCTGGGCAAGCTGCAATGACGCTGGGCAAGGCTGCAATGACGCTGGGCAAGCTGCAATGACACTGGGCAAGGCTGCAAATGACGCTGGGCAAGCTGCAAATGACGCTTAAATGTAAGTTTTTTTCCCCTAAACTTCTCTCCTAAAACTTTTTTTCCTTAAAATGCCCTCCTAAACTTGGTGCGTGTTATACGCCGGTGCGTGTTATACACCGATAAATACGGTACACTAATTTCACTAATATTGCACACAAAAGTGTAGAAAAAGTTGAACGTTGCACTTTATCCTAATTACTTTATTCCATGAAGCCAAAGTGAATGCATACATTCTGCCTCCACCCAACATACTACACTCACCGGCCACGTTTTACCCCTAAGGACCAGGGATTAGAGTAGAACATTTGCTAACACAACATTTATCCCACACACTGTTATGGGAAATGTTAATATACAGATTTCGAGCAGGCAAATATTCATAATCCAATATTGTTTTACCATTTCCAATGTACAGTTTGGCAAATAAACTTTGGTAAAAAACAAACAAATGGCTAGATAGAATAATCAGATCATGGAAAGCAACCATAAGAATAATGATATTTCTTAGTTCTTATAATGTAGTGTTTCCAATTATTTTTGCACAATTTCTCATAAAGGAGCCCCTCAAAAAATGACTTTATTGAACTGTGACAGCCTTGATTCCAAAACTGATTATACATGTAGTAATATTGTTATGTAAGGCAAAAATGTTGAATCGGTGCTCCTGGGATACACGAGGTCATGAAATATTATATTACAGTCATGTTGCTGTAATATATAACTTTTGTTACTATATAAGTTAAGTTTGGATGCAAAAATATTACCTGCTATTAATATATTTCAAAAACTCAAAACGAATACTTCATTCTAATGTGAACCACAATACATTTAGGCCTTTTAAATGCTCAAATCATATACAATTATTAATAATTTTATAGTTGTCTAACTTCTATTTATACCATCTGTGAATACCTTCTTACTACCATACCTTCTGAAATCTATAAAATAAAACTTAAGACCTTCAGCAGCAATCTTCCTAATGCCATTATGATGTACGTTAGCTATATTTTATTAATATGCTCCTATAACAACACTAGCATAAAATGTTCTCCAACTACCAAATACCTGTGTAGCCTTTAATATTCCCTAGTAAATCTGACAAAAAATATTTATCTCACATTTGGATATATACAAATATAATCACAAGCCCGGAGACTTAGATTCTATTTTCTTTCATCTCTACAAGCAATGAAAAAGATGGATTTTTGATTCATAAATGTTTACAATACATGTTTTGATTCAATGGTAAAAAATAAAATGTCTTGATTTGAAATAAGGATGAGAAACAAATGATTGGGTCACATAATATACAAACATTTGCAGATAATAATTTAATGGAATTATGTAACAGGTTTCTTAGGCACCATAACTTAGTTTAACGTGTATAATTCAGTTTGCATTAGCAGAAAGCTCAGTTTTCATTGGTTCAGTATTTACAGGCTGTGTTCAGTTATTACAAATAGAAGGATCTGGATATTTTTAAAGGCCACTTAGACCCAGACTGGTCATAGCAGAGTGACCAACGTGAGTACGTGTGTAGATAGACAGATACATACAGATAGACAGATATATATATATGAAGGCTTCGCTCCACATGAGCTTATGGACCAAAGTGGAGTCACACAAAACAAATAAAATGTCTAAATAGCAATATACAACAATTATTTATTTTGTTTTTAATTTTATTTTTGATAGTATAGTAGTATAGCGCATATAGATTGTTATTGATTGCTTTGTTTGGTGTTTTTTTTTTAGGAGGGGTACATTAGGCCCCTAATATACCTTTTAACTTCTATGATAGAGCAAATTATTGGTGAGGCAGACATTACATGGTAACTCCACTTTCGTGGGGGAAAAAAATAGCAAATAAAGAAAAAATAATATAGCACATATAATTGCGACACTAATCATATTGTAATTGAATGTTATTAAAAATGACCTTTCCATTTCAATCAGCAGCCACTGTAATTTTCTGAGAATGTATTGCAATATGGCTACATAGAGGTGTTCTGTACATAAAATATGTACTGACCACTCCCCAGAAACATCCTTTCCTGCTTGTGTGATTGGCTCATCAATTTTCCCAGAAGTCTGCCTAAGATACAAGTCAGATTTCAGGCATCCCCTGCAACAAAAATTTCATTTTTGGAGAGATACTTTCAATAAGAACACGTCTAAAGGGATGCAGGCGCAGTAGATTTCCTCATTAGTGCCCTGCAGCTGCACACCTGGCAGTTAATTATGAAACTACTCCCATTAGAACCACTTAGTACAGAGGCACAGACAAACACACAAGGATTTCTTCAGAATAACAAAAGGTAGGAATCTGCAACAAAGGTTGTTATAATCCTTGCAATGTACATAGATCACCCAGGGGGGAATGTTTTTTCCTCAACAAAAGTGGAGTTATGCTTTAAAAGATGCACATTTGACATCTAGTCCAGCTCAGTGATATCTGTTAACAATTTAGCATGTGCAAGAAATGACAGAAGTGGTGCAGGGTGCCTTTGGCCAATCATGGCTTTAGGGGGACTAAGTCCACACCCCACACTATATAAGGCGGCTTACAGAGCGGCCGTGTATAGCGTTGTTGGCGTGGACAGAGAGATAGCATGAGTTAGATTAAGCAGGTAGGTTATTCAGTTAGTGGCAGCGTATTTGATATATATATATATATATATATATATATATATACACACACAGTCAGTCTAGTATATATATACTCTGCATTTAGCATAGACTATATATTCAGTGTTTACTCTATATTCAGTCAGTGTAGGCAGTGTATTATTATATATATATATTTCTCTGCATTCAGTGTAGCCTATATCTACAGAATGCACTGTACAGTTGCTAATACAGTGCAGGCGGTGTACACAGTATCTAATACAGTGTGTACAGTTTCTACTACACTTCTGGTGGTGTACACAGTATACAATACAGTGCAGCCATTGTCCACTTTCTAATACACTTCAGATGGTGTATACAGTATCTAATACAGTGTAGTGTGGTGTGGTGTTGCAAAACAAAAAATACTTCATGTCTGGAAGGCCACCAAGGAGAGGCAGACGCACACAGGCCACTAAAAGAGGGCAAGCAGCCTCTGTGACCATAGTTAACAGTAGTGGTCGTGGTGCATTCTCTTCAGGTGGTCGTGGGGCCATGCTTGTCCTTTTTTGCTGCTGCTGGCCGTGTTATTGAGCCGCAACATGCAGAAGAGTTGGTGGAGTGGATAATGAAGCCGTCCTCATCCTCCTCACCCTCTGTCACCCAGGCTCAGAGTAGTTTGCCTTCCAACCCAGCTGCCAAAGCGGCCTATTCCACTGGCTCCTTGTCCACAGTCACTGCTTCCGTAGCACCACCATCATGCACGGAGGAGTCCCGAGAATTATTCGACCACAGTGTCAGTTATATGCTGCTGGAGGATGCGCATCGATTTGAAGGCTCCGATGTTGGTTCCTAGGTTGAGGAAGGGAGTAACGTGAGCCTAGAGAGAGGGGGTGCCACAGAAGGACAAGAAACTGGCAGTCATGTTTCACAGCAGGGCCCATTCCTGCGCCCAACAAGAGTATCTGTGAGGGGTTACAGTGTTGTGGCACCACCACCACCCAAGGCCTAATTTTTCTGCTCCTGTTTAACAGGGGCATGTAATTAAAATTCTCAATATAATATTTCACAGCAGGGCCCGTTCCTGCACCCAACAAGAGTAACTGTGAGGGCTAACAGTGTTCTGGTACCACCAACACCTAAGGCCCAATTTTCTGCAGAGTATATAGGGCAGGCCGTTTGGTATATATATATATATATATATATATATATATATATATATATATATATATATACTGCTGTTCAGGGTATATGGTGCCTGGGGGCTTGGGGGACCCCCACGCCATTTAAAAAAAAAAATTGGTGCCGGATTCCCCTTAATATCCATACCAGACCTGAAGGGCCTGGTGTGGATTTTGGGGGGACATCCACACCATTTTTTGGGGGTGTTTTTCTCTATATTGCCAGGATCCGACAATACATTACAGCCCTTTTACAATTGTCTGTGGATATTCTATTTTACTTGATTTTAATATCTATAAATAAAATGGATGGATTTATTTATAGAAGTTGGCTGATGATTGTGATGTTATTTTGAAAAATAATATATTAGTGAATCCCCAGCATAAGTAGTGACACTCCAAAGTTAAATTTTGGCTATTTTTGGTAAATATCCAACCTCAACATGCCAGAAAAAAAAGGGGGGGTGGTCTGCTCTAAGTTTTTTTTTATGTCTGTCCCTGTTAGAAAATATTCCCTCACTTTCTGTTACCAAGACTAAAAACGGAAAATTTATATCAAATACTTACCGTAATTTTCCTTTCCTGATGGACTCCATGGCAGCCTACGTATGGGTTAATCCCGCCTCTCATACCTCATAGGACCCCACTCCCATAAATCTTTGCACCTGGCCAGATACCGTGTTCCATAACTTAGCCTACTCCAGCAAAGGGGAGGGAGACTCCTGCTGCCATGGAGTCCATCAGGAAAGGAAAATTACGGTAAGTATTTGATATAAATTTTCCGTTTTCCTGACTGACTCCATGGCAGCCTACGTATGGGAACTAGCTAGCCATACAAACTCGGGTGGGCACAATTTGCTGGTTCAACAAAAGAAGGTTTAATTGGCACCGTTTAAACAGATAACACATTTAAACCGAAATTAACAGAGGAAAGAGCCGCTGGCTCAACACAATAATGCCTCATGAAAGTGTTTATTGACGACCAAGAGGCTGCCTTGCATATCACTTCTGCCGATACGTGACGGGAGGCCGCCCATGATGTCGACATACTCCTGGTAGAATGGGCAGTCACTGTTTCAGGAGGAACCAGTCCTTTAGCCGCATATGCCCTTTGGATAGCCTGGACAATCCAACTTGCGATAGTTCTAGAGGAAGCACGCAAGCCCCTGTTCTTCCCGTAGAAGTAGACGAACAGATGGTCTGATCTTCTGAAGGGTGCAGTAGCTTTTAAGTAGCTTTTTAAGATCTCACCAACATCCAAAGGATGGTTCGCTGACGAATCTTCTGACTGAAAAGTCGGGAGAACAATTTCTTGGTTCTCATGAAATACTGATGAGACTTTTGGATTTGATCCTAGCATTGGAACTAGAACTACCCGATCGGGGAAGAAGGTAAGAAAAGGCTCCTTAGAACCTAGAGAGCTGATCTCCGACACTCTTTTAGCGGATGTAATGGCCACTAGAAAGGCTGTTTTAAGGGAAATGTCTTTCATGGATAGATCATCCAACTGTTGGAAAGAATCTTCAGAGAAGAAATCTAGTACCAGAGGAAGATCCCATTTAGAGAACCTTGGCTTTCTCTGAGGTCTAAGCCTTGCCGCTCCCCTGAAGAATTGTCTAATAAGTGGATTCCTTGCCCAGGAAATGCCCGTGAAAGCAGATATTGCCGAAACTTGGACTCGTAGGGAGCTCACAGATAATGGAAGATCCAATCCTGTCTGGAGAAAACCTAGAACATCTTTTATTTCTGGATTACTGCAGGAACCCCCAGAAGAGGAAATATAGTCCATGAATTTAGACCAAATTCTCTGATAAACTTTATTTGTACCTTGCCTTCTGGCATTCAGCAGGGTAGCTATTGCCGAACTTGGGCAACCTAATGCTTCCAGCCTCTTCCTCTCAACCACCAAACCATCAGATGAAGATGGGACGGACATGGATGGAGCGATGTCCCCTGTAGGAGAAGATCTGACCTGGAGGGGAGTGGAACTGGGTCCCGGTAACTCAACTGCAACAGAAGCGGGAACCATGGCCTGTTGGGCCAGTATGGGATGATTGCCACTATCTCCACCGTCTCCTGCCTGAGTCTCGAAAGGAACCGGAGAATTACCGGAACTGGTGGAAAGGCATAGGCCCTGCGGAAAAACCACTGATCCGTGAGAGCATCCACTCCCATGGCTTGGGGACAGCGATACCTGGTATAATAATTCTTCATCTTGGCATTGCAGGGGGAAGCAAATAGATCCACTTCCGGAATCATTCCCAATGTCAGGATCCAATCGAAGACTTCTGAGTGGAGAGACCACTCGTTGTTGTCCAAGGAGGTTCTGGACAAAAAATCCGCTTGAACATTTTGCACGCCAGGGAGATACACTGCCGTCAGATCCACCAAGTTCTGCTGAGCCCAGGACATAATTGGGCTCACTTCCCTCAAGAGGGAGAGACTGCGAGTGCCCCCCTGTCTTTTGATGTACGATACCGCCGTCGTATTGTCCAATCTCATGAGGACTGAGGCTCCTGATGTCAGATGGAGGAAAGCCCGAAGGGCCTGGAAGGCAGCTCGAATCTCCAATATGTTCGAGACCACCCCTTGGGCAGGGAAATCCCACCTGCCCTGGGCTACCTCCGACCGACACAAAGCACCCCAACCTCTGCTGCTGGCATCTGTTGTTACCGTTATCCAGGAAACTGGAGCTATTGAATGGCAGTTGAGAAGATTCCTTCTCTGTAGCCACCAAGGGAGACTTTCCCACATGGAGGGAGTTATCCGAATCCAGTGATCCTGTAGACTTGGATCCCATTGTTGGAGGAATCCTTTCTGAAAGGGTCACATTCTCCATTGCGCCCATTTTACCATGGGGGCTGTTGCCACCATGGTGCCAATTATCCTGAGGCACTGGGAAGACCTGAGAAGGGGAGCTGACAATGCTAGATGGATCCTTTCCCGGACTACTGGAATCTTCTCTAGGGGAAGAGAGATTGTGCTTTTCACCGTGTCGAACTGTGCCCCTAGGAAAACTAGGGACTGGGTTGGCTCTAGATGACTTTTTTCTTGATTCAGAAGCCAGCCGAATTCTGTCAGGGTAGATATGACTTGCTCCCGGTGTGACAGCAGTTGTTCCCTGTCCTGAGACAGTAGGAGTAGGTCGTCGGGGTAATGGTGTAGTCGAATACCTCGGACTCTGATCAAGGCGACCACCGCCAGTAAGAGCTTAGAAAACACCCGCGGCGACGTCGTAAGCCCGAACGGGAGACATATGAATTGGAGGTGTTTTTGACCCACCGAGAACCGTAGATATTTTTGGAAGTCCTTCGCTATTGGTACATGGAAGTACGCGTCTTTTAGATCTATTGATACTAGCCAATCGCCTGATTGGATTGTCTGGCGAATAGTCAACAACGTTTCCATTTTGAATTTCTCCTTTTTTATAAAAGAGTTCAAGTAAGTCAGGTCGATAACCGGCCTCCAAGAGCCGCTCTTTTTGAGGACCATAAAGAGGGGTGAGTAGATCCCCTGAAACTTTTCTTCCGACGGAACTGAAATAACAGCACCTTGGGTGATAAGTGAGTCCGTGTAGGTCAGCAGAACCTCTCTCTTTTCTCCCGACAAAGGAAGGCTTGTGGGAACGAATTGATGTATGGTTGGATTGTTGAACACCCAAGTGTGTCCCATAGAGACTGTCTTTCTGACCCAGTAGTCTTGTATCGAGGCTGCCCAGACGTGGCAGAAGCGTAGTAAACGTGCCCCTACTTGTTCCGCCTGGACAGGCACCATATCAAAAGGACTTCGCCGCATCGCGGCCCCCAGAAGATGTGGATTTTGAAGGTTTCTGACCAGAGGGCTGGTTTCTCCTCCAGTTCTTCCTGAACTCCCGACCTGGTCTGTAGCGACGCGCATTCCTAGCACGTTCTGAGTCTGACCTGGACTGGACCTTCTTCTGGGCAAACAGACGGCGATCCTGGGGTAGGAACCCCGACTTCCCACCGGTAGCACGAGAAATGGCTGAATCGAGCTTGTTCCCAAAGAGAGAGGACCCTTCAAAGGGAATTTTGCACCAGGCCTGTTTAGAGGCCGGATCCGCCACCCAAGGGCGTAGCCACAAGGCTTGTTTGGCCGTAACGGAAGACAGCATAACACGTGCTACCAGGCGGATAATATCTAGGGAAGCCTCACCCAGAAAAGCCGATGCCATTCTCATCTCACATATTGGAGAGCTCTTGAAGGCTTCTTCGGACATACCTCTCAGGACTGTCCCTAAATCATCCGTCCAACATTCCATCGCCTTGGATAATGCTGCCAAGGCCAGTGCTGGCTTGCAGGCCATTCCGGCTGTGATGTAAATACGTTTCAAGTCTGTATCGATCTTTCTTTCAAGACCGTCTTTAAATGATACCGTATCTTCTAGTGGAAGAGTGACGTGTCTCACCAGCCTCATTAAGGCTGCATCAATGAGGGGAGCAGACTCCAGGTGCTTAACTTCCTCATCTTTGAAAGGGTACATTCTGGACACTTTAGAGATCAGGGAATTCTTCCTCTCTACTTTGCTCCATTCGTCGGAGATAATTTCTCCTAGTTCACCCAGGAAGGGAAAATTTGAGCGCTCCTTTTTAAGGTGCTTAAAGTACTTCCTCTGTTTAGAGGGTGCTTCTACTGGCTCCTCCCACCTCAGTGCGTCTTTCACTGCCCTTACCAGATGAGGGACCTGGGAAAAATCAAATCCTGCACTGGACTCCTCTATTTCAGCTTCGCTGTCCGAAGATCCACTAAACGAGAAGTCACGGGAGGGCCCTGGGGCCTCAAGGTCTTCCACCTCAACCACTGAGATTGGATCAGAGGGAGGAATAACTGCATGAGGGGACTCTGGTTTGTTCAATGATTCCCGAACAACCTTCCTGACCAATGCCTCCACTTGCTGGTCACTAACATCCCTTTCTTTTGCAGCTCGGGAAAAACATATATCGCAAAGCGATTTGTCTTCTGGCACTTTTGCTCTACAACCCCAGCATGATCTTCCCGACTGGTGGTGGGAAGAGTGCCGAGACCCCGACCTTGATTTGTCAGAGCGGTGTCTGGAGGAGGACTTAGGACGTCCGGAACTGGACCTAGACTGGTCATGTCTTGACCCAGAATTCAAAATATCTTCGCATGCTGAAGGCCGAAGATCCGGTATAGAAGGGCTAAAATTGGATAATAAGGAGAAAAAAATTCCCTTAAAATACACCCTATACCAACCAACACAGGTAAAAGGAAAAAACAAATTCTTCCCTACCTGCGGCGTAAAGGCTGGCCACAAGGGGGCGACGAGACATCCATATTCACAAATTCAGACAGGCTGTAACAATATCCATAGTAAAGATATTTATACTAAAATCCACTTTCCCCAATTTTGTATATATATATATACACATTAAATAATTAAATAATTAAATAATTAAATTCCCCAAATATATGAACAACTAATAACCAACAGGGAACAAGGCCAAAGCCTCTTACCTCAATAAAGCAGAGAAAAGCAGCGTCATACGATTTGTTTGGATGCAGAGCAAGCCTGTCTAAATCTGACAGGCATTTAAATCTGCCGCCAGGATGACGTCACGACGCCGTCCGCGTCACCCCCACGGCGCTCGTGCGCATGCGCGAACGCCGCTACCCGTCCGCACTGCGCATGCGCCGCCCAAGCCTCACTTCCAATCGAGACTCTGCGGCTGCGCAGTACAGGAAAGCGGCGGTCTGGAACGCAGATGCGCTCCAGCCGCCATACACCAGGAAATTGGACAAACAAACAAACAAAAACAGGCTGCCATACATTACCACTCCAGCACGCTGACCACCCGACCTGGCTCCCGACCACAGGCACGTCACTGGGGGATTACTTCAGGGAAAAGGCCTCCCGCTAGTAGCTAGGACGAATGGCCATACTGCCGCTTTCTAGCCAGTGGCTAGATAGTAAGCTCTTCAGGCAACGCTCTTCATCCCCATGTCCACCCTGCTAGTAGCCGGGCTAATGGACTCCAGACACCATATCTTCACCATGCGTGCAGCGGCAACAGGAACCAGACCCGGATACATGACTCCTTAAAGGTAAGAACTACTACTTTAGTCCTTAAGGAGGAGGACAAAAAAGGAACACAGTATCTGGCCAGGTGCAAAGATTTATGGGAGTGGGGTCCTATGAGGTATGAGAGGCGGGATTAACCCATACGTAGGCTGCCATGGAGTCAGTCAGGAAAGTGAAATTTTCTTAATAGAAGCCCACACAGAAGTAAAACTTGAAAGGGGGTTGATATTCTATTAGAAAAAAAAAAAAGTGTACACGTTTGCACTACACTGAGTATCATGTTGCATGGTGGTCAAGGAGGAAAAACAGCTCAAAGAAACTGTTTACATTTTTACTAGCTTTCATTAGGTTGTAATCTAATCAGGTCTTGTACTGAATATGATCTCCAGATGAACTAGCTTCCTAGTAACAGCACTATACAGAGTAATAAATAAATAAATACTTTGGACCTGTAGCTAATAATAGCCATTGTCCATTCACCAGCGCAGTATTAGTAACTTGTTTGTTGAGAATATATATTTAGACAACTATAGATTTCTGTCTGTTGGATTCATACCATTCTGGAAACTGCTGCTGTCAGTTAAGATATGTTAACAAAAAAACACCTCGCTTGCTGCAACTGCTCCCAGGTATCACCTTTCTTAACACTGTGGGGCTACTATAGTTTTTGTCAATAGATATCTGCTCTTTGCTGAAATCGTGTTCATGTGCAGGAAGGCATGCTAGAGTCGTACAATCTCATGCTTGAAGCTAAGAATTTCTTTATATTGTAAGCATAAGAGCACTTTATTGTGTAAGATGTGAGAATTTTTTCTTTTTTTTTTTGTAATTCTGATCAATTAGTGGTCATTAGGGGTAATATTCCTTAAAGGGTGTTTTTAATTTAGCTTGCTCATTGCACCCAAACACATTTCAGCTCTCAATTTATAGTGCCAGTTAGAAAATGGGATATGGAATATGTGTGTATAAAGTAGATACTACATCCGGTCCTCTTGTGCCAAAGTCCAAACCATATTCAGTTTATCATTTGGCAGTGGCCTTATTCAAATAATTATATTATAAGCCTACTTTAGTGTGTGCCAACAAAACAAACTCATTATTATACCTTGCTTGCATCAGTATGTATTACAAGGTGTTGCAATCCAAAACATTTGCTGCTTTGAGTATTTAAGGTCATATATTACAAGGAATGAAAGCCAAGTCAGAATTATTTAAGCAGCATATTTATTGCTGATTAAAAGCATCAACCTATAAGTTAAGGCATAAGTAGCACAATAAAAAAGTATTCTCTTTGTTTTCTATAATCAGAATTTTTCACTACCTTTTCTAACACACAGTTATGATGCCAAGGTGCATAAAGCCCTATTCATAGACTTGCTTTACATGATATGCATTAAAGCTGTCGGAACAATAAATAATAAAAGATTAAAATCTTAAAAGTTGGGAAAAACTTTAAAAATATACAACAGTGTTTTATTTTGGATTATAAAAACTCTTGAATGATTTACTTTGAGTGACACGTTCATTGCCTGGATGAGAAGGTACTAACGATTGCACAGGACCTGTGATTGGTGAGGGAGCTGCTTGGGAATCATTGTCATGGGCAGGTAATAAAGCAGTCCTTCTACCTGGACACCTTACTGTCACAAAGATATCTTTCACTGCTTGTGAAGGCAATGACATTGCTTAGATATATTTATTCGTGCCTAGCTTGCAATAACATTGGCTATTTCATATAAATGTGCTATGTGCTGTCTTCAAAACATCTAGATGCTTTTGAGAAGTGCTGTAGACATTTTACAAAAGTAAAAAAAAAAGGATTTCAAGATGCCAATGCAAAGTTAAGCTTAGCTATCATTATTCAAAACAATTTGAAATTATAAAATGTTGATCTTAATATAAAATATTAGTTATGAGTAGTTACTTTTCAAAATTAAATCAATCAGCTTTTAAGAGCTAAACTATTACACCAACGGCATAATAACATTTTGTTGCTGAATTACACACAGTTGACTAATATGTTTAAAGCAGGGCTTATTTTTTCAGCGGGACTGCAGTTCTGGCATCTCCGGGACTGAATGTATGTAATAGCAAGAGTGCTGGGGTGTGCTGGAGGGTCTATTGATGCTGGCTGCTGGGGAATCTATTGTTGCTGGAGGGGATGTATTTTTGTGATGGATGGTGGTCTATTGGTCCTGGAGAGGTCTTCTGTTGCTCATGGAGGATCTATTGTTGCTGGGATGGGTCTTATGTTGCTGGGGGGGTCAGTTTTTGCTGGGAGAAACTTATTGTTGAAGGAAGGGTCTTTGTTGCTGGCTGCTGGAGGGTCTATTTTTGCAGAGGGTATATTGTTGCTGGCAAAGTCTATTGATGCTGAGGTGGGTCTTATGTTGCAGGGGGGTCAATCGTTACTGGGAAGGATCTACTCTTGAGGGAGGGGTCTAATTTTGCTGGCTGCTGGAGGGTCTATTGATGCTGACCGTTGAGACTCCATTGTTGCTGGGGTGGATCTATTGTTGCTGGGGTGTCCATTGTTGCTAGATCTATTTTACTGCCTTTCTTGTTATCATTAACAAATTCCATACAAAATACCTAACACCACAAAATTATATTTGGTTCTGTATTCTCTAAAAGGGGTGGTACTGGGAGGTGGATAAGAGACGGAACCAAGGAACGGTGCTCTGAGGTGGGTAGGGGCAAAGTCAAGCTAAGAAGGGAGGTGCTCCTGCACCTGTTCTCTGAGGGAAAAAAAGCCCTGGTTTAAAGTATGTATAAACCCAAGAATAGAAATCTAATAATATATGTGATGTATTGCAAATTACCAGTCCTTAGATGTGGCATTTGAATTAGTTTTCTTTTCAGTGTTGTTTTCCTGTCCTAGAGTGAAAAAACTTACTCAATGTGCTGTATCTATGGGGAAGCAGAACTGTCACCCTAGAGCAGGGCAGGAAGAGTATCAAGAGGATAAAACACCTTCTATAGCCAACAGTACATTCTGCATGCATTGAACAAATATACAAGAATATTTGGTTGTATGCATTATTTCCTTGTGGTTACAATAAGCAGTAAGAGATTGTCTCCACACTTCAATATTTTTTTGAGCCCTTGTTTCCAAAATAACACAACCAAATGAAAGATAAAATAACTATATTGAAAACCTTTCTAGCATTAACCACTAGCCGACCAGCGCACGATGATGTACGTCGGCACGATGGAACGGCTGGGCAAATGGGTGTACAGGTACGTCCCCTTTAAATCATGGCATTGTGGGCGCACGCACTCCGTGACCATGCCCACAGGTCCCGCAGACTCGATGTCCACCGGGGGCCCGCGATCATGTCACGGAGCGGAAGAACAGGGAGATGCCTTTGTAAACAAGGCATTTCCCCATTCTGCCTAGTGACATGACAGGAATCTACTGCTCCCTGTGATCGGGGGCAGTGATTTCTGTCATGTCAGTGGTAGCTAAGGATGAGCCGAACACCCCCCCGTTCGGCTCGCACCAGAACCCGCGAACGGACCTAAAGTCCGTGCGAGCTTTAGAACCCTATTAGTTATAATGGATGCGAACGTTCGAAATTAAAAGTGCTCATTTTAAAGGCTAATATGCATGTTAATGTCATAAAAAGTGTTTGGGGACCTGGGTCCTGCCCCAGGGGACATGTATCAATGCAAAATTTTTTTTTAAAAACGGCCGTTTTTTCAGGAGCAGTGATTTTAATAATGCTTAAATTGAAACAATAAAAGTGTAATATTCCTTTAAATTTCGTACCTGGGGGGTGTCTATAGTATGCCTGTAAAGGGGCGCATGTTTCCCGTGTTTAGAACTGTCTCTGCGCAAAGTGTCATTTTTGAAAGTAAAAAAGCTATTTAAAATCACTCGCGGCTAATGTTAATTCACGGCTCCCGTAACACAGAGAACAGTGATTCATTGAAACTCATTCATAAAAAAAAGTCATTGATAAAAAAAAAAAAAAATGAAAAAAAAAAAGCGTAGGGGTCCCCCCAAATTCAATAACCAGGCCCTTCAGGTCTGGGATGGATATTAAGGGGGATCCCAGCCAAAAAAAAAAAAAAAAAAATGGCGTAGGGTCCCCCTCAAAATCCATACCAGACCCTTGAGGTCTGGTATGGATTTTAAGGGGAACCCTAGCCAAAAAAAAAAATGGCGTGGGGTCCCCCTCAAAATCCATACCAGACCCTTATCCGAGCACGCAACCTGGCAGGCCGCAGGAAAAGAGGGGGGGACGAGAGCGGCCCCCCCTCTCGCCTGAACCGTACCAGGCCACATGCCCTCAACATTGGGAGGATGCTTTGGGGGTCTAAGACCCCAAAAGCACCTTGTCCCCATGTTGATTAGGACAAGGGCCTCTTCCCCACAACCCTGGCCGGTGGTTGTGGGGGTCTGCGGGCGGGGGGCTTATCGGAATCTGGAAGCCCCCTTTAACAAGGGGACCCCCAGATCCCGGCCCCCCCCCTGTGTGAAATGGTAAGGGGGTACAAAAGTACCCCTACCATTTCACCAAAAAAAGTGGCAAAAATGGTAAAAAGGACAGGAGACAGTCTTTGACAATTCCTTTATTAAAATCTTCTTTCTTCTTTCTTCATCCTTCGGATTCTTCATCTTCTCCTTCCTTCATCTTCTTCCATCTTCTTCTTCCATTTTCTTCTTCCTCCGATCCGCTTCTTCTTGCGCTGGTCTTCTCGTCCTTCTCGTCCGGCATCTTCTTCCGTCGGCGTCGGCGTCGGTGTCGGTGTCTTCTTGGGCCGCTCCGCGCAATGGGAGGCTCCCGCTGTGTGAGGCTCCGCTCCATCTGACAGGTCTTTTAAAACGGAGGGCACCTGGTGACCCCGCCCCCCTCTGACATCATGGGGAAAGCCATCATGGAATTCCCCATGACGTCCCTGTGCGTCAGAGGGGGCGGGGTCACCAGGTGCCCTCCATTATAAAAGACCTGTCAGACGGAGCGGAGCCTCACACAGCGGGAGCCTCCCATTGCGCGGAGCGGCCCAAGAAGAGACAGAGACACCGACGCCGACGCCGACGGAAGAAGATGCCGGACGAGAAGGACGAGAAGACCAGCGCAAGAAGAAGCGGATCGGAGGAAGAAGAAAATGGAAGAAGAAGATGGAAGAAGATGAAGGAAGGAGAAGATGAAGAAACCGAAGGATGAAGAAAGAAGAAAGAAGATTTTAATAAAGGAATTGTCAAAGACTGTCTCCTGTCCTTTTTACCATTTTTGCCACTTTTTTGGTGAAATGGTAGGGGTACTTTTGTACCCCCTTACCATTTCACACAGGGGGGGGGCCGGGATCTGGGGGTCCCCTTGTTAAAGGGGGCTTCCAGATTCCGATAAGCCCCCCGCCCGCAGACCCCCACAACCACCGGCCAGGGTTGTGGGGAAGAGGCCCTTGTCCTAATCAACATGGGGACAAGGTGCTTTTGGGGTCTTAGACCCCCAAAGCATCCTCCCAATGTTGAGGGCATGTGGCCTGGTACGGTTCAGGCGAGAGGGGGGGCCGCTCTCGTCCCCCCCTCTTTTCCTGCGGCCTGCCAGGTTGCGTGCTCGGATAAGGGTCTGGTATGGATTTTGAGGGGGACCCCACGCCATTTTTTTTGGCTAGGGTTCCCCTTAAAATCCATACCAGACCTCAAGGGTCTGGTATGGATTTTGAGGGGGACCCTACGCCATTTTTTTTTTTTTTTTTTGGCTGGGATCCCCCTTAATATCCATCCCAGACCTGAAGGGCCTGGTTATTGAATTTGGGGGGACCCCTACGCTTTTTTTTTTGTTTTTTATTAATGAATGACAGCTCTCTGTGTTACAGGAGCCATCAATTCATTAGCCGCGAGTGATTTAAATAGCTTTCTTCCTGCAAAAATGACACTTTTTTGCAGGGAAAGTTCTAAGCACAGGAAACCTGCCCTCCTTCACAGGCTACCTATAGACACCCCCCAGATGTGATACTGCAATGCTGTTCTAACAGCACGCACACACATATCCCCAGAAATAAAGAACATATTGTTGTCAGCAGTCAGCAGCACACTGACACGCTGACACTGTGAGTGAAACATAATATGCGAGGCCGCCGCAGCGGCGGCCTCTTATACCGTGGGGCGTGTATTAAAGCCCCTGAGCTATAATTGGCTACAGGCATCCTGCCTGTAGCCAATTATGGCTCTCCTCGCTGCCGGCGCTGTGATTGGCCAAGCATGCGGGGTCACAGTGCATGCTTGGCCAATCATCAGCCAGCATTGCACTGCGCGGGCCGCAATGCATTGCGGGGCCGCTCGCATCACACGAATTTGATGCGAGCGGTCCCAATAGTTCTGGGCTCGCCGAGCGAGCGAACACCCGGTGCTCGATTCGAACATGGGTTCGAATCGAACACCGGGCTCATCCTTAGTGGTAGCCCACCCCCCCATAGTTAGAATCAATCCCTAGGACACACCTAACCCCTTGATCGCCCCATAGTGTTTAACCCCTTCCCTGCCAGTGTCATTTACACAGTAATCAGTGCATTTTTATTGCACTGATCGCTGTATAAATGACAATGGTCCCAAAATGGTGTCAAAAGTGTCCGATGTGTCCGCCATAATGTTTCAGTCATGATAAAAAAATCGCAGATCTCCGCCATTACTAATAAAAAAATAATAAAAATGCCATAAATCTATCCCCTATTTTGTAGACGCTATAACTTTTGCGCAAACCAATCAAAATACGCTTATTGTGATTTTTTTTTTTTACCAAAAATATGTAGAAGAATACATATCGGCCTAAACTGAGAAAGACATTTTTTTTTTATATATTTTTTGTGGATATTTATTATAGCAACAAGTAAAAAATATTGCTTTTTTTTCAAAATTGTCACTCTTTTTTTGTTTATAGTGCAAAAAATAAAAAACGCAGAGGTGATCAAATGCCACCAAAAGAAAGCTCTATTTGTGGGGAAAAAAGGACGTAAATTTTGTTTGGGTGTAACGTCGCACAACTGCGCAATTGTCAGTTAAATCGACGCAGTGCTGTATCGCAAAAAGTGCTCTGGTCAGGAAGGGGGTAAATCCTTCCGGGGCTGAAGTGGTTAAACATGCTGTGCAATTAAAGCAGGACAACTCTAGGTGCTTGCATGTTGATATACATTTTGAGGTTTGTAATGACTCCTATAAGCTGTTTTGTGTTTCTGGATGAAAAGAGGCAACAAGAGAGCAAATAAGGTAATTTTTTTAAGTGTTTATAATACACTTTAAAAATTGCTCATAGTAAAACAATAAAACAGTTTTGCAAAAGTTAGAATATCGATTAAACATATTATATGAATAATTTTAACCTGATAATTACAGTTTTGTATAGTTTTTGGTGTTTGAACAATTGCACAGTTTTTCCTAAACTATTGCTTTCTAAAAAAAAGAACTGTTAGCAGTAGTTCCTGATTTATTTAATGTGTTCATTGTCCTTCTCTTAAAATGTAAGTATAGGAAAAATGAAAAACAAATGACACATAATCTATGTCTGCAAAGGGAGGAGACACAGATGAGTGGTTATCTTCCAAAGCAACCCCACAACATACCAACTCAATAGGGTTTATTTACTAAAACTGGAAAGTGCAAAATCTGTTGCAGCTGTGCATGGTAGCCAATCAGCTTCTAACTTCAGCTTGTTTAATTAAGCTTTGACAAACAAATCTGGACGCTGATGGGTTTTTATATAGAGAGCTGCAACAGATTTTGCACTCTCCAGTTTTATTAAATCAACCCCAATGCGTGTCTGACATTCTGCAGGCAAATATCCTGACATTTGATATTTACCAACGCAACCTCTATCAATACCTTTTCCTGGGAGAGAACCCTTTTGGCATGTCTCACCAGTCTCCATGTTCAACATTTATAACTGATTTGCACTTTATATTTTACAGAAGCAAGTTTAAGTTAGTGACCCTGGTTTCCTTTTCACACATTTGCATTCTGCCACTTTCTACCAACACAAAGATTCTTAAATGCCTTCCTGGGTTATAGACAATGTATCTGCCATATCCTCATCATTTCTTGGCCCTTGGTGTCTTGCAGGTTGTTTTTTCTGTTGTAGCTAGCACAACAGCAGAAAACAACATACTTGCCTAAAAGCTGTTCAGCAGCACCTTGGACTTGAATATCAGAAACGCTTTTTGACACACTGTTAAGCTCTGTTCACACCTATGCAAGTGTGACTGAGCACGCATGTTTTTTGTGCTTTCCTCCGTGTTGCATTTAGGGCAACCCATTGATTTAAATGGGCTGCTTTACTGGTGAAAAATTTTGTAAAGAAGTGCAAGACCCTATTTAAAAATCTTGCTTTTGGTGTGCATGAGTGTGTGCATATTGCTAGATGCGTGGGGGTGCTGTTAAGAATGAATGAATCTGCAAAAGGGCGGCCCATTTTGGTGTGTTACAGGAAAGCACATGATTTGCGCATGTTCTTACATTGCATACATTTGAACCTAGCCTTACACAGGGAGGCCTCCCACACCTCTTCTTCCTACTGTCTAGCTGAGGTGTCTCAAAGTACCGACCCGTTACAAATGGCCCGCAGGTAGGGCCTATCCTGGGCGGATGCGCGTGGCGCACCACGCAGCGGCTGGGGGCTTTTTCTCTCTGTCTCCTGTGTCCTCTCCCCCACATGCTGCTGCAGCCTACCGCACACAGCTCAGGAGAGCAGAGAGAGAACAGAGCAGAGGGAGGATCCGCCCATTGACCCCACCAACCCAGGCACTGATGATTGAGAGCGGAGCTCCCTCTTAGGCTGTGCCCGCCCCTGGGTTACAGGCTCCTGCTGCCACCTTACATCGAGAGATTGTGACATTCTCGGTATGCCCTGCCACTAGGCCTGTGTTGAAGCCAGGACCTGACAGAAGGAGAGGACTCAGGAGGCAGAAGATCAGGTCCCCAGCTGACTGCCAGGAGGAGAGGTAAGTGAGGGAGTATTTGTGGAGTGTGGGGGGGTTATTTGTGGAGTGTGGGTGGTTATTTGTGGAGTGTTGTGGGACATTTGTGAGGTGTTGGGGGTGTTTGTGGAGTGTGAGGAGGGAGTTATTTGTGTAGGGGGTAATGGGGGGGTTCATAATGCATCCGCTGACACCAGGGCTGGGGGTTAATAATGCATCAGCTGACACAAGTGCAGGGGTATAATAATGCATCCCCTGACACCAGTGCTGGGGTTTAATAGTGAGTCTGCTGACACCAGTGCAGGGGTTTAATAAAGCGTCTGCTGACACCAGTGCTGGGGTTTAATAATGCTCCTGCTGACACCAGTACTGGGGTTTAATAATGTGTCTGCTGACACCAATGCTAGGGGTTAATAATGTGTCCGCTGAAACCAGTGCTGGGGTTTAATAATGTGTCCACTGACACCAGTGCTGAGGTTTAATTATGCGTCCGCTGACACCAGTGCTGGGGTTTAATAATGTGTCTGCTGATACCAGTGTTGGGAGTTAATGGTGCGTCTGCTGACACCAGTGCTGGGGTTTAATAATGTGTCTGCTGACACCAGTGCTGGGGTTTAATAATGCGTCCACTGACACCAATGCTGGGATTTAATAGTGCGTCCACTGACACCAGTGCTGGGGGTTAATAATGCATCTGCTGACACCAGTGCTGGGGTTTAATAATGTGTCCGTTGTCACCAGTGCTGGGGTTTAATAATGCATTCACTGAAGTTTGAAACTTCAGAAACAGCTGCATCCCAAAACTTCACACTATTCTGGTGCTCGCCAACAGTATTGCTATGTACCTTATCCAATATCATCCTCATTGACTCTCCTCCACATCCTTTCCAGGGAAATTGCCAGCTTGGAAAACCACATCTTTTTTTCTTAGCAAGTTGCGTTGACACATCTCAACAATGTGAGTCTGTAGCTTTTAATTTATTTCTCTTGGGGAGAAAACCCTCACCCACCAGAATGGCACCACAGTTATCCTGAGAACCTCTAGCACTGGTTTTCCAGGCCCTTCACAGGTTTATAGGAAAACCCCTGTTTCATCTGATACTGTGGCTAATGCTCCACACACACAGTCGGATATTTCGATGGAAAAAGTCAGATCGGATTATGTTGTCGGAAAATCCGATCATGTGTGGGCTCTAGCTGGCTTTTTCTGTCGGAATTTCCAATGTAAAAAATTAGAGAGCAGGATCTAAAACTTTCCGACAACAAAATCCAATCTGACTTTTTCCGATCGTGTGTAGAGAATTCCGACGCACAAAGTGCCATGCATGCTCAGAAGAAATTTGGAGACGAAAGCTATTGGCTACTGCCCTGTACGTAGTCCCGTCGTACGTTTTATACGTCACCTCGTTCGAAATTATCAGATTTTCCGACAACTTTGTCCGAACGTGTGTGTGCAACACAAGTTTCGGACAAAATCCGATGGCTTTTGTGGTCGGAATGTCCGGCCGTTTTTTCGGCGTGGGGATTCCCTTTAAATCCATGCCAGGTGACGGGGCTAACGCGGCGGCATTCACTGCCTTCACTAGTCCCGTCTACCTGCAGTTACGTTCTAAATGAACAGACTTGTCCGTTCATTTTCATAAGTCCGCGGACTTTTTCCCGTGGATTGTCCGCCGGAGAAGTCCTGCGTGTGTGGGCAAGTCCACAGCTCGGAAAGTCCGGTGGAGCTCCACTGGAAAGTCGGGCAGTTTGTCCGCTGGACTAGGTCCGACGGACAATCCCGCCGGAAAGTCCGAGCGTGTTACAGGGCATAAGAAGACACTTTTTGATGTTTTTATAGGATCCTGGTAAGATAGAGAGCAGGGTAATTTGAGGCTTGTTTGGGATTAACTCCCTAGTAACTGTAAAATCTGGATATATACACTGGAGTGACAATGGACTCCAGTACCATCTGGAAAGAAGCTCATAGCTCGTCTCTTGTGCTTTAATTGTTGGTGACAAACAATGTGTTACATTAAATGACTTCTCCCATGTATTCCGGAGGCTCAGGATGTTTTTTTTTATAATAAGCATCTTATATATTGTTGATAGAACATGTTTTGGTTTAGAATCTTGGAACAAAAGAAGTTCAAATTGGGTTTAGTCTCTATCGAAGGATTTACTTTAGGGGGTAGAGGACAAAAATGACAATAATTGACGATATTCCAACCATTGCATAAATGAGGGTTGCTGCGTAGGGAATAAGTTTAATAAAGACGGAAGTGTTCCCTGGCAGAGAATCTGGTTCACTCTTTGATGAGACGCTTTATTCCATGCAAGGAAACGTATCCGTTTAAAGCCGGCGGGAAATGAGGATTACCGAATAGGGGTGTCATAGGTCCTACATGAGAAGACAACTCTAATGCCCCGTACACACGGTCAGATTTTCCGACGAAAAATGTCCTATCGGACAATGTTGTCGGAAATTCCGACCGTGTGTAGGCTCCATCTGACTTTTTCCGTCGGATTTTCCGACAGACAAAGTTTTATCTCCTGCTCTCAAATTTTCCGACAACAAAGTCCTATCGGACTTTTTCCGATCGTGTGTAGCGAATTCCGACGGACAAAGTGCCACGCATGCTCAGATCACATTACAAGACCAAAGCTATTGGCTACTAGCCTCTACGTAGTCCCATCGTAGGCAACAAACGTCACCACGTTCAGAATGATCGGATTTTCCGACAACTTTGTCCGACTGTGTATGCAACACCAGTGTCGGACAAAATCCGTCGGAAAAAATCCGGTGGATTTTGTGGTCGGATTTTCTGACCGTGTGTACGGGGCATTATTGTAAAGCTGTTTTAACCCAGATATTCAATAGATGGGATGTAAGAGAGATCAGAGGAAGTGATAAATCTCGGTGGGTATCACTGGTAGATAAATCTAGCCAGGGAAGTGCCTTAAGGTCAAATTGGTTCAACCTTTGCTGTATTAATACCCATTGTTTAGTGTTAGAGCGGGGTTCTCAAACTTGCGGCCCTCCAGCTGTTGCGAAACTACAAGTCCCATGAGTCATTGCAAGGCTGACAGTTACAAGCATGACTCCCACAGGCAGAGGCATGATGGGACTTGTAGTTTCGCAACAGCTGGAGGGCCACTAGTTTGAGACCCCTGTATTAGAGTAATGAAACAAGTTGACAAGCCTGGTCAGAACAGCCGCAACATAATAATAGTATAGGTCCAGTACACCTTTCGTTTTAGGCAATGATAGTAATTTCTTATGTAATCTAGGTTTTCTTATGGCCCCAGATGAATTTTGTAAAGGCTGATTGCAAAGTAGAGAAAAAAGATCAAGGGACAGAGACAGGAGTAGTTTGAAAAAGATACAAAAACCGAGGTATTATATCCATTTTCAATATATTGATCCTCCCAAACCACGAATATTGATTAGAGTCAATATTTTTAAGATCCTGTAAGGTTCGTTGCATAAGAGGGATATAGTTTGTTGAATATAAATGGCCCGGATCGGGGGGAATAATAATACCTAGGTATTTTAGTGCCAAGGAACAAATTTTAAACAAGAAATTATTTCTCAGTGCCGAAACTTGTAGTGGTGTAAATGACACATTGAGAAATTCTGATTTTGATATATTTACTTTAAAGTTACTCAGGGTTCCAAAACACTGAAATTCAGATAAAATATAAAGTATAGAAACATGTGGGTTAGTAACATAGAGTAATAGATCATTGGCAAACAAGGCTAGTTTTATTTCCTTTTGATTTATCTGTATGCCAGTAATGGAAGGATTCTGTCTAATTGCTGTTGCTAAATGCTCCATTACTAGGACATAAAGTAAAGGAGATAATGGGCATCCCTGATGGGTACCATTTTGCATAGTAAAACTTGTTGTCAATGATCCATTAATCCTTATTCTAGCCACAGGTTTAGTGTACAACGCCAGGATCTTATGAAGCAGATTTGAACCCAGGCCGATTTGCATCAATGAATGTTTAATAAAAGGCCATCCAACCCGGTCAAATGCCTTCTCTGCATCAACCGAAAGAAGGCATACTGGTATTTTAGCTGGCTGGGCGTGGTTCATTAATAAAATAGTTTTTATCGTATTGTCACATGCTTCTCCTCCTTGTCTGTATGTACTAGGCTCGGGAGAAGAGGTTGGAGACGTAACGCAATCAGTTTGGCATAAATTTTTAGGTCTATCCCAATTAGGGATATCGGTCAATAGCTAGAACATAATGTTAAATTCTTTTCTGGTTTTAGAATCAAGGTGATATGGGCTTCTAGTGTCTGAATTGGGAATTGATTACTAGAGGAGATAGAATTGAACACTTGGAGCATTACTTAGGTTTATAAACAGATGCTTTTACATGAATAAACATTAAACATTCAGGTTCACTTTTAACTCTTGCCTCCCCACAATACAGAGAACTGCACAGAGGGAAGAATATCTCAAAATATATAGTAGGTCTCCAAACTGGGGTCACACCCACATTACCGCAGACATTTTTATAGCTTGTTTCTCTAATGAGTGACAGTCCCGCCCACTTTCTCTTTGAAGAAAGTCTTATCAGCATGGGGTAGTGACAACCTTGTAGACTCCTCTTTTCCTTTTGGATCTGCCATTCTTCCTATGTGGTCAGGACAGAACAGCAGCAGGTGCAACAAAGGCTTTGTCACTCCTTCAGACTTGACTCTGACTATCATCTGTAGGTATCATCAGTTGCATAAAATAAGCTGGTCTAATTTCAATTGCTACAGGCAACAGCACTCACCTTGTGCTACTGGACAGCCATTGGTTGTTTATTTCAATAGCTTTTCTTAGCATACAGCAAAAAGTTACTCACACAAAAACTCACATTTCAGAAAGTATCAGCTGCTTCCTGCTCTTTGCCTACCTCTACCATGTTTGTGCGTTAGTTGTAGAGCTTCAAGAACCAGTCCACCATTTTTGAGGCTTTTTTAACATTTGCCATTACAAACCGTAGAACACAACACCATATAGTATTTCAGCGTCCTGGCTTTTTGAGTTGCCCAGCTTGGGCTATACAGTCTCCCTGCCTATTCAAACACCATCTCTCACTGTGCATGCCAGTAATCCCTTCAATTCCCATTGGACAAAGGTCTGGTCAAAGTGCCTGTCTGTCAGTCCCGGACATACAGTACACTGCCTGCATGTCTGTCCACGCACATGCTGCTCCCTGCAAGCACATGCTGCTCCCTGCAACAGGACTCTCCTGGGGAGGGAAGAGCACATTTCTGGCCAGGCTTATCCCCATCCCCAATTGCAAACAGTCTCACAACTGCTCAGGCACCCTTGTTGAACCATTCATTATCTGCCTGTTAAGACAGTGACAGACCATCCATCTTTTACAAACTTTACATCTAAGATTTACATTTTTTAGGATGTTCTCTATTGCAGTGTGCCATATACATTACAATAGAATACATTAAATCAGCCGTATTTGGCAGAGGTATTGTGTTACCTTACACTTTTTCTAAACTGCTCTGTTTTTGCACTTTTAAGATGTGAAGTAAAGATAAAAATCAATGCCAGAAAATCTTTGGCACTATTTTCATCAGATGTTCAGGAACTTATAACTTATTCTTGAAAGGTTATAGAGTATGTTAAAAAATGTTATGTCACACATTTAACAGTGAACAGATTATAGTTTTTGTAAAATCTCAACTGTTAAATATTTTTTCATTGATAAATGGAATTATTTATTAACAGTTGCAAAATCTTAGAAAAACAAAAGTATACTATCCAAACGTGCTACTGGAATAGATCTGAGAATTTCTAACAATAAAGTAGTAATTGGAATAGGGACAACCAATAATATCGGTTGCTTACCCCGCACTTGGAGTATAATGACAAAATATTAATTGAATCCCTAATTGGTTAAGGGTATGCAATAAATTTGTAAATTTGCAAAACTAATATTAAATAACAAATACTGTAAGCAATAATGAGCTGCTCCCTATAAAAATCAGCGTGATTTAGAAAGTAGGTTATATGGTCTAGCAGGGGCGCTATTTAATTGGCACACCTGATTGGTGTCAGGTATGTAAAATATAAGCGAACTAATTACCCTTGGAAGGAGTACTATGGGCGATCCATCAACTGTGAACAGTAATACCTAAAAGTACAATGCTATATACCTAGTTCTACCACACATTCCATATAAAATAAATTAAGTACACATTATCAATCCATTGCAAAAGTCATCCAAGTTTCTTAAAATGTGACTAATACCTCCGCAACCAAAAAAATTCAAAAACAAACTCTGATACCTCCTTAGAAAAGTAATTGTTAAATGTCACTGGTTCAGTGACTACACGTGACTACAAAAATAACGTGTGCAATAACATATATTGTGCATATATCCTATCAAATTGCTAAACATTAGAATGCATATACTATATTGTGACCAAATATATGTGGTTCTAAACGTGTGGTCATACATACAAAATCATGTGGTTAAACATACAGTCCATAATCAATTCCAATGATACAGCAGAAAACCACAAAAAACACAAAAAAATATAAAGAACTTATTGTGTTTTAAAAAAAGGGAGAAAGTTCGTGACAAACAATTCTTGCTGAAAAATTGTGATAATTCATTCCTGTTGATATCGCATAAAGACCATCACCACAGATATCCTCTTACACCCAAAAGTGATGCCAGTAAAATTTGGATGGCCGCTTACCAGATGGTGTTGATTGCCTTAATTAACCACTTGACCACTGGGCAGTTAAACCCCCTTCCTAACCAGACCAATTTTCAGCTTTCGGTGCTCTCACACTTTGAATGACAATTACTCCGTCATGCAACACTGAACCCAAATGAATTTTGTGTCCTTTTTTTCACACAAACAGAGCTTTCTTTTGGTGGTATTTAATCACCGCTGGGTTTTTTATTTTTTGCGCTATAAATCAAAAAATACTGAAAATTCGGTAAGAAAAAAAAAAAAAATTCTTTGTTTCTATTATCATAACACATATTTGTTAATAAAAATAGTTTTATTACATATAAAAAATTACATAGACAAGAAAAAGAAAAAAAGAAAAATTATTGATGTACATTTAACAATGCTTAATCATAAGGGGTCATAGCAAAAATGATTAAATTCGTTTTAAAGAATATATGATCATTTGTACAGAGAACAATCCAGAATTATCATTTGGTTCAGAAGTACACATAGAATTTAGAAACAATTCAAAATTACTGTGGATAAGATGACCTGAGATGGATTGGGTGCATCTTAGTAGACAATTCCGACATGTTTCGCCATAGCAATGGCTTCCTCAGGGTAGGTCTACTTTGCAGAATAAATGTATCTAGTAGGAAAGATTATCATAATTATTATAATTTACTGATAAGTGAGACCGGAAGTAGTCCAGTGTCGATGTTAAAACGAGGGGGGGATTTTTCATGGAAATAACCAGGGAGAGATTCCACTGATTGCGATCCTAGCAGGGTTGTCCCCACCCCATATCCCCTGGTGATGGAAAGACAGGGGTATCCCCTTTAGATCAATCAAAAACTTACCCAGATCGGTATAGATGATATAGAGTCAGATTCAGGTCAGGCTGTGGAGTGGGGCGGTCTTAAAGGGTGCCTACCATGCTTAGCAGAAGGCGAGTCAAGCCAGGCCAAAAAAGGAGATTTTTTCTGGTTTAGGAAAAAGGGGGATATTTGGAAAGAAAGCAATAAGTTTGTATGTAGATTTAAGTAATATAGTGTTGTAAGTCCATGATAGATTGGTTCATGGACATGACGCCATACACTATATAAAGGACAAATGTCTCAAATATTTACTTACTTCAGTAATTTAGAGGGAGGCTGGTAATAGAATTATTAAGGGAGCCTTATAGTTCTGGGAGAAAATAATTGGAAGACAGGAGGCACCTGCAAAGTATTGATAAGAGTGAGGTTCCAAAGTTTAGAAAGCAATAGGTAGGAAAGGGGAGAATTAAATATGGGTACAAAAAACAAATATATAGTCCAGTACCTGTGTCATACTATGGAAATGAAAACCAATTCTGCCCAAAAGCGGGCATATATGGGCACCCTTAGATGAAAAGGGGTGTCCAAATAGCCGAGAATCTGTGATGGATTAGAAAAAAGTAATCAGGGCAAACCAAATTAGGTAGGATAAAAGTACCAGTAAAGGGATCGAGGAGTGGGTTGGAAATAGATTTGGATAGCTTACTTAGTTGCAGAGAAGTTCAATACGTCAGGTGCCTCCAAGGTCCCGTGCTGGACTGAGCTAGCAAGCTGGCTTTTATCTTCGCCTTCCAGTCTGAGAGGGCGTGGGGAACGCCCCTCAGTCAGCGGACATGGGAGCCTGTGCGCAGGCGCGTCACACGCATCTCCGTCAGGGGCCTACAAGGACCATGGTTCCTGGCGGTGTGCGTGTGCGTGACGTGATGACGTAATCGCCGAGGTACGGCGATTTGCTGCAGAGGCTGGAGGTGGGTGGGCTTGATGGCGCCGCCCTCGGGTGTCCATACTAGGCAGGGAGGCACTCCCAGATAGACACACCTGCCCTCCAATCAGCGGCCGTATCATGACAGCCGAAGGGTGGAAGTAGTGGGGTGTTTAGGAGAAAAAAAGGGGAAAAGGAGGACTGAGCCTAGGGGGTGTTAATAGGGCAATCCGATGGGTCACAAAATACAGGGGGTATCTCGCCCAATCAGGGTCTCTGGTCAAGTAAGATTAATACTAAACAATCAGAATTAGACATACTGGGGTAATAACAGTTTAGATGCCTTGAATTACTACTGGCAAATGAAGAGTATATTTGACAGAGACACACAGACAAATTTTAGGAAAGTCAAGCCAAGTTGATATTTGTCAGGTGCCTATTAAAATTATTAAGGACAAATAAATAAGTACAACAGGGGCAGGTTACAAAGTTGAATTGATTTGAAATTGCATGCAGTCAAAATTCAATTCCAATACAGTATGTTTAATGAAGTTTCTCAGTATTTTGGATTATTTTCCATGTGTATTTAGAAAATATCATTAGGTTATTTATACATTTAGGAAAAAAATAATATCATAATAAGAATAAAAGGGGGGAGCAGGCTTTGGCACATGTTGGAAGTGAGCTCAACAGGCGAGGACCAGAGGGAAGGGGCATCAAAAATTATATAAATGAAGGGGAACGGGGGGGGGGGGGGGCGGGGGGGAAAAAAAAAGGGGGGGGGGGGAAGGGGGGAAGGGGGAAGGGGGGAAGAGGGAGGGGAGGGGAAAGGGAAGGGGAGGGAGGGGGGGGGGCTGGAAGGGGGGAGGGGGGGGGAGGTCAAAAGGAAGGGGAGGGAGGGGAAAGGGAAGGGAAGAAAAGGGGAAAGGGGGAGGGGGAGGAGGGGGGTTACAAAAAGGATTTGAAACTGATATATTCGTTCATGCCCGGGTGTCTAGTAGCATCTAAGGTGTATATCCACCTAGTTTCGAGTTGGAGTAGACGGGTATCAATATCTCCTCCACGTATATTGAGGGGTATATGTTCAAGGGCGGAAAACAAAATTGCAGTAGCATCAAAGTTGTGTTTTTGGGCAACATGGCGATTAATTGCTGTTGAAATTTTCTTTTTAGATAAGGGTTTGATGTGATCCTGTATACGGATAGAGAATGCTCTCTTTGTTTTGCCGACATAGAAGCATCCACAGCGGCAAGTGGCTAAGTAGATAACTCCTACGGTATTACAAGTGACCCGATGTTTAGGCTTGTATAAGTTACCATTCGGTAGTAGGGTGCTGTTAGAATTAGACAAAAATATACAGGAATCACAGTGGCCACAGGAAAATGTGCCTGGATGGTCCATTTTCTTGTCATCTGGGGCATAAAAGTGACTGGAGGTTAATTTATCACTGAGAGATAATGGTCGCCGGTAAGTGATTTCCGGATATGTTTTCACATATTGTCCTACTATTGGATCCGTTGAGAGTAGGGGCCAGAATGTATTTATGGTATCCCTAATTTGGGCAGATTGGTTTGAGTATTGGGTAATAAGGCGTACAGGTTGCATTGATTGAAGATTTTTGTCTCTAAAGATTAATTCCTTTCGTTCCAAACACTTAACTCTATTGAATGATTGTTTAAGTAAATTATGGCTGTAGCCTCTTAATTTTAATCTTTGATATAGTTCGTAGGAAAATTGGTAAAAATCTTTATCATTAGTACAATTTCTTCTTATGCGTAGATATTGGCTGTACGGTATACTTTTTAGGAGGGTTTTGGGATGGGAGCTGGATGCATGCAATATAGTATTGCCGGCCGAGGCTTTTCTGTATAACGAGGAATATAGTTTGCCCTCATTATTGATGGTTATAGTAAGATCAAGAAAAGTGATCATCTGTTGACTACAATCCAAAGAGAATTTTAGGTTGTATGTATTAGTGGAAATTTTTTCAAAAAAATGTTGTAAGTCCAAGTAGGTACCAGTCCAGAAAATTAAAATGTCATCGATATATCTCAGCCAAGAGAAGATATGTTGAGTGAAACATCTCATCTCAGGGTCCGAGAGGATTTCCTTTTCCCACCCCCCCAGATACAGATTGGCGTAGGAAGGGGCACATTTAGTGCCCATTGCTACGCCCTGTATCTGGAGGTAGTGGGAGGATCCAAAGGTAAAATAGTTCTTGGTTAGAATAAACCTAAGTAAAGATAAGACAAAATTATTATAGGGTTGTGCATTGGGGCCAAGACGTTCCAG
Source organism: Lithobates sylvaticus (assembly GCA_028564925.1). NCBI lineage: Eukaryota > Metazoa > Chordata > Amphibia > Anura > Ranidae > Lithobates > Lithobates sylvaticus. Next base: position 472,424,408 of record CM053026.1, on the reverse strand, counting down.
TTGTTTAGCTACAACTTCCACACCTCTTTCATGGGGTATGGCGTTGTAAAGGCATTCAACATCTAGCGCAACAAGGTATGAGTCTTTGGGTAACTGTTTGTTTTCAAGAATGCGTAATAGGTGGATAGTATCCTTAATGTGGGATGGAAGTGCAGAAACAAGGGGGGCGAGGTGTTTATCTACGAGCTCGCTTGCTTTTTCTGTAAGTCCCTCGCAGCCTGAGACAATAGGCCTGCCCGGGGGTTTTGTCATAGATTTGTGAAGTTTAGGGAGTGAATAAAAGGTCGGAGTTTTAGGTTGAGTTACATGTAGGAATTTCCAAGTGTTGGTGTCTATAATTCCCTTTTTAGTTGCATGGAAAATTAAATTTTGATATTCTAAAATGTAGGATTTAATTCGGGTAGGGCAAATGGGTCTATACCAATCGTGGTTGTCAAGGATGTCGTGGCACATATTCATGTAAGCCAGGACATCCATGACAACCACGTTTCCTCCTTTGTCGGAGGGTTTGATAACTATATCTCGATTGGATTGAAGAGATTTAAGAGCTCTTTGTTGGGCCTTAGTTAGATTTGACATACCTGATTCGTCCAAATTGAGTTTTTTTAGTTCCTTTGTAGTTTGTTCCACAAATGCCCAAATAGAGGGATTGGTGGTTAACGAGGGGAAGTTTTTCGATTTGGGCTTGAAGGGAATCGGGCATGGAGTTGTAGTAGCAGGAATAGTAGTTTCATTTTGTATATTATCCAAGAAGTCATCATCGGTGGGGTCTGCTTCATCTAGAAGGGTCATTAGGTCCTCTAGGGCTTGGATTTCTGCTAGAGTAGGAATGGTGTTATCTGTGTTGGAAATCTGAGTGGATATAGTTTTAGGGTGATAGATTGTTTTATACAGTAGTTTCCTCGCAAAGAGGTGAAGATCTTTTACTAGTTGAAAGCAATCAAAATCTGTGGAAGGGCAGAAGGTAAGGCCTAATTGTAAGATCTGAATTTCTCCCCTTCCCTCCCCTTCCCCCCTTCTTTCCCCCCCCCCCGCCCCCCCCCCGTTCCCCTTCATTTATATAATTTTTGATGCCCCTTCCCTCTGGTCCTCGCCTGTTGAGCTCACTTCCAACATGCGCCAAAGCCTGCTCCCCCCTTTTATTCTTAATATGATATTATTTCTTTCCTAAATGTATAAATAACCTAATGATATTTTCTAAATACACATGGAAAATAATCCAAAATACTGAGAAACTTCATTAAACATACTGTATGGGAATTGAATTTTGACTGCATGCAATTTCAAATCAATTCAACTTTGTAACCTGCCCCTGTTGTACTTATTTATTTGTCCTTAATAATTTTAATAGGCACCTGACAAATATCAACTTGGCTTGACTTGCCTAAAATGTGTCTGTGTGTCTCTGTCAAATATACTCTTCATTTGCCAGTAGTAATTCAAGGCATCTAAACTGTTATTACCCCAGTATGTCTAATTCTGATTGTTTAGTATTAATCTTACTTGACCAGAGACCCTGATTGGGCGAGATACCCCCTGTATTTTGTGACCCATCGAATTGCCCTATTAACACCCCCTAGGCTCAGTCCTCCTTTTCCCCTTTTTTTCTCCTAAACACCCCACTACTTCCACCCTTCGGCTGTCATGATACGGCCGCTGATTGGAGGGCAGGTGTGTCTATCTGGGAGTGCCTCCCTGCCTAGTATGGACACCCGAGGGCGGCGCCATCAAGCCCGCCCACCTCCAGCCTCTGCAGCAAATCGCCGTACCTCGGCGATTACGTCATCACGTCACGCACACGCACAGGAACCATGGTCCTTGTAGGCCCCTGACGGAGATGCGTGTGATGCGCCTGCGCACAGGCTCCCATGTCCGCTGACTGAGGGGCGTTCCCCACGCCCTCTCAGACTGGAAGGCGAAGATAAAAGCCAGCTTGCTAGCTCAGTCCAGCACGGGACCTTGGAGGCACCTGACGTATTGAACTTCTCTGCAACTAAGTAAGCTATCCAAATCTATTTCCAACCCACTTCTCGATCCCTTTACTGGTACTTTTATCCTACCTAATTTGGTTTGCCCTGATTACTTTTTTCTAATCCATCACAGATTCTCGGCTATTTGGACACCCCTTTTCATCTAAGGGTGCCCATATATGCCCGCTTTTGGGCAGAATTGGTTTTCATTTCCATAGTATGACACAGGTACTGGACTATATATTTGTTTTTTGTACCCATATTTAATTCTCCCCTTTCCTACCTATTGCTTTCTAAACTTTGGAACCTCACTCTTATCAATACTTTGCAGGTGCCTCCTGTCTTCCAATTATTTTCTCCCAGAACTATAAGGCTCCCTTAATAATTCTATTACCAGCCTCCCTCTAAATTACTGAAGTAAGTAAATATTTGAGACATTTGTCCTTTATATAGTGTATGGCGTCATGTCCATGAACCAATCTATCATGGACTTACAACACTATATTACTTAAATCTACATACAAACTTATTGCTTTCTTTCCAAATATCCCCCTTTTTCCTAAACCAGAAAAAATCTCCTTTTTTGGCCTGGCTTGACTCGCCTTCTGCTAAGCATGGTAGGCACCCTTTAAGACCGCCCCACTCCACAGCCTGACCTGAATCTGACTCTATATCATCTATACCGATCTGGGTAAGTTTTTGATTGATCTAAAGGGGATACCCCTGTCTTTCCATCACCAGGGGATATGGGGTGGGGACAACCCTTCTAGGATCGCAATCAGTGGAATCTCTCCCTGGTTATTTCCATGAAAAATCCCCCCCTCGTTTTAACATCGACACTGGACTACTTCCGGTCTCACTTATCAGTAAATTATACTAATTATGATAATCTTTCCTACTAGATACATTTATTCTGCAAAGTAGACCTACCCTGAGGAAGCCATTGCTATGGCGAAACATGTCGGAATTGTCTACTAAGATGCACCCAATCCATCTCAGGTCATCTTATCCACAGTAATTTTGAATTGTTTCTAAATTCTATGTGTACTTCTGAACCAAATGATAATTCTGGATTGTTCTCTGTACAAATGATCATATATTCTTTAAAACGAATTTAATAATTTTTGCTATGACCCCTTATGATTAAGCATTGTTAAATGTACATCAATAATTTTTCTTTTTTTCTTTTTCTTGTCTATGTAATTTTTTATATGTAATAAAACTATTTTTATTAACAAATATGTGTTATGAGCATTGAACTATGAGTTAACCCCGACTCTCTTACATTACTATTGCACCGCTATAATCCCTAGTCCACTACCCCCCTTCGCTTATACTTTAATATCAAGGGATGAGGTGCTGTATCATTTAGTGGATCCTCTCTGTCCTTTTGTATATTACTCTTTGTTTCTATTAAAAATTATTGGCGAGTATTGGCAGAGTATTGGCGAGTATTGGCAGAGTATTGGCGAGTATTGGCGAGTATTGGCAAGTATTGGCAAGTATTGGCAGAGTATTACAGTGTTGCACAGTGGTTGCAGAGCATTGCACAGTGGTTGCAGAGCATTGCACTGGTGGCAGAGCATTGCACAGTGGTTGGTTGCAGAGCATTGCACAGTGGTTGGTTGCAGAGCATTGCACAGTGGTGGCAGAGCATTGCAGTGGTTGGTTGCAGAGCATTGCACAGTGGTTGGTGGCAGAGCATTGCACAGTGGTGGCAGAGCATTGCACAGTGGTTGGTTGCAGAGCATTGCACAGTGGTTGGTTGCAGAGCATTGCACAGTGGTTGGTGGCAGAGCATTGCACACTGGTGGCAGAGCATTGCACAGTGGTTGGTGGCAGAGCATTGCACATTGGTTGGTTGCAGAGCATTGCACATTGGTTGGTTGCAGAGCATTGCACAGAGGTGGCAGTGTATTGACCAGTGCTGTGGGCACTACACATCCAGCCCACAGTGCTGGTCTCGTCTCTCCCCCTCTCCGCTTCTCTCCTCTCTGTACCGATCGGTACAGAGAGGGGAGGGAGGAACCGGCGTCATGACGTGATGCCGGTTTGTGTACATGTGATCGCTCCGTCATTTGACGGAGCGATCACGTGGTAAACGGCCGCTATCAGCGGCTGTTTACCGTGATCCGTGATGCGCCGGGTCCTCGGGACCCGGCGGTCACGGATGTTCCCGAGTGCGCGCCCCAGGGGCGCGCGGGAGCAAGTTTCTGGGAGGACGTCCGTAGGACGTCCACTCAGGGAAACCCGACCGCGCTGTAGACGTCTTTCGACTATAGCGCGGTCGGCAGGTGGTTAAAAGACAATCAATCGTACTTTTACAGGATTGTGCCTGTTCACAGAATATACACCCGTTTGCTAGGCAGCTCTTCCTCCTTCTCAGATCAGCTCGCATATATTAACATAGGTGTCAATATAGAAAAAACGCACCTCATAGCGTAAAATTGTTTTATTAAAACTGAATAAAATAATGTACAACAGCCAAATGGCTACTTACATTGTTGGGTGCCTACCCGACACTGGGGCTGCTTGCTTGTATAACAAAAATATGAGAAATATTTTCCCTTTGGGATGTTTCCTGTGGAGCTCCGACGTGCGTTCCACTCGCTCAGTCTCTGAACCTTGCCAACAGGAAATCCAGGGAAAACTACGTCAAGTGATCAGGTACCGCCTCAGGTAGGTAGGCGGTACCTGATCACTTGACGTAGTTTTCCCTGGATTTCCTGTTGGCAAGGTTCAGAGACTGAGCGAGTGGAACGCACGTCGGAGCTCCACAGGAAACATCCCAAAGGGAAAATATTTCTCATATTTTTGTTATACAAGCAAGCAGCCCCAGTGCCGGGTAGGCACCCAACAATGTAAGTAGCCATTTGGCTGTTGTACATTATTTTATTCAGTTTTATTAAAACAATTTTACGCTATGAGGTGCGTTTTTTCTATATTCCCACCTATGTTAATATATGCGAGCTGATCTGAGAAGGAGGAAGAGCTGCCTAGCAAACGGGTGTATATTCTGTGAACAGGCACAATCCTGTAAAAGTACGATTGATTGTCTTTTAATTAAGGCAATCAACACCATCTGGTAAGCGGCCATCCAAATTTTACTGGCATCACTTTTGGGTGTAAGAGGATATCTGTGGTGATGGTCTTTATGCGATATCAACAGGAATGAATTATCACAATTTTTCAGCAAGAATTGTTTGTCACGCACTTTCTCCCTTTTTTTAAAACACAATAAGTTCTTTATATTTTTTTGTGTTTTTTGTGGTTTTCTGCTGTATCATTGGAATTGATTATGGACTGTATGTTTAACCACATGATTTTGTATGTATGACCACACGTTTAGAACCACATATATTTGGTCACAATATAGTATATGCATTCTAATGTTTAGCAATTTGATAGGATATATGCACAATATATGTTATTGCACACGTTATTTTTGTAGTCACGTGTAGTCACTGAACCAGTGACATTTAACAATTACTTTTCTAAGGAGGTATCAGAGTTTGTTTTTGAATTTTTTTGGTTGCGGAGGTATTAGTCACATTTTAAGAAACTTGGATGACTTTTGCAATGGATTGATAATGTGTACTTAATTTATTTTATATGGAATGTGTGGTAGAACTAGGTATATAGCATTGTACTTTTAGGTATTACTGTTCACAGTTGATGGATCGCCCATAGTACTCCTTCCAAGGGTAATTAGTTCACTTATATTTTACATACCTGACACCAATCAGGTGTGCCAATTAAATAGCGCCCCTGCTAGACCATATAACCTAATAAAGTAGTAATGTATACATCTATGAAAAGTTCAGAGCAAGTACTGCAACCGAAACCTCAGGTGATGATCAATTTGATTTTACAGAAGGGTCGAAAAGGATCATGCTAAGAATACAAATATCGCTAGTCACTATTCCCTGGCAGAATATTCACCCAACACAGTCCAATAGTCACCCAACACAGTCCCACCATAAGTGGTGCAATTATACCTTTAAAGCGTACAATTTAAGAGCTGTTATAAATATACAGCATTGGTGTAGAGTTTAAATTTATTTTGTTTTAGAGATGCACGTCTTTTTATTCACTTGAGTCTCCATAACATGTTTCTTTTGTTGTTGGTGATGTCTCAATTCCACACATTATACTCTGTAATATTTGTAGTCTACTCTAACATATTATTCATTTCTTTTGAGACATATAGAACTTTAGTTTGGTAACAAATTTATATATATATATTTTTATGTTGATGTTTTTTTATTGCAAATAATAGTAATAAAGTAGAAGAAATGCAGACCAGATCCAGGCTCCCTTCCCCCTCCCATGCAGCTGGTTAGCAACAGATCAAGTCTAAAGCCCCATACACACGGTCGGACAATCCGCGGACCAGGTCGGTCGGATCCTGTCCGTCATACTTTGTCTGATGTTGGTTTTGCGTACACACGGTCGGACAAAGTTGTCGGAAAATCCGATCATTCTGAACGTGGTGACGTTTGTTGCCTACGACGGGACTACGTAGAAGCTAGTAGCCAATAGCTTTGGTCTTGTAATGTGATCTGAGCATGCGTAGCACTTTGTCCGGTCGGACAACCGTACACACGATCGGATTTGGTGTGATCAGACCGTGTTGTCGGCAAATCTTTCCAGCAGGAGATAAGACTTTGTCCGTCGGACAATCCGACGTACACTGTTCGATGGTGCATACACACGGTCTGATTTTTCAACAACATTGTCCGATCGGACAGAATCCATGAAAAAGTCAGACCGTGTGTATGGGGCTTTATAGTGATCTACTGCTTGCTGCAATTACTATAGCAGTGATCACTTTATCACTATAGCAGTAATTTATTGCTGCAGAGAGATATGCTAGACAGAGATGTAAATACAATATAGATGCATTGTGTTCACAGCAATCTGCTATAGGCACTTCCAGAGTTGTGTGCAGCATGATCAGAGGTACAAGACCTGATTGTTTAAGATCTGGGGTTGAGCATTTGGTCCCAGCTGTCACAGATAGCTGGCAGTTTCAGCACTAAACCCAATGGGGCTGCAGGAAATACTTAAGCCCCATACACACAATCGGCGGGAAATGTTCAATGAAAGGCTGTTGTCGGTAAATCCAACCGTGTGTATGCTCCATTGGACAATTATTGTTGGACTTTCCGCCAACAGATGTTGGCTAGCAGGTTTTCAAATTTTCCACGGACAAATGTGTGTTGTCAGATTTTTTAAACGTGTGTACACAAGTTCATCAGACAAAAGTCCAAAGTACAAACACGCACGCTTGGATGCAAGGATGAAGCGGTCGGTCTTGTAAACTAGCATTCGTAATAGAGAATTAACATTTGTGACGTGGCAAATTATGAAGCCTCCATAATGCAGCGCACAATTCTATTCTTTAATGGGATAATAATGAAGCTGCTTTGCTGGTGATACTGATGGTGTTATTGCAAACAAATTTTCAAAGGCTTTGTTTTTCTAGTGATATCAAGAATAATATTATTATACTATTATACTGGCAAGTTACTACAACACCATTATCCCGTAGTTTTTAGGATCAAAGATACAACTATGTTGGTGTCACTTGTCAATTTTACATTGTATTTTTTTTAAATGTAACTGCCTACTCCCAAACTGTCATTTTGAAGTAAAACACATAGCCAAGTATTATTCTCCCCAATTTTTTTTATTGTGCATTAAAAAAATAAAAAAAATAAAATTAGACATGCTATCTGGCAATAGAACTTAACCAAAAAGTGCATTCTATGCATCCAAAAATATAGAAAATATACCAAATCAAATCATTATTCAACCAAAAAATAATGTCAAAGCAATATCTCCAAGGCCAATAATAAATAACACATTATCTCGATTCCGCAACATGTCTAGTTGAAGAACGTACATTAAGAAACAAACTGAAAAGCACGAAAAGAAAAGCGCTAAATGAAAAGCGTGAAAAGAAAAGCATGAATCAACACTCACCAAACTTCTACTAACACGAAATTATCAGAAGGAGCCCAAAGGGTGGCGCTAAAGAACTGAAAAAGCACGTAGTACATCTAGTATGTTACTATGTTCGTGTGGCCGTGTGTATGCAAGACAAGTTTAAGCCAACACCCTTCGGTCAAAATTTTTGGGCGGAAAGTCCAATTGATGAGGCATAAGATTGGCCATGTTTTAATACAGCATTGGGGCTGCTCTGGAATCAATGGCTGCTGTATTTGTGCAATTTTAAAATGGTGGTCAAGAATCAAGTGGTTAAACAGTTACCTACTATAGAAATGTAGGTTCAAAACTTCCGTCCAAGATTTGACCCAAAAATAGGGTGTAGTTTATTTACGACAGGATTGAAGAAAAATACAGTGGAACCTCGGATTGCGAGTAACGTGGTTAACGAGCGTTTCGCAATACGAGCACTGTATTTTTAAAAATCGGAACTCGGTTTGCGAGTGTTGTCTCGCCATACGAGCACGATTCAGGCCAAATCGGTGTGCAGTACCGCGTTTGGCCTGATGTGGGGGGGGCACCGGAGCCAAGCAGAGCCGAACATCACATTCGGAAATGCACGGAAAGGCCCGAGTACAGCAAGGAAGTCTTTCTGAGGTTTGCAGAGGTCAGCCGAAGTGTCCTTGGGCCTTTTCCGAGGCTCTCCGGCGCCCCCGCCTCTGGCCACATGCGGTATTGCATCCCATTGAAGTCAATGCGGAACAAATTAATTTAGTTTCCATTGACTTCAATGGGAAAACTCGATTTAATATACGAGTACTTTGGATTACGAGCATACTCCTGGAACGGATTATGCTCGTAATCCGAGGTTCCACTGTATGTATATATATATTGTGGTAGTGGGGTACCCTACCAGTGTTTGGTCAGAGGATTCTCAACCAGGCAGGTTGAGGGGCTCCAGTTTATGTGCTTATTTGGGAGGAAACTGGCCTTTCAGTTTCCTCATTGTTTACTAAAATCCGTTTTGGGATCTGGAGCCCGGGGATTTCGTAGCGATCCGGGTGGGAGGAAATCCGGGTGGGAAGGACATTTTGCTACAATGTAAAGTAGTGAGTGTACAGCTTGTATAAAAGTGTAAATTTGCTGTCCCCTTAAATAACTCAACACTCAGCCATTAATCTCTAAACCTCTGGCAACAAAAGTGAGTACACCCCTAAGTAAAAATGTAAAAATCGGGCCGAAAGTGTCAATATTTTGTATGGCCATCATTATTTTCCAGCACTGCCTTAACCCTCTTGGACATGGAGTTCACCAGAGCTTCATAAGTTGCCACAGAGGTCCTCTTCGAATCCTCCATGATGACATAACGGAGCTGGTGGATGTTAGAGACCTTGCGCTCCTCCACCTTCCATTTGAGGATGCCCCACAGATGCTCAATAGGGTTTAGGTCTGGAGACATGCTTGGTCAGTCCATTACATTTACCTTCAGCTTCTTTAGCATGGCAGTGGTCGTCTTGAAGGTGTGTTTGGAGCTCAGTGTCCGAAGGGAGGGGATCATGCTCTGCTTCAGTGTGTCACCGTACATGTTGGCATTCATGGTTCACTCAATGAACTGTAGCTCCCCAGTCCGAGCAGCACTCATACAGCCCCAGACCATGACACTCCTACCACCATGCTTGAAAGTAGGCAAGACACACTTGTCTTTGTACTCCTTACCTAGTTGCCACCATACACGCTTGACACCATCTGAACCAAATAAGTTTATCTTGGTCTCATCAGAAAACAGGACATGGTTACAATAATCCATGTCCTTAGTCTGCTTGTCTTCAGCAAAACTGTTTGGCCATGAAGACCAATTTGATGCAGCGTGCGGTGTATGGTCTGAGCATTGACAGGCTGACCCCCCACCCCTTCAACCTCTGCAGCAATGCTGGCAGCACTCATACCTCTATTTGCCAAAGACAACCTCTGGAAATGACGTCGAGAAGGTGCACTCAACTTTGACCATGGAGAGGCCTGTTCTGAGTGGAACCTGTCCTGCTAAACCACTGTATGATCTTGGCCACCTTGCTGCAGCTCAGTTTCAGGGTCTTGGCAATCTCTTCTTATAGCCTAGGTCATCTTTATGTAGAGCAACAATTCTTTTTTTTTCAGATCCTCAGAGAGTTCTTTGCCAGGAGGTGCATGTTGAACTTCCAGTGACCAGTATGAGAGTGTGAGAGTGATAACACCAAATTTAACACACCTCCACCCCATTCACACCTGAGACCTTGTAACACTAATGAGTCACATGACACTGGGGAAGGAAAATGGCTATATGGGCCCAATTTGGACATTTTCACTTAGGGGTGTACCTACTTTTGTTGCCAGCATTTTAGAAATGAATGGCTGTGTGCTGAGTTATTTTGAGGGGACAGCAAATTTACACTGTTATACAAGCTGTACACTCACTACTTTTAAGATTTTATTATATCTTTTCATGTGACAACACTGAAGAAATTAAATTTTGCTACAATGTAAAGTAGTGAGTGTACAGCTTGTATAACAGTGCACATTTGCTGTCCCCTTAAATAACTCAACACACAGCCATTAATCTCTAAACCTCTGGCAACAAAAGTGAGTACACCCCTAAGTAAAAATGTCCAAATTGGGCCCAAAGTGTCAATATTTTTGTGGCCACCATTATTTTCCAGCAATGCCTTAACCCTCTTGGGCATGGAGTTCACCAGAGCTTCATAAGTTGCCACTGGAGTCCTCTTCGAATCCTCCATGATGACATAACGTAGCTGGTGGATGTTAGAGACCTTGCGCTCCTCCACCTTCCATTTGAGGATGCCCCATAGATACTCAATAGGGTTTAGGTCTGGAGAAATGCTTGGCCCCTGCTTGGACATGCTTGGCCCCTGTCCCCTTAAATAACTCAAAACATTGTGGCAAAGTGTAATTTCTTTAGTGTGTCACATAAAAAGATATAATAAAATATTTACAAAAATGCGAGGGGTGTACTCACTTTTGTGAGATACTGTATATATGTATGTATGTATGTGTATATATATATATATATATATATATATATATATATATATATATATACATACAGGGCTCAAAATTTCAAGTCCTGAGCTACTAGCCAGGCCTCAAGGGTTACTCGCCACCAGTTGCTCCGCCCAACCCCTACCATGCCCGCCCTTAAACTGGCCCCTAAACCCGCCCTCATAAATTATCTCATGAAATGACACTTAAATGTTTTATGCACAGTTATAAAAAATATTAACAACTTTATCCGTGTCCATCAATGCAGCCTGTGCCCATCAATGCAGCCTGTGCCCACCATGCAGCCTGTGTCCAATGCAGCCTGTGCACACCATGCATCATGTGCCCACCATGCAGCCTGTGTGCAATGTAGCCTGTGTCCCATGCAGGCTGTTCCCACCATGCAGCCTTTGCACACCATGTAGCCCGTGTGCAATGCAGCCTGTGCCCACCATTCAGCCTGTGTCCAATGCAGCCTGTGCCCACCATGCATCCTGTGCCCACCATGCAGCCTGTGTGCAATGTAGCCTGTGTCCCATGCAGGCTGTGCCCACCATGCAGCCTGTGCCCACCATGCAGCCTTTGCACACCATGTAGCCCGTGTGCAATGCAGCCTGTGCCCATCATGCAGCCTGTGTCCCATGCAGTTTTTGCCCACCATGCAGCATGTGCCCCATTCAGCCTGTATCCCATGAAGTTTGTGCCTACCATGCAGCCTGTGTCCCATGCAGTTTGTGCCCACCATGCAGCCTGTGCCCCATTCAGCCTGTATCCCATAGAGTTTGTTTCCACCATGCAGCCTGTGTCCCATGCAGTTTGTGCCCACCATGCAGCCTGTGCCCACCATGCAGTTTGTGCCCACCATGCAGCCTGTGTCCCATGCAGTTTGTGCCCACCATGCAGCCTGTGTCCCATGCAGTTTGTGCCCACCATGCAGCCTATGTCCCATGGAGTTTGTGCCCACCATGCAGCCTACCTGTGGAGGGGAAGAGAGGAGAGCCATCGGCTGGATAATCAGAGCAGTGAACATCACAGCTTTCATTTCATTAGCTGTGTGTTCCCCCCGCCGTGCACCGTCACATAAGCCCCTCCCCTTGTCCGGGGAACCGGTCCCGGAAAAAGAGGAGGGGCTTATGTGATGGCACACGGTGGGGGGAACACACAGCTATTGAAATGAAAGCTGTGAAGTTTCCTGCTCTGATCATCCAGCCATCGGCTCTCCTCTGTTCCCCTCTGTGATCAGCGGTGCTCGCCCCCCCCCCTACCAGGCAGCCCTTCTCGCAAGCCCTCAAATTACACTCGCAAAATGCAAGCATGCAAGTGGAATTTTTGAGGACTGTGTATATATATATATATATATATATATATATATATATATATATATATATATATATATATATTTTTTTTTCAGTATATACACATAAGATTTGCTTCAAATGATGAGCTTTGCAAGGACTTTTGTCCTTTTATTCTTTTTTTTTTTTTTTCACAATCAAAAGTTTATTGAAACTTAATACATAACAGAGAATAGAACATTTGTTGTTACAGAGACGTATGACAATGAATGAGGTTATTGTAACAACTTGGTTATACGAAAGTTTTCATACATTGCACAAATAAGATAATAGGGTAGGGGTTAGCGATTTATAAAATGGCCTATGTGGAGTGAGGGGGGGGGGGAGGGTAGGTTGTGGGTGGGTGGTGCGGGATATTGGCTAGTGATGAAATCAAGGGGGGAGTTGGGTTAGGTCGGGTTCTAATATGTCTCATAGCGTGGGGTCGTCAGGGTTTTGGTTTGGTGGTATGGTTTCCGCCTCCTGAGGTCTGGGGGGGCGTCTGAGCGTTAGCCTTGCTCTTATTGGTATCATATTGGTGGGTTTTTCTGGGTTATAGAGGGGTTGTGGGTCAGTGTGTTGTCTGACCATCTGGGACGTCTGATTCGGTGAGAGATAGGTATTCAGGTGAGAATTTGAACAGCAACCATGGCTGCCATACGTCAGTGAAGCGAGAGTCAGTCTCCCGTTTCATTGCGGCTAGTTCTTCCATCTTGTGGATGTAGTTTACTCTGTCTATCCAGTCTGTAATGGTGGGTGTGAGTGTGGTCTTCCAGTGTAGGGGTATGAGTGTTTTAGCTGCCAATAGAAGATGTCTAGTAAGGGATTTTTTGTACCTGCTTAAAGTGAAGTTGTTTATGTTTATCAGGCATGCTGCTGGGGTGAGCTCCAGTCTGGTTTCTGTTATGAATTTGATCCATGTTATCACAGCGGTCCAGAAGGACTGTATAAGGGGGCAGGTCCACCAGATGTGGAGGAAGGTGCCTATGTTTCTGTGGCATCTCCAGCATAAGTCTGAGCTTGTGGGGGTCCATTTCCTGGTCTGGTAGGGCGTGATGTACCATTGAGTGAGTATCTTATACGATATTTCCTGATATTTGGTGCTCAGAGAGCATTTGTGAGCCATAACACAAGCCTTCTCCCATTGAATATTAGTGAAGGTAGTTTTTAGATCCTTTTCCCACTTCCGTTTGTGTTTTTCACTATCTGTAATCTCTGTCTGGTTTAACCAGGAATAAGCTAGGGAGGTGGTGTTTTTTATTGGGGATCTTTTGAGGCATATGTCTTCAAATGGGAGTAGTGGAAGGCAGTATGACGCTCTGTGCTTACTATTGAGTAGGAAATTTTTTAGTTGCAGGTAGAACCAAAAACCAGGAAATGGACCTTCCCACTCCATTTGTATATTTTCTATAGTCTTAATTCTAGAATTTGTTAGGCATTGAGAGGTCGTCCGAGTCTGTGTGTGTTTGAGGTGTAGGCCTGGGATAAAGTCAGGATTGTTTGTGATTGGTGTAAGGGGTCCTGGGATTGATGCTAATCTGTGTTTTTCAGCAACTTCGTGCCATACACTTAGTGTGGTGAGTACCAGCGGGTGGTCTAATTTCTTGTTTGTTTTGGAGTGTCTTGTCCAGGGATAGAAAGTCAGGTTGTGTGGGGTGAGGTCCTGTTCGAGTTGGACCCAGTCTTTGTTTGTAGTGTGGCAGTGCCAGTCTATTACCCGTGAGATGTGGGAGGCTTGGTGGTATTTCTTGAAGTTTGGTAGGCCTATGCCGCCTCTATTCTTGGGGAGGGTTAGGAGTCTCATTTGTATTCTCGGTTTTTTGTCTGCCCAAAGGAAGCGTCTTTGTGCTCTAATTAGTGTGGTAAAGAAGGCTGTTGGTATTCTGACGGGGAGAGCATTAAAGAAGTAAAGGAGTCTGGGTAGTATCGTCATTTTAAGAATTGAGGCTCTCCCGAACCAGGAGAATGTTTTCGTGTGCCATTTTTGGAGATCTCTTATCAGTGTTTTTAGTAGGGGTTCGTAGTTATGATGATAAAGGGTGTCTACGCTGTTAGTTAGGTTTATTCCTAGGTATTTTAATTTATGTCTCACCCAGGTGTAGTTATGATTATCTTTTATTAATTTCAATTGGTCATTCGGGAGGTTTATGTTCAGGGCTTCAGATTTTGTGTTATTGATTTTGAAATTGGAGATGTATCCAAAGATTTCAAATGTTTTTTCAAGATTGGGGATAGAGATATGCGGTTTTGTGAGGAAAAACAGAAGATCATCTGCATAAGCAGCGGTTTTGTACTCTCTATCCCCGATCTTAAATCCTCCTATGTCTTTGTTGGCGTTAATGGTTCTGATTAGGGGTTCTAGTGAGATAATGAAGAGGAGGGGGGATAGTGGGCATCCCTGTCTCGTACCGTTTCTTATTTTTATGGGGTCAGAGAGTGTATTGTTCACTTTGATTCTAGCCTGAGGGTTCTGATAGAGAGCCATTATCCATGACATCATGTGTCTGTCTAGACCGATGTGGTTACAGGTACTCATCATGTAGTCCCATGAGACTCTATCAAAAGCCTTCTCGGCGTCGGTGGAGAGTAAGAGCTTGCTAGTCTTGGAATGTTTAGAGGCGTGTATCAGGTTAATTGCTTTAGTTATATTGTCTCTTGCCTCTCTGCCGGGCATGAATCCTACCTGTTCGGGGCCAATGATGTTCGCTAAAAGGGGTTTTAGTCTAGTAGCTAGTATTTTGGCTAGAAGTTTTAAGTCGGTGTTCAAAAGGGAGATTGGCCTGTAGTTAGCGCAGTCTGTGTGGTCTTTGTCTGGTTTGGGGATCACTGCTATGTGTGCCATGAGGAATGGGTCTTGGCAGTGTCTATTTTGGGCTAGGTAGTTGAATGTGGTTAATAGGGGTTTGGCTAGTTGGTGCATGTAGGTTTTATAGTATTGTGAGGTGAAGCCGTCGGGGCCTGGACTCTTGCCTGTTTTGAGTTCTTTGATCGCGCCTATTATCTCCGTGGTAGATATGGGTTCCTCTAATTGTTGTATGTCTTCTTGGGAAAGCTGGGGCAGTCTACTGTCTTTTAGGAATTGGTTTATCGTTTCTTGTTTTGTGAGTGTCAGGTGGGCTGGTTTGTGTTGGTTCGGTAGGTTATAGAGTTTAGTATAAAATTTGTGGAAGAGATCTGCGATCTCTGCAGGGTTGTGTCTGGGTATGCCTTTCGTGTCTCTTATGGCGTGTACTGTGTTCATCCTTTGGGCGTCTTTGAGGGCTTTGGCTAAAAGTTTTCCACTCTTGTCTCCGTATTCATAATAGACGCCTTTCTTAAAGAAAAGTGCTTTCCTAACTTTTAGGTCTAGTGTTTGTTTTAGGATGTTCCTGCATCTTGTGAGTTCCTCTTCAACTAGAATTGATAGTGATTGTTTGTGCTGGGATTCTAATTTGCTTATCTGTGAGGCCAGGTCTTTTATCTCTTTTTCTCTTTCTTTCTTTTTTCTCGCTCCCCATTTCATTAAGTTACCCCTTATTACGCACTTGTGTGCTTCCCAGTTGGTCAGGGGGTCAGTGTCTGAGTCTGTGTTGTTTTGGAAATATTCGTTGATTGCGTCATGAATTTCATCTTTAATCTCCTGGTCTGTCAAGAGGGAGGCGTTCAGTCTCCAGTTGAAAAATGACTTTTTTGGAGGGTCGAGTTTTATGGATAGTGCAGTGGGTGCGTGGTCTGAGATTGACACTATGCCTATTTCTGCCGTTTGTACATTTCTAAGGTCTCGTTGTGTGACAAAAATAAGGTCTATCCGAGAATACCTCTGGTGGGGGTGAGAGAAGAAGGTGAAGTCTCTGCCTGTTGTGTGGATAGCTCTCCAGGTGTCCACTAGGGAGAGTGAACTGAGTAGCAGTTTGATGTGTCTGAGAACTCTATAAGTCACTGTCGTATGGCCTGTGGACGTGTCTTTGAGGGGCGAGAGGGGGATGTTGAAGTCTCCACCTAAAATGATGCAGCCTTCCGCAAACCATTTCAACTCTTCAATAATCTTTCGGCAGAAAGGGACATGTGTCTTATTAGGGAAATAGACATTGGCTAGAGTAATGGGTGTTCCGGCCCAGTCTCCCTTCAGGAATAGGTAGCGGCCGTCAGGGTCAGTGAGTTTTTGTTGGAGTTTGAAGGGGGCGTCTTTGTTAATCAGTATAGAAACTCCTTTTGTTTTGGCTAGGTGGTTAGTAGCATGGTGCATTTCCGTGTATATATAGTCTGTGAATTTAGGAATGTGATTGCTTTTGAAGTGTGTTTCTTGTAGATATACAATCATTGGGCGGACTTTTCTGAGTTCTTTTAGTAACTTGGATCTTTTTTCTGGTAGGTTCAAGCCATTAATATTGTGTGAAATGAGGGTAGGTGACTTCCCTAAGTGAGAGTAAGCCATGTTGTGTTATGTGTGTGAGAGTCCCAGAAATCGGGTTAGGGTGTGATCAGAAGGTTGTTAAATGAGGCTCCAGCTATGAGATTTTTTGTACGTGAAGTGTTCTAGTAGTCAGGTGTGGGGTGCTAGAAGGGATGGTTTAGTAGAGTTTGGTGTGGGCGGGGGGGTTTATGATGGGTTGGTAGTGGGGGGGAAAGGGTTCCGTTGAGTGGATGCTCAAATCTCACCTATGTGGTGAGGAGCCGGATAGTACCTGGAAAATCAGGCACTAAGTTGTACTCTTGGGGGGAGGTGGGAGGTGCGGTTGTGGGTGTCCGTCACTAGTGAGGTGGTCCTTACCAGTGAGTAGGGTGTGTCGCTTGAGAGTATCTTCTGTCTCTAGTAACGCTGGGAGGCCCGGGAATTAAGTGTGCATAAACTTCGTCCTTAGTTTCAAACCGTCTGTGGTATGTGGACTTAAGGGAAGGGGGAAGTTAGACATATAAATTGTCAAAAACTTAATATAACATTAGCAATTTGCCACGAACTACGAGTAATACAAAATCCGAGAAAACATAGTGTGTGGAGATACCATTGATAACAACAAGGCCGCAATGGGTCAACCATCACCTTGGGTTTAAATGATATATGGGGGTGTCATAACACCCTGGGTCACCAATATATACATAGAATCCCTTATCCTATATGCTCAAGTTTTCCACCTGGTCTTTATTGGGTTTTGCTGGAGGGTGGATGTTTATGCGTGGTGAGGAATAGTTACGTTATGTAATAGGGGGGGGGGGGGTGGGGCTGTGAGAGGAGTTGGTGGAGTGTTTGATTCTTTGGTGACGGTGTAATCACCAGATCTTATAGAGAGGTACATACATTTAAGTTTAACCATCAGCATCTGCATTTAGTTGTGTTAAGTTTGTGGAGAGCGAGGGCATCCCCTGGCAAGAAAGGTTTGAAATGTCCATAGTGTTATGGATTGCTTTATTTGTTTGGTTTCAAGGGTATGGGCGAATTCCGCCGGTTATTTACAGAATTACATATGACCTAATGTGGTCATTAATGGTTTGGGTCACAAGCGTCAGCTTGATTAGGGGAGAGTTGGATGCCCTCGTTGCCCGCATGTTTTCCAGTATGTCAATCACAGCATAAATTTAATCAGTGTTTTCCCCTCCCCTCCCCCCCCCTCCCCCCTTCCCAACCCCTAAAAATGCTTCCCTCCCCTCCCCTTCCCCCCATAGAAACAGAAAAACCTTTTTTGGGTAGATACGCGTTGAGTCTTTCGTGGTCACCAATGTCCAGCGTGGATTGTTGTCGGTAATATGCAAACAAGCAGGAGTTCGTAGGGCGTAAATGTAGCGTATGCTTGATTTCCGTCGGCTGGCGTTAGTTCGGTTTAGTGAGTCTTTGGCGAGTGTTGCTTCTCCTTCACCAGTGTTGGGTATATTGGTGTTGTTGGAGTGAACCTGTTATTGGTGAGAAAAGGGGTAGGGGGAGAGAAAAAGCGAAGAAAAAAAAAAAAAAAAAAAAGGGGGGGGGGGAAATTGGGGGGGGGGGGGGGGGGGGGGGGGGGGTGCAGCAGTTATTTAGCAGCGTCTTCTCCTTCTTTCCTTCTATCTTGACAAGGTATTCAGGGGCTTCAGGTGGATTCTCTGTGGTCTCAGATGAGGGGTCCTAGTGGTGTCTCCTCTCTTGGTGTTGCTCTGCAGCCGTCCAATGTTGTTGATCTGGAGGGTATTGGTTTAGTTATCCACCATAACTGTTTTCCTCTTGTGTGGGTATTCCTGCAGCATTGGGGCAAAGAAATAGAGAGCAAAAGGGAAAAAAGGCAAAGAAAAGGCAGGTATTGGTCATTTAGTCCATTGTTTCTGCTGTATGGTGGGGAGTTGGATTGTATTCTTCTTGTGCCCTCTAGTGGTGGTTTATGGTCAGTGCCTCTTTCCAGACACGTCTTTGTAACTGGCAGGTATTTTGATCTGGAGGGTCAGAGTTAGGAGAGGTGCCATGGTGAAGAAGAACTAAGTGGGAGGACCTAGGTGAAGTCAGAGTTGGATTTGTAGTAGTTCGGTCATAACATAAGAACGATGAATTGTGGCAAACTGTTATGAACTGGAGATCAGGGAGTGTTCGTGAGGGATTCTTGTGGAGTGCTTCTACTTAACCCTTTGGCTTTTTGCACTCTTGGAGGATGATGGGGGGTCAAAAGCTTGTCTGCTGCTATTCCTCCTAGGCTTTCCTTGTTGAAAGGGGGAGTGCATTGGTGAAAACCCAGGGCTGTGTTGTGGGTTATTGATCTCTGGGGGTAGCAAGAATTCTGCGTACCAGTCTGGGAGGTCTACTGGTGGGATTTGGAGGTTGTCACAGAATCTGTTGAGGTCTTCAGGGGTTTTGAGCATATATTGTTTCCCCATAAATGAGGCCTGTAAGGCAAAGGGGAATTTCCACCTGTAGCTGATGTTTCTGTCTTTCAATACAGTGAGCAGCGGCTTTAGTGCTCTCCTGTTTTTCAGAGTTATAGGGGAAAGATCTTGAAACAATTGAAGCACAGATTCATTGAATAGGATTTGGTCGTTTGCCCTCGCCTTTTGTAGAATTTCTTCTTTTAGGCAGAAGTTGGGGAGACAGCATATTATGTCTCTGGGCGGATTGTCGTCAGGTGCTCTAGGCCGCAGGGCCCTGTGAGCTCTATCAAAGTCAATGGGCGAATGTTCTGGTCTGCTTAGTAGCTCATTGAAGATGGTGGTCAGTGCAGGTTTGATCTGGTCGGTCGGCACAGATTCAGGGACACCTCTGACTCTTATATTGTGACGTCTTCCCCTGTTGTCCAAATCTTCTAAATGCCTGTTCATCTCTATTAAATGGTGTGTGTGTGAGGCAGCAACATCATCCAGTCTCAGCAGTGCTCTATCCCTCCTCTTCCCTGCTCTTTCAGTGACCGCCATTTGTTCTGTGAGTTTAAGCAGCTCGGTTTTGATATCAGTGATCGCTGAGGCAAATGACCTCTTTATGTCTGTGGCAATGTCTGTCATGCTGGCATAAGTGAGCGGTCTGTCTGTATCAATGTTACCTGCCATAGATTCCTCAGATGCCGGCAGGGAGACCGCGTCGTCTTCCATGTCCTCCTCCACGTTTTGCCTGTTGGTCGGCGCCATCTTGGCTGACCTCCCTCCACTGCTAAATCTGAATTTGCTCAGATTCGTAGCGGAATTTTTCCTTTTCGGGGTCACGTAGGAGCGGAGAGTGTGCCCGTGGGTCCCCCTCTTTAGCTGTGTGGACATATTCGGTATCTTGACGGTGTAAGCAGTTCTCGGGCCTCCCGGTTCCCGGAGCTCAGTTACTGTGCGTCTGTCCTCATCGCGCTCCAGGCCACGCCCCTTGTCCTTTTATTCATACAAAATAATGCAGTGTTCTAACCACTCAGAGATTGTTTAGCATAACAATGAACACAAACGTTGTTTGTTCCCGCCTGATTTGTCACTCAGCAGTTTCTTTCTCCTTAACACAGAGCTGTCCCAATCGCAGCCACTTTGCATAACTGAGTCTTTAGACCACGGACTTGTCTTCAGAATCTGGGTGCCCTAGGAATGGACCATGGCTCGGGACCTGTATAGCACCCTGCATCTAATTTACACTTGTTGCGCCATGCCCGAAAGTGAGTGCTGAATGCAGCAGCCAGTGCCCAAAACAAGTATTACATGATCATCCCCACTGCTGTAGGATCCAGGTGCCTAAGATGAACATCAAGGGTAACCGATCTGGAAAATGCTAGTCAGCCATGAGGCAAACAACATGAATTCCAATGGAGGGGGTAGGGTTATATTGGGGTGCCCTGGTGGCATTCCAAGCAGGTCTTTTGCCAGTGACCAATCACCTAAAGTTAGAGGTATTTAACCCATAGTCTATGACTTCTTGTCCTGTGTTCTGTGCTGTTTAGATTAGATAATAAGTTTTAATTTCAAATTTGGGTTTATTGTTGTGTGAATCCACATACAGCATGAGAAAAATTGAATCTGTAATTCATTGTCTTACATGATCGCCAAACTAATCTATGCTTGATTAATAAAATGTTTGCATGCACATTTGAGCCAAAGTTACTATTACAAATTAATTGTAATGGATATATTTCCTCTTTGGTAAGGAGGTCGTTTTCTACTGGATTTTTTGTACATATTTAATTACCCAGTACTGGTTTATACATGTTAAAGCAGGGAGGGCACATCACTGTAGTGACAGAGAGCACAGAAGTGGCCATTGATACAGTTGCAACAATTGCTGAGGCATGCGTCAGTGCAGTGGCAGCAAGCACCGAGATAGGCATTAGTACAAAAGAAAGTGAATTAGTGACACTTAAAGAGGTGATGAGAGCAGAGAGAGAGGATTGGAGTAAGGTGCAGCGGTATGTGTGGGGTTGGTGTACAGGTGTGGTGCTGGAGAAGGAAGATGGGGGTTAGTTGTGGTGGTGAAAGCAGGGTTGGGGGGTGGCGTGAAGGTGTAGCGGTAGTAAGGTTTCCAGCAATGTGATAAAAAGGGTGGGCACAGTGTTATGGGGGTGCTGATGCAGTGCTGGTGAGTGGGGTAGTTGCAGGCACAGTTGTGAGTAGTGCTTCCGTTAATAAGGGGGATGCCTGCATACTTGTAAACATCAGTCAATGGTTGCTAAGATGCTGAACGGTGGGAAGCATTTTTTTATTAGCAGTAGTAATAGCACCAATAAATGAATGACTTTCTGCTGTAGAAGCAGCAGAATATTTAGGCTTGTGAACTGGCCAAATAGTGGGGCTGATTTGTGAATGCCAAACATGCAAATTTTGGCTCAAATCCTGCATTGTGCTAAACCTTATCCTTAATTTTCACTAGGGAGAAGGGAATTAAAATCAATTTTGGGACCTGCGCATTTTATCACTCTGCCGAGTAAAGCCCGTCTGCTCCCCCTCCCATTTGTGGCACTGCAGCTGTATTGTTTTGAATCTCACATTCCAAATGGCTACATCAAAAGCTACAGCTACAATCAATCATGATTATTTATTTATCATCTGTATAACTTGGGAAAGACTATCTACATCATAGGTCTCATAGTACCGGCCCGTGGGCCATTTACGGCCCGCGGACTGGTAACAAATGGCCCGCAGGCAGGGCCGATCCAGGGCGGGTGCACGGGGTTCAGTGGCTGGGAGCTCTCTCTCTCTGTCTCCTGTGTCCTCTCCTACCATGCTGCTGCAGCCTAGCACACACAGCAAAGAAAACACAGACAGCACAAGAGAGCAGAGCGAGAACAGAGTGGAGGGAGGATCCGCCCATTGCCCCACCCACCCAGGCACTGATGATTGAGAGCTGAGCTCCCTCAGAGGCTGTGCCCAGCCTCAGATCCAAAGTGCCAGCTGCCACCCTAGGGCGGGAGATCGTGGCGTTCTCGGTATACCCTGCCACTAGGCCTGTGTTGAAGCCAGGACCTGACAGGAGGAGAGGACTCAGGAGGCAGAAGATCAAGCCACCAGATGACTGCCACGAGGAGAGGTAAGTGAGCCTTCACATCGATGCTGAGCAAAGTCCTTAGTGGGGTGACTGGGGTTGAAATTTGTGAAGAGGGGGGTATTTGAAGTGTGGGGGAGGTATTTGTGGAGTGTGGGGGGGGGTGTGAAGTGTTGGGGGGTATTTGTGGAGTGTGAGGGGATAATGCTGGGGTTTAATAATGCGTCTGCTGACACCAGTTCTGGGGGTTAATTGTGCATCACCTGACACCAGTGCTGTTGTTTTTGAAGTTTGAAAGTTTGCATGCGGCCCCCATGGGATATAAAAACTTGTCTTGTGGCACTCAGGTAATTTGAGTTTGAGACCCTTGAGCTACATATAAATTATGGTGGATTATTCTAATGTTAGTCAAAATAGGTTAAACTGGAAATAATTCATTTTCCTTAAAAAAGCAAAGTATAATTTATGCTATTATAAATAAGACACGTAATCTAACAATGACATTTAGCAGCAACCGTTTACCAACAAACACTATTAACTTTATGTTTACAGTTGTAAAACAACATACACTTTAATTAGTAAAGACAAACACATAAGAGATAATCATGATAATTGCATCTAGTAAGCAATCATTTATAACTATAATGACAAAATATTTGCAGATAATGTTGAATTGATTGTTTAGCATTTCAGATAGATATGGTAGATTTATTTGTTTAGCTTTTTATCTTTGTGTTTATTTGCTGTATGTATTAAATATTATTATATTGAAACTTTATTCAAGGGATTAATTAAGGTGATTGATAAGCCAGTGGCAAAAATAATAATTTAGATATACAGTATCTCAAAAAAGTGAGTAAACCCCTCACATTTTTGTAAATATTGAATTTTTTCATGTGACAGCACTGAAGAAATTACACTTTGCTACAATGTAAAGTAGTGAGTGTACAGCTTGTATAATAGTGTAAATTTGCTGTCTCAAAATAACTCAACACACAGCCATTAATGTGTAAACCGCTGGCAATAAAAGTGAGTACACCCCCTAAGTGAAAATGTCCAAATTGGGCCCAAAGTGTCAATATTTTGTGTGGCCACCATTCTTTTCCAGCACTGCCTTAACCCTCTTGGGCATAAAGTTCACCAAAGCTTCACAGGTTGCCACTGGAGTCCTCTTCTACTCCTCCATGATGACATCACAGAGCTGGTGGATGTTAGAGACCTTGCGCTCCTCCACCTTACGTTTGAGGATGCCCCACAGATGCTCAAAAAGGTTTAGGTATGGAGACATGCTTGGTCAGTCCATCACCTTTACCCTCAGCTTCTTTAGCAAGGCAGCGGTCACCTTCGAGGTGTGTTTGGGGTCGTTATCATGTTGGAGTACTGCCTTGCTGCCCAGTCTACGAATGGAGGGGATCATGCTCTGCTTCAGTATGTTACAGTACATGTTGGTATTCATGGTTCCCTTAATGAATTGTAGCTCACCACTTCCGGCAGCACTCATGCAGCCCCTGACCATGACTCTCCCACCACCATGCTTGACTGTAGGCAAGACACACTTGTCTTTGTACTCCTCACCTGGTTGCCGTAACACACGCTTGACACCATCAGAACCAAATACGTTTATCTTGGTCTCATTAAACCACAGGACACTGTTCCAATAATCCATGTCATTAGTCTGCTTGTCTTCAGCAAACTGTTTGTGGGCTTTCTTGTGCATCTTATAACCTTATAAGAGGCTTCCTTCTGGGTTGACAGCCATGCAGAGCAATTTAATGCTGCGTGCAGCGTATGGTCTGAGCACTGACAGTTTGACCTCCCACCCCTTCAACCTTTGCAACAATTCGAGCAGCATTCATAAGTCTATTTCCCAAAGACAACCTGTGGATAGGATGCTGAACACGTGCACTCTTCTTTGGTCATCCATGGCAAGACCTGTTCTGAGTGGAACCTGTCCTGTTAAGCCGATGTATGGTCTTGGCCACTGTGCTGCAGCTCAGTTTCAGGGTCTTGGCAATCTTCTTATAGCATAGGCCATCTTTATGTAGAGCAAAAAAAAAATGTTCACATACTCATAGAGTTCTTTGCCATGAGGTGCCATGTTAGACTTCCAGTGAACAGGATGAGAGAGTGAGAGGGATAACACCAAATTTAACGTACATGCTCCCCATTCACACCTGAGACCTTGTAACACTAATGAGTCACATGACACCGGGGAGGGAAAATGGCTAATTGGGCCCAATTTGGACATTTACACTTAGGGGTGTACTCACCTTTGTTACCAGCGGTTTAGATATTAATGGCTGTGAGTTGCGTTATTTTGAGGGGATATCAAATTTACACTGTTATACAAGCTGTACACTCACTACTTTACGTTGTAAAAATGTGTAATTTCTTCAGTGTTGTCACATGAAAAGATATAATAAAATATTTACAAAAATGTGAGGGGTGTACTGACTTTTGTGAGATACTGTAAATTGTATTTTTATGTGGTTTTAAATAATCCATAGCAATCAAACATTAAATTTTTTCTCATTGTTTTGATTATACGACCGACTTACAGTTACTACTTGGCCATTTTTACTGTGGCCTTAAAGCAAAATGAAAATCCCACAACAATAAATCATTAGGTTGAGTTTTGTTGGCAGAGAAGACATACAAATAGTTGTTTCCTGGCACCTAGCGTTTTTTTTTTATACACTGCATGGCACATTATCAGTGGTTGTCCAATGGCCTGATGTTTCAGGACTCAGAAGAACAGGAGGCAGAGATGGAACCATCACTGGACAATGCAGCAACAGGATCCTGGATCTGTCAGAGAGATGAGAGAGAGAGAGAGAGAGAGAGAGATGCTTTCACCCACAAGATAGGAGGAAAAAAGTAAGTTTTAAAGCCCCTTTCCTGTACAGAACAAGCCAAATAAAGTCAGCAGCTTATGTAAATATTGACATAGGTCTAGTTCATATAAAAAAAGCAGCGTATTGTACTTATTCTAATGTATTTCTAAGAAAAAAATAATTCTAGATTCTACGTTTAACCACATGCCGACCGGGCCATAGCCGAAAGACGGCTACAGCGCGGTCTGGTTTTTGCATCATGCTCTCACATGCTCCACAAACATCTAGAAGACCCAGCGCATCACGGATCGCGGTAAAAGGCCGCTGGTAGCGGCCGTTTACCACGTGATCGCTCCGTCAAATGATGGAGCGATAACTTGTAAACAAATCGGCGTCATGTCATGATGCCGGTTCCTCCCTCCCCTCTCTGTACCGATCGGTACAGTGAGAGGGGAGAGATTGCAGCAGCGCTGTGGGCTGGATGTGTAGTGCCCACAGCGCTGCTCTGTGACAATATTCTTCAGTACTCTGCCAATACTCTGCAACACTGGGCAATACTCTGCCAATACTCTGCCAATACTCTGCAATAAATTTTAACATAAACAAAGTTTTTATTTTTATTTTTTTACCGAATTCTCTGTATTTTTTGATTTATAGCGCAAAAAATAAAAAACTCAGCAGTGATTAAATACAACCAAAAGAAAGCTCTATTTGTGTGAAAAAAAAAGGACAAACATTTCATATGAGTACAGTGTTGCATGACTGAGTAATTGTCATTCAAAGTGTGAGAGCACCGAAAGCTGAAAATTGGTCTGGTTAGGAAGGGGGTTTAAGTGCCCAGTGGTCAAGAGTTTAATTTAATAAACAATAGACATATCACTGAAAATGTCATTTAGCGTATGTTTGCTTTGCCATAGACAAGATTAACATCCATTATGTTGAACTATAATTAAAAAAAGGGAAAACTTTTTTGCTCCTTTTAAGAAGTTTATATAAGTTTTTATCAGTGCACATTTATGGAGAACTGACCTAAATGGAAAGTGAAGAGAGCAGGCAGCTGTCCGACCATCAATGCTCTATTAACAGTAAGGATGGAGACTCTATAATCCCCTTGGATTTTATATCTACCAAAACAGCTTGGGCCCATCAGCAAATTGCAGTGGCATATGGTCCAGGTTTATGAGTAATCTGGCACACGCTTAAGGCAAGAACGTCACCGTTCAACAAATGAAAGGAAAAATTATAAATATATTCATATCTCTCTATATATATATTTATCTGAAATATGTTCACAAGGTTTTTAACTACAAGTATTTTTCCTAATTAATAAAATCCTCATGCATTTTATGTTTGCTTTTTTTCCAGTATAAATTTCTATGACTCATAACATAATTAAATGAAAATCAGCAAGCCTCATATATTCTAAATATTTTACTAAATACAGGATTCATTATGAGATTTTACTGATTTAATTCCTTTTGTCATTTCTAACATGGCAACACCCTCCCCCACGGTCTGTTCTCATTTAATTGTTGTTTCATTTGTTTAATTATGTAATGATCATGTGATATTTTTTATCTTGCTAAAACCTGTATTGTCCTTCTTCTTTAACTAAGTGCTTTGATCTTGAAACATTAAACCAAAGTCATTTACAAACCCTAGGTGACAAATTATTTTATTTTTTGGGCTTTTATTAATACCTGCAGAATATGTGTACATAGGGTAACAAATAATGTTGTATTTAATTCATTTTTTGATTTTGACATAAGTATATAGTGTGACTGTACACTGTATAATCTACTGTAGGTATACTATACGTGTGTGTCTCTGTTAGCATGCCTGTCACTCTGTTGTGACATAATATTATGAATTAAAGTGATTCTAAAGACTGAAGATTTTTACCTTCAATCACAGCCAGTGAGTAGGGAGTGGGGGACAGGGCTAAGGAATGAGCACCTATGAGTGCCCCCATGGAAAGCAGTTTACTATGGGGGCATTTAGCAGGAGTAAGGAGCCAGGAGAGGCAGCATGGGACCTGAGAAGAGGAGGATTGGGACTGCTCTGTTCAAAAACCATTGCGCAGAGCAGGTAAGTATAACATGTTATTAAAAAAAATGTAAAAAAAATAAATGACCTTTAGTATCCCTTTAATATCATTTGTCCACAAAAAAGTAGAAACAAAGTGAGTTTCCTAATTAATTTCATAATTGCGTCAAATGCACATATACAGTAATGTATATTTTATAATATAAAACAAATAATTGTGTAATCAATCAATATATATGCTGCTAATGTATACACTAAATCCAAATAATCTTTGGGTGAGCAGTTGCTTACACCTTATGACACTACTATATGTGCATAAACAAAATAAATATAACATAAAATGGTGTAGAGCTATATACAGTATCTCACAAAAGTGAGTATACCCCTCACATTTTTGTAAATATTTTATTATATCTTTTCATGTGACAACACTGAAGAAATGCCACTTTGATACAATGTAAAGTAGTGAGTGTACAGCTTGTATAACAGTGTAGATTTGCTGTCCCCTCAAAATAACTCAACACACAGACATTAATGTCTAAACCGCTGGCAACAAACGTGAGACCACCCCTAAGTGAAAATGTCCAAATTGGGCCCAAAGTGTCAATATTTTGTGTGGCCACCATTATTTTCCAGCATTGCCTTAACCCTCTTGGGCATGGAGTTCACCAGAGCTTCACAGGTTGTCACTGGAGTCCTCTTCTACTCCTCCATGACGACATCCTTGTGCTCCTCCACCTTCAGTTTGAGGATGCCCCACAGATGCTCAATAGGGTTTAGGTCTGGAGACATGCTTGGCCAGTCCATAACCTTTACCCTCAGCATCTTAAGCAAGACAGTGGTCATCTTGGAGGTGTGTTTGGGGTTGTTATGTTGGAACACTGCCCTGCGGCCCAGTCTTCAAAGGGAGGGGATCATGCTCTGCTTCAGTATATCACAGTACATGTTGGCATTCATGGTTCCCTCAATGAACTGTAGCTCCCCAGTGCTGGCAGCACTCATGCAGCCCCAGACCATGACACTCCCACCACCATGCTTGACTGTGGACAAGACATACTTGCCTTTGTACTCCTCACCTGGTTGCCACCACACACGCTTGACACCATCTGAACCAAATAAGCTTATCTTGGTTTCATCAGACCACAGAATATGGTTCCAGTAATCCATATCTTTAGCAAAACCTTTTGCAGGCTTTCTTGTGCATTATCTTTAGAAGAGGCTTCCTTCTGGGATGACAGCCATGCAGACCAATTTGATGCAGTGTATGGTCTGAGCACTGACAGGCCAACCCCCCACCCCTTCAAACTCTGCAGCAATGCTGGCAACACCCTTATGTCTATTTCCCAAAGACAACCTCTGAATATGACGCGCTGGGCACGTGCACTCAACTACTTTGGTTGACCATGACGAGGCCTGTTCTGAGTGGAACCCGGAAAAAAAATGGCGTCGGGGTCCCCCTCAAAATCCATACCAGGCCCTTCAGGTCTGGTATGGATATTAAGGGGAACTCCGCACCAAAAAAAAAATGGCATGGGGGTCCCCCTCAAAATCCATACCAAGCCCTTCAGGTCTGGTATGGATTTTAAGGTAACCCCGCGCCAAAAAAAAAAATGACGTGGGGGTCCCCCTCAAAATCCATACCAGACCCTTATCCGAGCACACAACCTGGCAGGCCACAGGAAAAGAGGGGGGAACGAGAGAGCGCATACTAGGCCACAACCACATGAACCATACTAGGCCACATGCCCTCAACATTGGGAGGGTGCTTTGGGGGTGGCCCCCCAAAGCACCTTGTCCCCATGTTGATGGGGACAAGGGCCTCATTCTAACAACCCTTGCCCGATGGTTGTGGGGGTCTGCGGGCGGGGGACTTATCGGAATCTGGAAGCCCCCCCCCCTGTGTTAAATGGTAAGGGGTACAAAATTACCCCTACCATTTCACAAAAAAAAAGTGTCAAAAATGACAAGAGTCAGTTTTTGACAATTCCTTTATTAAAGTCTTCTTCTTTCCATCTTCTTCGGGTCTTCTTCCTTCCTTCATCTTTCGGTTTCTTCCTCCATCTTCTTCTTCCTCTGCTTCTTGCTCTGGTGTTCTCGTCCGGCATCTTCCTCCACGGCGTTTCTTCTTCCCCGCTTCGTTCTCGGGCCGCTCCGCATCAATGGGACACTTCTATAACGGAACCGTGCATCAGAGGGGGTTATACAAGAACTGTCAGAAGAAGAGAAGCGTCACACAGCGGTAGCCTCCCATTGATGCAGAGCGGCCCGAGAACGAAGCGGGGAAGAAGAGACAGCGTGGAGGAAGATCCCGGACGAGAACACCAGAGCAAGAAGCAGAGGATCGGAGGAAGAAGCAGAGGAAGAAGAAAATGGAGGAAGAAACCAAAGGAAGAAAGAAGGAAGAAGACCAGAAGAAGATGGAAAGAAGAAGACTTTAATAAAGGAATTGTCAAAAACTGTCTCTTGTCATTTTTAAAATTTTTGACACTTTGTGAAATGGTAGGGGTACTTTGTACCCCCTTACTATTTCACACAGAGGGGGCTGGATCTGGAGGTCCCCTTGTTAAAGGGGGCTTCCAGATTCCGATAAGCCCCCTGCCTGCAGACCCCCACAACCATTGAGCAAGGGTTGTGGGGATGAGGCCCTTGTCCCCATCAACATGGGGACAAGGTGCTTTGGGGGGGCTACCCCCAAAGCACCCTCTCAATGTTGAGGGCATGTGGCCTGGTACGGTTCAGGAGGGGGGGCGCTCTCTCGTCGCTCCCCCTTTTTACCTGTGGCCTGCCAGGTTGCGTGCTTGGATAAGGGTTTGGTATGGATTTTGAGGGGGGCCACCATGCCATTTTTTTTTTCGGCACGGGGTTCCCCTTAATATACCATCCCAAACCTGAAGGGCCTGGTAGGGGGGCCCATGCCGTTTTTTTATTGAAAATTAAAGTCGCCTGGCCTGGGAGGCGACTTAAAGTCATGTTGTAAGTCGCCCCAAGTCGTGTTGAAGTCGCCCCAAGTCGCGCTGTGATTCATACCCAAGTCGTGTCCAAGTTGTCTCCCAAAGTCACGCTGGAAGTCGTGTTGCCCCTGTAAGAATGGACTCTTAATGATATGGCGTGCGCTATTATCAATGGCATATTATTATTGCTGTTGCGCTTATGCGTGCGCCGGTTCACATGCTCAATTAATGATTTATCTGGCCCACCAATTAAGGTATGAACCGGCGCAGCGCATTCATCTTAGTAAATGACCCCCATTGTAGCAAAGTGGCATTTCTTCAGTGTCACATGAAAAGATATAACAAAATACTTACAAAAATTACAATATATATATATATATATATATATATATATATATATATATATATCTATCATGCAAACAAAAAAAAGCCCTAAGTGCAACAGTAGTTGTACTTCTTTCTTTGTGCCACTTAATATGCTCATGTATTTCTGCAAAGGGTATCCACTTAATTTGCTACTCTTCCACAATATATTCACTCTTCCATCTCCAGTGCTCCACCAACATCTCTAGTGCTCTCACTTGATATACTGTATATGACCCACATACAATGCAAGCCAATATTGTATGACATCCATGGATGTTCCCTGCCTTTGGCCAACCATGGCTCTCACAGCAGATTGTGCTGTGATTGGCCAAAAGCATGCAGGTCAGGTGCGAACAAACGAACACCCGATGTTCGACTCGAACATCAGGAGCATCCCTAGTGATCACATTTTAACATACAAATTCTGGATGGACCCTCTGCACACTGCTACACTCTTCCAAGCAAACTATGCAATGAAAAACAGGGATATTTAGTTCACATACTGTATATTGCAATACATGTTTTTGAACTATCGGGTGCTAAAGTGGTGTGACCACATTGTGATGAGTAAGCACAGTGTAACTGTGTGAAACTAGTCCACCTCGGTTACGGCCTCTGCAGCTCTGGGGTGTGTCATTGTTTGCATGGAATATTCAATAAATGGACTTCTGTCACGCCGGTGTGCAGCCAATTTCTTCCTTCAGCCACATTTTAACACTGCAAATTCTGGATTTCATTGCAAAGTTTGCTTAGAAGAGTGTAGCAGTGTGCAGAGGGTCCATCCAGAATTTGTAGTGTTAAAATGTGATCACACCCCTTTAGCACCTGATAGTTCAAATACATGTACAACTATTGGAATTTGGTATATCTTTTCTTTGTTGTAACACTGGTCAGTGACCAGATCTAAACCTTGTGGCTCTCCCCCACCTTGGGTCTTTATGCCCCATGTTGGCATGGTGTCCACTTTAGCATTTGCTGTGGCAAGGCCATGTAGGATTGGCCAGAAGAGGGATTATTTTACGCAGTTGGTCAGCTTAAACATGTATTGCAATATATGTGAACTAAATATCCCTGTTTTTCATGCAATAATGTTTATTGGAGGGGCGTGGCTAGCCGCGGACTGTGATGGCCGCTTGAGACCGGAGCTCCTCAGAGACGGGACACAGAAAGGCACAAAACGGCTACCCTGAGCCACCAAACTGCTCACATCGAGCACCGGACACCCACAACACCCGACCGGCCATGACCAGAAAGAGGACGGAGGAACGAAAACCCCAGAAGATGACTGAGTTTTACAAATACCGGCATGACGGAGGTAGGCAAGATGGCGCTGGCGCCACATCTACCCCGGCCCTAAACACAAGGCCCTGTCCTCCTCCTTCCCTATCGGTCACTCACCACAGGCAAGATGCCTCTCCAAAAAGCCCACAATCCTGTCCTGACACCCCACAATTGGCTAGCCCTGCCAAGGCAAAATTCAGGCTGGATGGCTCTGGATGTAGCCCAGAAAGCAGACACGAGGCCGACTCTGGTGATGATACCAGAGAGCTGCCAGAAAGAATTGAAAGCTTCCCCACAACAAACCAACCAGTCTTGGACACTGTCCTCAAAGACATGCTGCTCTCCCTCCGCAGCACCATACAGGCTGACATGATTTCTTGCATGAACAAATTTCATACAGATATACAAGAAGTAGAAGCCAGAGTAGATCATATTGAATGTAAAATGGGGGAATTTGCCACTACCATTAACGACCTGGTGGATGCACAAGAAGAAAATGAAGGGGAGATAGAGACCCTGCAAGCTAAACTGGCAGATTTGGAAGACAGAAGTAGGAGGAACAACATGAAAATCAGAGGCATTCCAGAAACAGTGCTGCAAAACGACCTTAAGGCCTATGCAACCACATTGTTTACAGAACTCTTCCCTGCACTGACAGTGCTGGATGTTACCATTGATAGGACGGCTTGGGGAGGCGGTGGATCCTATCTCCCCGACCCCAAGGGATGTGATCCTAAGGCTTAATTTTTACCACGCCAAGGAGCAACTTATGGCCATCATGCATAAAAAAGACCTCATCCCTGCCCAATATCAACATCTCCAATTCTATGCTGACTTGTCCCAATACACCTTGAAAAAAAGGAGAAGCCTAGTTACAATCACCAAAGCCCTGAGAAACCATCAGATCACCTACAGATGGGGGTTCCCCACAAACATTACTATCACCAAAGATGGTAAAACCTTTGTTATCCACACTCTGGACAAAGGCATAGCACTTCTAAAAGACTGGCATATTATCCCTGAACCTGACAATAACCCCACTTACAGTAGGAAGCCACAACAGATGGATGTGGAGTGGAAGACAGTGACCGCAAAGAACTCCAAAAGGCACACCTGAACGGGTTAAATATGCGGGGGTAAACACCAGACCCGTCATTTTGAGGGAACACCCTCACCTTCACAAACTTAACCCCACAAAAACTATTTGAATGACACCCAGATGCATTCAAATTCTCAGTTGCCAAGTTAGTCTAAACAGTTGTATCGAGCCCAATATGCCTCGCCAGGTTTACGGCGAGATTAACCTGTTTTGCATACCAGCTCGCTGTTGGCGAATGTTTCGCTATCTTATGTTTTCTTTTCTTTTTTTTCTCGTTGCTATTCACCAGAATTTCTTTCGATGCACTAATAGACCATTCTTCCAGGAAAGCTCTCAGACCTCTCTACCTGATCCAGAAACTCATCTCATAAAGTCGCCTCAAGACCTAGTCGCAACAAACCGCTTGGAAAGCTCTGACACCAATTCACACACCGGGATCTCTCCATTAACTGTGAGTACCTGCACCTGACACTCTACACCCTTCATATGCCCCAAGACCCCTACCACTCACCTTAGGGGAGCGTGGTACGACTCTTGTGCAGGCGTAACTGTTGCATGGAAGCTACACCAACTCAGCCACGCCAAGACCTCATGGGAGTGACCTTTTTATCCATCAACGCAAAAGGCCTCAAATCACCCGGCCAAAAGAAGGTCACTCTGGAATGAGGCAACAAAAAATAATGCTGACGTCATATGTGCACAGGAAACACACTTTTCTATCAACGCACAACCCAAATGCTCCCACAGGAGCTACCCCTTCATATTCACCTCTAGCGCAGACACAAAAAAGAGAGGGGTCCTTACAGCTATCAAAGACTCAGTTGCATTTCAGCTACATGAAGAATTCAAAGACCCCAATGGCAGATACCATATCTTAATATGCGACATTAACTCCAAACAATACACAATAGTAAATGTCTACTCACCTAACTCCCACCAGCTGAAATTTCTGAATAGACTTTTAAAGAAAGTTGTCGCCCTCAAGCGGGGATCCCTAATCCTGTGCGGGGACTTCAACATGGCCCCTGACAGGGCTATGGACTCCACGACCATTCCTAACCGCACGGGCCCTTCTATGCAAGACACCATCTACAAGCATGATTTATATGATGTCTGGCGCTGCTGCCATGCCGGAGAAAGAGACTTCACCTACTTTTCAGCAGCACACAGATCTTACTCAAGAATAGATCTCTTCCTAGCCGACAATACTGTGTTATCACGTACCCACAGCTCCAAGATCAATGATATAACCTGGTCTGACCACGCATCTGTGTCAATAATAGGGATGAGCCGAACACCCCCCCGTTCGGCTCGCACCAGAACCCGCGAACGGACCTAAAGACCGTGCGAGCTTTAGAACCCTATTAGTTATAATGGATGCGAACGTTCGAAATTAAAAGTGCTCATTTTAAAGGCTAATATGCATGTTAATGTCATAAAAAGTGTTTGGGGACCTGGGTCCTGCCCCAGGGGACATGTATCAATGCAAATTTTTTTTTTTAAAACGGACGTTTTTTCAGGTGCAGTGATTTTAATAATGCTTAAATTGAAACAATAAAAGTGTAATATTCCTTTAAATTTCGTACCTGGGGGGTGT
Source organism: Lithobates sylvaticus (assembly GCA_028564925.1). Lineage (NCBI taxonomy): Eukaryota > Metazoa > Chordata > Amphibia > Anura > Ranidae > Lithobates > Lithobates sylvaticus. The sequence goes on along the minus strand of CM053026.1, from coordinate 472,390,077 downwards.
CTATAGTATGCCTGTGAAGGGGCGCATGTTTCCCGTGTTTAGAACTGTCTCTGCGCAAAGTGTCATTTTTGAAAGTAAAAAAGCTATTTAAAATCACTCGCGGCTAATGTTAATTCACGGCTCCCGTAACACAGAGAACAGTGATTCATTGAAACTCATTCATAAAAAAAAAGTCATTGATAAAAAATAAATAAAATGAAAAAAAAAAAGCGTAGGGGTCCCCCCAAATTCAATAACCAGGCCCTTCAGGTCTGGGATGGATATTAAGGGAAACCCCAGCCAAAAAAAAAAAAAAAAAAATGGCGTAGGGTCCCCCACAAAATCCAAACCAGACCCTTGAGGTCTGGTATGGATTTTAAGGGGAACCCTAGCCAAAAAAAATGGCGTGGGGTCCCCCTCAAAATCCATACCAGACCCTTATCCGAGCACGCAACCTGGCAGGCCGCAGGAAAAGAGGGGGGGACGAGAGCGGCCCCCCTCTCGCCTGAACCGTACCAGGCCACATGCCCTCAACATTGGGAGGATGCTTTGGGGGTCTAAGACCCCTAAAGCACCTTGTCCCCATGTTGATGAGGACAAGGGCCTCTTCCCCACAACCGTGCCCGGTGGTTGTGGGGGTCTGCGGGCGGGGGGCTTATCGGAATCTGGAAGCCCCCTTTAACAAGGGGACCCCCAGATCCCGCCCCCCCCCTGTGTGAAATGGTAAGGGGGTACAAAAGTACCCCTACCATTTCAGCAAAAAAGTGGCAAAAATGGTAAAAATGACAGGAGACGGTCTTTGACAATTCCTTTATTAAAATCTTCTTTCTTCTTTCTTCATCCTTCGGTTTCTTCATCTTCTCCTTCCTTCATCTTCTTCCATCTTCTTCTTCCATTTTCTTCTTCCTCCGATCCGCTTCTTCTTGCGCTGGTCTTCTCGTCCTTCTCGTCCAGCATCTTCTTCCATCGGCGTCGGTGTCGGTGTCTTCTTGGGCCGCTCCGCACAATGGGAGGCTCCCGCTGTGTGAGGCTCCGCTCCATCTGACAGGTCTTTTAAAACGGAGGGCACCTGGTGACCCCGCCCCCCTCTGACGTCATGGGGAAAGCCATCATGGAATTCCCCATGACGTCCCTGTGCGTCAGAGGGGGCGGGGTCACCAGGTGCCCTCCATCCAGACGGAGCGGAGCCTCACACAGCGGGAGCCTCCCATTGCGCGGAGCGGCCCAAGAAGAGACAGAGACACCGACACCGACGCCGACGGAAGAAGATGCCGGACGAGAAGGACGAGAAGACCAGCGCAAGAAGAAGCGGATCGGAGGAAGAAGAAAATGGAAGAAGAAGATGGAAGAAGATGAAGGAAGGAGAAGATGAAGAAACCGAAGGATGAAGAAAGAAGAAAGAAGATTTTAATAAAGGAATTGTCAAAGACCGTCTCCTGTCATTTTTACCATTTTTGCCACTTTTTTGGTGAAATGGTAGGGGTACGTACCCCCTTACCATTTCACACAGGGGGGGGGCGGGATTTGGGGGTCCCCTTGTTAAAGGGGGCTTCCAGATTCCGATAAGCCCCCCGCCCACAGACCCCCACAACCACCGGGCACGGTTGTGGGGAAGAGGCCCTTGTCCTCATCAACATGGGGACAAGGTGCTTTAGGGGTCTTAGACCCCCAAAGCATCCTCCCAATGTTGAGGGCATGTGGCCTGGTACGGTTCAGGCGAGAGGGGGGGCCGCTCTCGTCCCCCCCTCTTTTCCTGCGGCCTGCCAGGTTGCGTGCTCGGATAAGGGTCTGGTATGGATTTTGAGGGGGACCCCACGCCATTTTTTTTGGCTAGGGTTCCCCTTAAAATCCATACCAGACCTCAAGGGTCTGGTATGGATTTTGAGGGGGACCCTACGCCATTTTTTTTTTTTTTTGGCTGGGGTTCCCCTTAATATCCATCCCAGACCTGAAGGGCCTGGTTATTGAATTTGGGGGGACCCCTACGCTTTTTTTTTGTTTTTTATTAATGAATGACAGCTCTCTGTGTTACAGGAGCCATCAATTCATTATCCGCGAGTGATTTTAAATAGCTTTTTTCCAGCAAAAATGACACTTTTTTGCAGGGAAAGTTCTAAGCACAGGAAACCTGTCCCCTTCACAGGCCACCTATAGACACCCCCCAGATGTGATACTGCAATGCTGTTCTAACAGCATGCACACACATATCCCCAGAAATAAAGCACATATTGTCAGCAGCACACTAACACGCTGACACGCTGACACTGACTGAAACATAATATGCGAGGCCGCCGACGCGGCGGCCTCTTATACCGTGGGGCGTGTACTAAAGCCCCTGAGCTATAATTGGCTACAGGCATCCTGCCTGTAGCCAATTATGGCTCTCCTCGCTGCCGGCGCTGTGATTGGCCAAGCATGCGGGGTCACAGTGCATGCTTGGCCAATCATCAGCCAGCATTGCACTGCGCGGGCCGCAATGCATTGCGGGGGCCGCTCGCATCACACGAATTTGATGCGAGCGGCCCCAATAGTTCTGGGCTCGCCGAGCGAGCGAACACCCGGTGCTCGATTCGAACATGGGTTTGAATCGAACACCGGGCTCATCCTTAGTCAATAACTGTAACAGACTCATTGTCTCCTGGAGCATGCCCAGTGTGGAGAGCCAACCCGTATATTCTCCAGAGAAAAGACACTAAAGAAACCTTAGAAAAACATTTAAAAGAGTATTTTGAGTTGAATACTAATTCTGTGTCAAACCATGCTACCTTGTGGAACGCCCAAGGCATATATGAGAGGACTGTTTATCAAGATTGGGGCAGGGCTGAAGAGGCAGAGGCAGAAACGCATAACGGAACTCACTGAAGGCATTCGCTTATTAGAAACCCAAAACAAACAATATCCCATGGTTGATCTATCAGACAAAATGTCGAAACTGAGGCATGACCTCAGAATATGTCTTCTGGGAGACTTTGAAAAGTCTTCCAGGAGACTGAAAATGCTTTACTACTCCAGTGATAACAGAGCTGGGAAACTTCTTGCCCGTCGCCTTCAAGGGCATAGATACAAAACAAAAATCCCATTTATTATACATCCTACTCCCAAATCTAAACAATACCACCCCAAAGATATTGCGAATGCCTTCAGTGAATACTACGGTTCCCTGTATAATCTGAAAAGAGATCCACTCACCCCCCAACCTAATTCAGAAGCAATTATCAACTTTCTGTCTAAATTGCCCTTGCCGAAACTGACAGAAGATCAACTTCAACAGTTGAATCTACCCTTCAGCATACCAGAGATTACTAAAACTATAGCCTCCCTACCAGCCAATAAATCCCCTGGCCCTGACGGCTTTGTGGGAGAATATTACAAAACATTTAATCATATATTAGCCCCACACCTCCAGCGGGTATTCAACGATGCTGCTGCCTCTGCTTCCTTCCCCTCAGAAATGCTTAGAGCCTTGATTATAACCATACCGGAGCCAGGGAAAGACCCCTCTATCCCACAAAACTTCAGACCAATTTCACTATTGAATAATGATTTAAAATTATACGCCAAAATGATAGCACAAAGACTGACAGGAATCCTACCCACCCTCATCCATCCTGACCAATCGGGATTCACCCAGGGATGTCAAACATCGGACGCCACCAGGAGGATAATTAACATTATCCACAACGCAAAAACCTCAGGAGCGCCTTCTCTGCTTCTTGCTTTAGATGCAGAGAAGGCGTTCGATCACGTCCACTGGGGCTATCTGACCCAAACCTTGACAACATTTAGATTTGCAGGTCCAATTCTCTCAGCAATTTTGGCCTTATACACTATACCCTCTGTTCTGCCCTCACAATGTGTTCAAAGTACAAGGCTTGGCAGACAGCTAACAGCTTCCCAATAAAGACTCAGGAGGAAGGGCTAATAGTTGAAATCTTTACTGAGAATAAGTTTTTTGTAAAACTGCAAAATACAAATTATAAAAATATGCATTAGCATTTAACATTACATCACAAATGCAAATAGTAACAGGCATGCTACAATACTGTTAAGGCACTAGCTAGCAAAAATGTGGCCTAGCTGAGTGAACTTCCTGACAGAAAAATCCTACCAACACACATATAAAATATAGTTGCATTATTAGAACATATACTAACTAATTGAAAACTAATGACTGCTTACTTACAGACTTATCCTTCCAAGGCCTGTATTAAGAATTAGTGGAGGTCTTTAGCATGCTTCCTTCACTGTAGAAAGATTATCTGATATGACTGCTGGGCAGGAAGTGGGAGGAATATACTACAGTTCCTGTTAGTAATGGATGCCAATTTAAAGGAACAGTACGATCAGTAAATATATACCCTATAATCAGAACACTCCCCACCTGGCATAATGAACATTATACCACTATGTTTCCTTTTTAAGAAGTAAAACAACTTCAGAGATAGGCCTAAAGTACACCTTAGGGGTGCCCTGTCTCATGACTTTAACTTTGACCTTTCTAACCTTACTATCATTACTAGGTACAGTCTCAACGTCTTTTAGTAGGACAACATCTCCGACTTGCAGGTTAGGCTTGTCAACTTGCCATTTTCTGCGTGACTGGTACTCTTGTTTCCATCTATTCCAGAAGATGTCTGCAAGACTCTGAACTTGCTTCCATTGCTTGGTGTAAAGACTACAGGCATTTCTGGATTGGTAGACACAGGAACTAAGGGTCGAGCGTTCATGATAGCCATGACTTTAGCCATAAGTGCGGTGAGAACTTCATGTTGAACACAACTGATGATGATGATTCTGGCTTGCTATTACACTTGTCAGTGTTAGTAGCTCTGCAGAAGGATTTGGCTAGGTGAATAAGCTTTCTTATTGCTCGTATGAGAGACTTCCAGCTGGAGAATCTTTCAAACCAGTGTGCGCCAAAGTTGTCTCTAGTAGTTATGGTACTGAATGCTGTAACTTGTACCTGTACCTTGTCTGGTTCTATAAGTTCAAAAGTCTCTAACTGAGTGGTCTCTTCAGGTTCTGATCTAGTCAGAAAAGATGGACCTGAGAACCAGTTAGTGTGCTTGAGGACAGCCGCTGGAACAAGTCTAGTCCCATGATCGGCTGGATTTTTATCCGTACTGATGGAGTGCCATTGTTCTGAGCACGTGGACTTTCTGATGCATATCACTCTGTTCGACACGTACATGTAGAATCTTCTCGAAGCATTGTGAATATATCCTAACACAATCTTGCTGTCTGTGTAAAACTTCACTGCATGAATTTCAATGTCCAGTTCAGCAATGATCAAGTCTGCCATCTCCACTGCTAAGACAGCAGCACAAAGCTCCAAACGTGGAACAGTGTGAGCAGGACGTGGAGCTAGTTTGGACTTTCCCATGATAAACCCAACGTAACTTTGTCCTTCAAAGTCCATTACTCTAAGGTAGGCTACAGCTGCTATAGCCATGGTAGATGCATCTGAGAATACACACAATTCTCTTTGTTTCGTGGCAGACAGAGAAACGGGGACATATGACCTTTGGATGATAAGTTGTTCATGCTCTATTACTGAGTCCTTCCACAACTTCCACTGCATTTCTTTCTCCTTAGGTAGAGGTGTATGCCATTCACTTTGTTCATGTTCAGTAACAATTTCTCTCATAAGAGCCTTGCCTTGCATGGTTATGGGGGCTACAAATCCTAGGGGGTCATAAAGGCTGTTGACCGTGGACAAGACACCTCTTCTCGTGAATGGCTTCTCTTCTCTGGATACTCTAAATGTAAAGCTGTCGGTTTTCAGATCCCAACTGAGCCCTAAACTTCTTTGAAGGGGCAGTGAATCTGTTCCTAGATCCAGGTCCTTGAGGTCCTTTGCACGGTCCTCTGAGGGAAACGCTTCCATGACTTTGCTGCTGTTGGACGCTATCTTGTGTAACCTTACGTTAGATTCTGCTAACATCTCCCTTGTTCTTTTCAGGATGTCGATAGCCTCTTCGTTGCTAGAGAAAGAAGCGAGTCCATCGTCCACATAAAAGTTTCTCATGACAAACTGTTTGGCATCTGTGCCGTGTTCTTCTTCACCTTCCTGTGCTGCTCGTCTCAGGTTGTAGATAGCTACAGCTGGAGAGGGGCTGTTCCCGAACACATGTACCTTCATCCTGTATTCTGTGACATCTTTGTTAAAGTCATTGTTTTCATACCACAGGAACCTCAGGTAGTCTCTGTGATCTTTGCGGACAAGGAAACAGTAGAACATTTGTTGTACATATGCTGTTACTGCAACGGGTTCTTTTTGGAACCTGATGAGGACTCCAAGGAGTGTATTATTCAGGTCAGGTCCACTGAGGAGGACATCGTTTAGGGAAAGGCATTCATACTTTGCACTGGAGTCAAATACTACTCGTATCTGTCCTGGTTTCTGAGGATGATACACTCCAAATATTGGTAAGTACCAACATTCTTGTTTTTCTTCCAATGGTGGTGCTTTTTCAGCTTGACCACTGTCGAAGATCTTCTGCATGAAATCATGGAAGTGTTCCTTCATATTTGTCTTTCTGTCTAGAGTGCGTCGCAATGAGGTGAGGCGCTTCACTGCTTGTCCTTTATTGTTAGGAAGGTGATGTCGGGGTGAACGGAAAGGTAGAGGAGCTACCCAGCTGTTTGACTCATCTATAAAGACTTCTCTGTCCATTATCTCAAGGAAGAGGCTATCTTCAACAGATGGTGCTGGTTTGTCATCATCTTGCGTTCTTTCAAACACCTTGCATCCTAGCTCATCTGTATCTTTAGATGAGGTGATAGCCTCCATGTAACGCCAAACTTTCTGCTGTTGTATTGGGTTGACTAGTCTTTCTTTAATCTGTATCCTGTTAGTACAGGGGCTAAGACATGATGTGCGGCCATTTTGCAACATGTTTGTTTTGTAGACATTCACATTTGATGGCTTGTGAGCTCCATCCAGACATACATCACCAATGATGACCCATCCAAGGTCAAGACGTTGTGCAAATGGTGCATTGTGTGGCCCATTGTATTGCTCTCTGACCTTGTGCACTCTCAGTATGTCTCTTCCAAGTAGGAGGACAATTGCAGCACCTGGGTCTAGTACTGGAATCTTGTCTGATATTTGCATCAGATGAGGGTAGTGACGTGCAATTTCAGGTGTGGGTATCTCTGATCTATCATCTGGTATCATATCACATTCTATGAGAGTGGGCAGAGTCAGCTGCGTTTTCCCATCTAATGATTCAATGATGTAGTTGTTTGCTCTCCTACCTGATGTCTCCACAACTCCTGAGCATGTCTTCAAAGTATACGGAGTTGGACTTCCTCTGTCACCGAAGAGGTCAAAGAACTCTGTTCTTGCCAAAGATCTGTTACTTTGTTCATCTAAGACCGCATACATTCTGATTGCCTTCTCTCTGAGGCCTAAAGGATACACCTTGACTAAACATATCTTGGAGCATGATCTAGAGCTAAATGTGTTTGTGCAGATCTCAGTGCACTTTGAGGTTATTGCTGGTAATGCACTCTCTTTTTGCTCCCCACCATGATCTTCTTGGGTTACCGGATTTTCTGTTTTCCATGGTGCTGGTCCTGGGTGTAAAGCAGATAGATGGTTGTCATTATTGCATTCTTTGCATCGAATTGTTTTCACACAGTCTTTAGCAAGATGTTGAGTTGAACCACAGCATCTGAAACAAATGCGTTTGTCCTTAAGATAAGATTTGCGCTCCTCTATTGTCTTGCTTCTGAAACTGCGACATTTTCTTAGTGGATGAGGCTTGTTATGTAGTGGACACTGCTTATCTGGATCCTCAATTTTCACTCCTGAGCTTTTATCCTGGTTGGCCTCAAACTCAGTCGGTACTTCTGTCTTGCGTACAGACACTGTTGCTCTGCGTTCTTTATTGTGCACTGAAGGTTGCTTTTCTGTCTTTACAGAACTGGAGCCTCCCATGTTCAAAAAGGCGAAGCTTGGGTCATTGCGTATTTTAGCTTGATTCACAATGAATTTGGCGAGGAAGGAGAAAGGTGGAAATGCCACCTGATTATCTTCCTTGTATTTTGATGCTTGCGTGATCCATCTTTCTTGTAAGCTGTAAGGAAGCTTCTCGATTACCGGTTTGACTCCACGTGCTGTATCCAAATATGAGAGGCCTGGCAGGTATCCACCAGCCTTTGCCGCTTCCAGCTCTAAAAGTATGTCACCAAGCTCTCTCAGCTTCTGATTGTCTTTGTTTGTTATTTTTGGATAATTTTCAATTTTCTTCAGAAGTGCATCTTCAATTACTTCAGGTGACCCATAGCAGTCTTCCAATCTCTGCCATAACATTGTAAGCCCTGCTGTCGCATCATGAACATGTACTGACCTGATTCTTTTGGCTTGCTCAGTGGACTCTGGTCCGAGCCATTTGGAGAGTAGGTCAAGCTTTTCCCTGTCTTTCATATTTAAGTCTTGGGTGCTGCTTAGAAAAGATGACTTCCAGGCCCAATAGTTTTCTGGACGGTCATCAAACTTCAGGAGACCAGAGCTCACCATTTCACGGCGTATCAAGTATTTTGTCACATCTGTGGCTCCTGCTGCCTCAGGTGGGCATTTTCTGGGAACAAACACAGGGCATGTCTGTGGCTGGTAAGACGGTTGGGATGCTTGGTTAAATCCACTATAGTCGTATGGTTGTTCTCGTTTACTGCAAGTCTTTCTGCTATAAGCCGGATTTATATTTTCCCGAGGAGGGATTATGTCACCATTCGTTCGATTTCCTGAAGGACCAACAGATTGGTCTCTGAGTATGTAACTACTTGGCTTGTTATAGTAAAGTTCTGGTTCAGTCTTGTAGCATCGAGCGATATCAAAGTTGTCTGCTGCTAGCGGGACCTTTGACGATTCCAATGCATCATTAGACTGTTGATCTGTGTACATGGTCGCATGCAATTGCACATACTCACTGGTGCGTTGGATTGCACTGAGTGGTGTCATTTGGGTATCTATCACAGAGCGCTCTCTGTACTGTTCTTCAGCAGCTCTCATGAGCACCTCGGCTTCAGCTAAGGCTGCTGAAGCAGTTTTTTCTTGCTTGATAATATGTAAAGATGCTTTCACTTCTGCTTTTCTTCTAAGTGCTTCAGCTTTACTTTTAGCTTTAATCAAATGATGTTCTTCATCTATGCAGCCCTGTTCTCTTATCATTTCAGCTTCACGTATTGCATAGGAAGCCAGTGCACGCGCGGCTTCTGCTTTTGCATGGGCCTTGGCAGCTGCAGCACTGGTGGACGACAGGTTAGAGCAGCTTGAATGTCTAGAGCTAGTGCGCTTGGACCTGGCAGATTCAGCACTAGCTGATGTCTGATCCGACTGACTAGAGACTCTGGAGCTTGTGCAGCGTGACCTGTTGGTTGGCATATTGTGTATGCTTTCCTCTGCTTGTGTATGCTGAGGGATGACTGGTGCAGTATCCTTGTCTGTGTGCTGCATGATGAAACAGATTACTTCTCTGTAGTGTCTGTGGCTGTAGAGGTTAGCTGATGATGAGCAGAATGATTCCACTCTTCTTTAAACTAGGCCCGCTGTGTTAAAAGTCTTTTTACTGTTCTGCCCTCACAATGTGTTCAAAGTACAAGGCTTGGCAGACAGCTAACAGCTTCCCAATAAAGACTCAGGAGGAAGGGCTAATAGTTGAAATCTTTACTGAGAATAAGTTTTTTGTAAAACTGCAAAATACAAATTATAAAAATATGCATTAGCATTTAACATTACATCACAAATGCAAATAGTAACAGGCATGCTACAATACTGTTAAGGCACTAGCTAGCAAAAATGTGGCCTAGCTGAGTGAACTTCCTGACAGAAAAATCCTACCAACACACATATAAAATATAGTTGCATTATTAGAACATATACTAACTAATTGAAAACTAATGACTGCTTACTTACAGACTTATCCTTCCAAGGCCTGTATTAAGAATTAGTGGAGGTCTTTAGCATGCTTCCTTCACTGTAGAAAGATTATCTGATATGACTGCTGGGCAGGAAGTGGGAGGAATATACTACAGTTCCTGTTAGTAATGGATGCCAATTTAAAGGAACAGTACGATCAGTAAATATATACCCTATAATCAGAACACCCTCAGCCCAGGTCTTCACTTCAGGGGTGCTTTCAACACCCTTTGACATCACGAATGGGACACGCCAGGGGTGCCCTCTGTCGCCTTTGATATTTAATCTACTCATGGAGCCCCTGGCGTGTCACATTCGCAACCATCCCCATATATCGGGAATCGAAATGAATGACTCGACGCACACAATCAGCCTATTTGCGGATGATGTCATACTAATGTTTACAGAGGTGGAAAAATCCCTGGCTTCAATATATCACACATTGCAACTCTTCAGTAACTTGTCCTATTATAAAGTGAATGAAACAAAGTCATATATTTTAAGCTTGAATGTGTCGCCTTTGACACAACAAAAACTCGCTGCTACCTACCCCTACACATGGGAAGCAACTGGAATAAAATACCTAGGCATTATCCTAACGCCCAAGGCAGGGGACCTCTATAAGTCTAATTATGTACCGTTCCTCGAAAAACTAAGAGGTAAACTCCAAGCATTAGAGAAGGCGGAGCTTTCCTGTACTGGAAGGCTGGCAGCCTTATAGTTAAAAATACTACCATAACTTATCTATATGTTCCGCACCCTCCCAATTCCTATACCGAACTCCTTTTTCAACGCAGCGCAGTCTACCATTAACCACTTCCTATGGCAAGGGAAAAGGGCAAGATGTGCATACTCTCACACCTTGTCACAGCTAGACGAGTGGGGGGCATAGGATTGGTCAACTTAAGAGATTACTACTTAGCTACTGTTCTTACGCAAATTAAAGCCTGGTTCCCTACTTCGGATGGTAATAGATGGACTGAAACTGAACAGGCACGAATCCGACACCACAACCTCTACCACTTACTCTTCCAACAACAGCGAGAGACCATAAAAGATAAAATACTATCCCCACCTATTGTAGCATCTCTTAGCGTATGGGATATCCTAGTGAAATCCCCCTTTCAACAAACGACATTAATAAATGTGCCTTCACCAATACAAAGCCTCCAGTTATGCATACCAGACATACGTGTAGAGCACTGGTTAGAAAAAGGTATTGAACTGATTGAAGATTTGATGATTGGATCAACATTGAAAATCTTTAGATCCCTCCAGATAGAGTATAACTTGACCCTACAGGACCACTATACCTATCTCCAAATCACTCACTTCTTCCGGTCAAACCCCCATCGCCAAATCTCTCTCCCTTGGAATATTGTCCAATTTTACAACAATAGGCCCTCTAGACGAAAGGGTATCTCCCTATTCTATGGCATGCTGGGTAATAAAGAAGTATTTACAAAGACACCAGCCTTGGATGCTTGGGAAAGGGATATAGCAACCACTTTCTCCTCCAGAACAATGGCAAAAAGCCTTTACAGTAACCTTTGCTTCAACCAAAAGTGTAAACTTGTGGGGAAATTCACATAAAGTAGCACTTCGTTGGTATCTACCACCTCATAGAATAGTGACATTTGCGCCCCAAAACTCTGCCCTATGCTGGCGTCTCTGCGGAGAGGTGGGAACTCTGTACCATACTCTGTGGTCCTGTCCAGTGATCACGCAGTATTGGAGTGGGGTGTTCCAAATTGCCAGTCAGGTTCTCAACTATGCGGTTAAATTATCCCCAGAGCTAGCCCTCCTTTCCCTGACTATTGACTTAATTCCTAGAGAACTTAGGACAGTACTATCCCACATCCTCACAAGTGCAAGATTAGTGCTGACGCGTCATTGGAGACAACCAACACCCCCCTCACTACAGGAAGTCATACTGACGACTAACACCCACGCCAACTACAAACTAATGTACGCAAGTACACTGAATCGTCTATCTCCATCCTTGCTAACCTGGAAACCCTGGACAGACTGGTATAAGTTACATAATCCCTAGTATGAGAATACATACTATCTCTGTTATCTGGTATCTTCTTTACAGCTAAAGTATAATTTGAATTTGAATAATCTGAACCAGATTACTGAATAGCATGTTCTTATTTTTCAGTTTACTATGTTGCTTTAGTTATTTTGAAAATTTAATCAAAACAGGTACACCTGTACTATATGTAATGACTCTACAGTATGTTTGAAATGTCAAAATTCTAATAAAAAACTATTGAAATTAATAATGTTTATTGGTTTTAACCGGCAAGAATACAAGTTACAATCAAAAAGATATCTTTCAGAGAATAAAATAATGTATTGGCCAACACGGCCTGTTAAGCATCAGAAGAACAGAATGCATACTCTGTAAACACATTAAGTAGTGTACTATGGATGATTAAATAAGTGCATCTCACGGTAATTGATTTCAGCCCTGATATGGTAAAGCATTGTTGGGAAGACCATAACATTGAGTTATAACCATGTAGGAGAGTCACGACAGTATTTTTTCAGTCAGCAGGGGAAAAGAGGGTAGGTGATGGTCCCTCCAGCCACCCCAAAAGGGATCTCGCTGTAAATGGGGGAGCCTCAACCACCTTGACTATTTAACACTGCCATGGGTCCCCACCTAAAGAAATTAGGGTGGAAGTATTTTGGGGCTGATACATATCCTAGGGCCTTATTGAATTACTGCTATGTAATACAAGTCATTGAACTGTTTTGAGATCTGGAACAAGTGTATAAATATAGCTGATCAGGAGTACAGTTAGATAATCTGGGGAGACTGAGCTCATAAACAGAGATTCCATCTGTAAACCAGCATGCAATAAAAAAGTAGAAACTAGCCATGTCGCGTAGTTATAGCTGTAGCCCAGAAGAGGGTGGGCAAGAGGGGAAAGAGGAAGGAGATGTAGTTCTAGAGAGAGGGGGGAGTGAGGTGAGAGATGGGGTGGGATGAGGTGGGATAGTTGGGTCACCTAGAGGTAAGAGACCATTATGAGAAGTCGTCTCCAGGGTATAGAGGTATATGACAATATTTAGCCCAGGGTTTCCAGATGAGTTCGAAGACATGGGTCCTGTCTTGTATTATACTTACTATTTTCTTCTGCGCCATAATCCAGGAGATTTTGCGCTTCACAGCTGAGTTTGGGACTGAGGTTTTTTCCAATGTAATGCTATAGTAATTTTGGTTCCTAGAAGTATGAAGAAGATCAGTGCTTGTGTATATTTATCTACTTTCTCCACCTTGAGGTTAAGGAGTGCTATGTCAGGGGTTTGGGGAACCTGAGTATTCGTTACCTTCTACAGTTTATTCCAGAGGCTTCGTATTCATGGGCAGGTCCACCATATGTGGTACATTGTGCCCATGTGGTGGCAGTCTCTAAAACATAGCAGGGAAGCATCTGGGTAGATTTTAGCGAGGAGATAGGGAACCATATACCAGTGTGTAAATATTTTGAGGCTGACCTCAATCAAGGAAACATTTAATATACCTTTGAAGGAGCGTTGGAAGCAGACATTCCATTTTTCCGGTTCCTAGTCTATATTGAGGTAATTATAGGTGGAAGGGAAATTGGTTTCTTGTAGCAAAAGGATATCAATCTTTTGTGATTCTGAATAGTTTCTGTCTTTTAACTGGGGAGTTAATCCCTTGAAAGTCATGGGTGGCTGTAAAGAGGGGAGCAGAAATGGTGCTGTCAGCATGCATGGATCAGAGAGGGTGGCACAAACGCATCAACAATAGGGATCTTACCCTGACCCGTGGAGGTGGGTGTTGGTTCTAAACATCTTCTGTCCTAAGCTTCCAAAAACGTAGGTCAGATTGTGGTGATGAGCCTTTAGGTGACCTGGAAAAAGAGAGGAGGGGTGAGAGGGAGGGGTGAAGTAGACTGGTCCTGAGAAGAGAAGACATAGCAAGTGAAAAACATGGAACAGAAAAGTATAACAAACAAAACGAAAGCAATAAAAAGAAAACCCTAACCCATTTGCAGGAAGAAGGTGCAGTGACCCTATTACTGCAAATCTTTTCCCAAAAAACATCCCCAAACATAGGGGGTGTAACCCAGTCCCTGAATAGTAGGAGGAAAATGCCACTCTGGGACAATTGGAGGCATAGTGCATCCGCTTCAGCCTCCCCTCCAACTAAAAACTAGAAATAGAGGTGGAGACTTAAATCTGGATGCGGTGAAAAACAAGAAAAAAAAAAGCATATGAACGTGGTGAAATCAAGAACCACTACATGGGAGTTTCTGCCCCCCCCCCCTTGAACAAATGGGGGGGGGGGCCCACAGCAGGTTAATAAGCTAGTTTCTCACATGTTTGCAAGTTGTTTGGTGGCTGTGGTCGGAGAGAGCTGGCTAGAGTGGAGCTCTCAGAACATGTGACCGTCCATGGAGCTGCACGCGCATGCGTCTCCAATATCCCTGTTTTTCATTGCATAGTTTGCTTGGAAGGGTGTAGCAGTGTGCAGAGGGTCCATCCAGAATTTGTACAAAAAATTCAGCTGACTCCTCCATGCATGATGCTGGGGCTATGGCAGGAGTAGCTGTGGACAAGGAGGCAGAATAGGCTGCTCTGGCAGCTGCAGCAGACTGCTAACTAGTGTCAGCTTGGGTGATAGATGATGAGGAGGATGAGGATGGTTTAGATAGCCAGTCCACCACCCCCTCTGCATGCTGTGGCTGGATAGCATGGGAAACATCACAAACAGAGACAAATGTGCCCTGCCCAAGGACTAGTGGCGGCTGGTGCTCCAAAAATTTTTTTGGGGGGGGGGGGGGGGGCGCAAACAAAAATTCTGAAAAAACTCCCCATCAATTGCAGCCTCACTGTACCATCAATCGCAGCCACTGTGCCCATCAATTGCCGCCACTGTACCATCAAACGCAGCCACTGTGCCATCAAACGCAGCCACTGTGCCATCAAACACAGCCCCTGTGCCCATCAATTGCTGCTACTGTACCATCAAACGCAGCCACTGTGTCCATCAATTGCCACCACTGTGCCCGCCCATCAAACGCAGCCACTGTGCCCATCAAAACGCAGACACTGCGCCTATCAAATGCAGCCACTGTGCCCATCAATTGCTGCTACTGTGCCCATCAAATGCAGCCACTGTGCCCATCAATTGCCACCACTGTGCCCATCAAATGCAGCCACTGTACCATCAAACACAGCCACTGTGTCCATCAATTGCCGCTACTGTACCATCAAATACAGCCACTGTGCCCATCAAACGCAGCCACTGTGCCCATCAAACGCAGCCACTGTGCCCATCAAACGCAGCCACTGTGCCATCAAACGCTGCCACTGTGCCATCAAACGCTGCCACTGTGCCCCATCAAATACAGCCACTGTGCACCATTGAATGCAGCATCTGTGCTCATCATATGCAGCCATGGTGACATCATTATACGCAGCCACTGTGCCCATCAAATGCAGCCACTGTGCCCATCAAATGCAGCCTCACTGTGCCCCATCAAATGCAGCCTCACTGTGCCATATCAAATGCTGCCAGTGTGCCCCCCACCTGCCGTCTGTACTTACCCTGTCTCAGTGGCGGTGGGACAGCTCCTCAATGTCTTCTCCCATCCTCTCTTCCCGTCCTCTGCTATGATTGAACGCCTGATAGGCATCCAATCACAGCGCCTGTCCTTTCAGCCAATAAGGTGATGTGTAACAGATCTGAGCACCTGATTGGCGGAGAGGCGGTTTAGTGTTAGGAAAGCGAATATTCATTCACTTTTCTAACATAGCTGAGTGACCTGCGAGTGCCCAGCATGGCGCTCGCAGGTCACCTTTTTTAATGCCTATTAGAGCCTAGGGCTCTAATCAGGTGCTTAAAAAAAAACTTCCGCTGTAATTCAGGCTCCCAGCACCTGAATAGGGAGTGGAATCTATCTATTGGTGTTAGTGGGATGGCTGGAGAGAGGGGGCGGCACCCGTTTGCCCTTATGGACGAATCACCACTGACGAGGACAGACCACGTCAACCTTTGCCTGTGAACACAGATGCTGCTAGCCCCCTCATAGTGGCATGGGAATGTCTGCCTCACCTTGTTGGCCTTCCAGGCATGATAGGGGGGCTTATTAACCAAATTTAATACACACTAGGAAATGGCTGATTGGATGCTCTTGAATGAAAAGTGTGTTGTTGGGTACACTTTAAATTGAGGACTGCCCCTGAAAGAAATTGAAAAACTATAAAAAATAAAAAAAGGGGGAACACCAGGGTTGCAGTAAGAAAAACTGCAACTGACAATTTAAAAAAAGGGGGCAGACAGGGGACAAAAAAAAGTGTATACAGCTCTATATACAGCGCTAAATGTAATGTAATACTGTTAACCACTTTCAGACCGGACCATTTTGCTGGCTTAAGACCAGACCACTTTTTGCGATTCAGCACTGCGTCGCTTTAACTGACAATTGCGCGGTCGTGCGACGTGGCTCCCAAACAAAATTGGCGCCCTTTTTTCCCCACAAATAGAGCTTTCTTTTGGTGGTATTTTTTTTTTTTAGCTTAATGTTTTTATTAAATAATTTTTCACAGTTACAACAAAATCAATAACACATACATATTCATACTTCCATTAAACAGTGGTGAAGTAACACATAGTAAAAAGAGAGATGACCTGGTAATGTTGTAGGTTAATTATGTCTTACTCACTCCCCCTCCTTCCCACCCCTCTCTTCCCCCCCCCCCTACACCACTCATCCATCTTTCACTCACCCAACTCGGACTCACTCTCACCCTGCTATTCTATTTCACTTCATTTAAGTAGGACTCCGGTATATTAATAATTCGTACTCTTAACCTTTTCAATCCACTTTTTCCACAGCAATTGGAATTTCACAAAGCTCCCTTGTTTAATAAAGAATGTTCTCTCTTTGAGAATCACCCTCTCCATATTTTGTTCCCATTCCTCAGCTGTTGGAGGAAGAGGGGACTGCCATTTCTGGGCAATGAGTTTCCTAGCCTGGAATAGGCATCGTAGTGTCGCTAATTGAGTCTCCCCTGGCCTGCCCCTTCTCTCCACCCCCCCCCCCCCCAAGACACATAGAACAGGGTCTTTATCCAAATGGATTTTAAAAATCTGAGCGATCCTAGCCACCACCTCGTTCCAATAGCGATGTAATTTGGGACATCTCCAAAACATATGGATAAGATCCGCTCCCGACCTCCCGCATCTAGGACAAATATCATTTTGTCTGCACCCAAACCTGAACAATTTCGCCGGGGTATAATACACACGATATAGTAGAAAAAGATGTGACATCTTCTGAGGAGGGGAAATTGAAACCCACGGGGAAAGCTCTATTATCCTTTCCCATTGTGTATCTGAAATATTACCCACGTCATTAACCCATTTTATTTTTAAGGGACTTCTTTGGGGCCCTACCTGATTTCCTTTATGTATATGTGAGTATGCTTTAGATATCAACCCCTTTCGGGTCTCAGCTCCTACTATGCTCTGTAGTATCGGGATGCTAGTCCATTCTAGAGTCAGGTCTTTAAACTGTTCGGTAAGGGCATGCCTTACTTGCAGATACCTGAAGAAGGACTTTTTAGGGAGCAAAAACTGGGACCTTAAGTCCTGAAAACTTCTAATCTCACCCTCATGGTAAAACTGGGCAATATACTTCAACCCCAGTCTATCCTATTCTCTAATGTACCCCATTTTTTGTACCTCACCCAAGTTGTTGTTTCCCCACAAGGGGGAATAAGCTGTAAAACCATTGTACCCGAGGATTTTTTTTGCCATTCCCCATGTTCTTGCCATTAAATCCTGCGTAGGTAGCCCCCTCTGAAAAAACCCTGCCTCCAATATCTCTATTAAGGAATTATGTATGGATTTATAGAGGAGAATCTTCCATTCCCGTTCGTCTTTCCTGGCCTCGCTACCCCCAATGTGTTGGAGCTGAGCAGCTAAAAAATAGCTAAAAGGATGGGGCAGCGCAACTCCTCCCAGTTTGTTTGAGAGTTGCAAAGTCTTGAGACCTATACAGGATATGCCCCCTTTCCAAATTAATTCTCTAAATATTGTGTCCACCTTAGTGAACCACTTTTTATGAATCCATATTGGAGAATTATGAAGTATATATAACAGTTGGGGCATAAGTACCATTTTAATTAAGTTACAGCGGCCAGCAGGTGAGAGGGGGAGTTTTTTCCATATTTGAATTTTCCCTTTAAATTTAATAAGGAGTGGGCTCAGGTTCTCCGCCATAAATCGTTTGGGGTCCCTTGAGATGGTTATGCCTAAGTACTTTATTTGGTGGACTATTTGGAGCCTCTCTGCCTCCCGAGGCAGAGAGCAATCCAATGGGTCAATTGGGAGTAGGTTTGATTTTTCCCAGTTTATCCTAAGACCCGACAGAAGTCCGAAGTCTTCAATTCTACCCATGGTCTCACGTAGTGAGTCCTGTGTGTCATTGAGCAAAAGAAGAAGGTCATCTGCGTATAGTATCACTTTTTCTTCTAGATCTCCACGTTTAAAACCTTTTATTCCTGGAGATGCTCTAAGGGAGAGGGCCAGAGGTTCGATTGCAAGGGCGAAAAGGAGGGGGGACAATGGGCACCCCTGCCTTGTCCCCCTGAGCAATCAAAACCTGGATGAATATTCATTGTTAACTTTTACTCTTGCCCCAGGAGAACCATATAGAAGTCTCACCCATTTAACAAAGTTCGGGCCAAACTGGAATTCCGTCAAAGTTCTCACTAAATATTTCCACTCTAGAGTATCGAAGGCCTTGGACGTGTCTAAAGAAAGGATGGCTCTGTTACCTCTCTCTTCCGTGGGGATTTGAAGATTCAAAAAAAAAAGCCGTCTAATATTAATGCTAGTGGATCTTCCCGGGATAAAACCCGATTGATCTTTGTGGACCAATTTATGGATAACTTTATTTAGCCTTGCCGCCAAGACCTTCGCTAAAACCTTCGTATCTGAATTCAGTAATGCTATCGGTCTGTATGAAGCAGGGAATAGTGGGTCCTTATTATCCTTATGGATTACAATTATGGTCGACTCCATCATTGACAAGGGGGGTTCTCCCTCTGCTGCAGAAGTATTAAGTACTTTCAACAGCTCAGGGAAGAGTACCTCGCCATAGCGGCGATATATTTCGATGGGAAGGCCATCCGGTCCGGGGGCTTTCTGACCTGCCATCTCTCTTATGGTCCGCTGTATCTCCTCCAGGGTGACAGGGCTGTCAAGATCAGCCCTGTCCTCCTCAGAGAGGCACACAAAAAATCTATCCATCTCCACTGTCAGATCATTTCGATTAGAGTGATATAAGTTCTCATAGTACGAACGAAAAGTGTCCACAATGTCTGGTGTATATGTAGATGACCTACCTACTCCTATAATAATCATCGGTACCGTTGATGGAGGTGAATTAGTTCTAATTAGGTGAGCCAGCATTCTGCTTATTCCTTCCCCCTCCCCAAATGCAGTTTGTTTGCAAAAAATATATTTTTGTTCTGCTTTGGCCATTAAAGTTAAACGATATTCTTTTTGTGCATTAGTCCAGTTCCCAAAATTTGCTAATGTTGGATTATTAATGTACTTAGTTTCTTCATATGAGACATTATTCGCTGCAGATTCTTCCCCTTCCCTTGACTGTTTTTTTATTTTTGAGATCTGCTGGATCATCAAGCCCCGGAGAATGGCCTTGACTGTGTCCCAAATTACCCCCTGGGGAGCTGACCCATTATTCAGGTCTATATATTCTTTCAGAGTGGTCAAAACCTCTTGGGGGTCTCCCATAAGTTCCAACCAGGAGGGGTTAATTCTCCATTCTTGGTAAATACTTCTTTCCCCTACCTCAATTGAGGCCAACAGTGGAGAATGGTCGGAAAGACCCCTAGGCATGTACCTAATACTGTCCACCATATTTGACAGAGCGTCATTGCCGAGCATCATATCGATCCTCGACAATGTTGAATGTGTGCTGGAGAAGCATGAGTATCCCCTAATCCCGGGGTTCCTCAAACGCCAAATGTCTTTCAGGCCTATTTCCTCCAGAAAGCAGGAAAAACGGCCGTCCATAGGCCCCCCCCCTTTGAGTCCCCCGGGGAAGTCTATCTATTAACGGGTCCAAGACCGTGTTAAAGTCTCCAATAACCAATACCGGAAGACCCGGCCTCTCCAACACAAACTCCACAAAGTCGAGAAGGACCTTGATATCAAACAGTGGGGGGACATAGACATTGGCCAGCAGAATCTCTTTATTCTCTATCTTGCAATGTAAAAATATATACCGTCCTTGATCGTCAAACTTAGTTTGAATACAATTGAAAGTAATTCCCGAGCTAATCAAAATGCTAACTCCTCTAGAAAAAGATGAGTGAGTCGAGTGGAACTGTGGAGCAAACTCTCCCCATCCAAGTCTGGGGATGGAGACGTTAGTGAGATGTGTCTCCTGAAGGCACACTATAGAAGTGCCATAGGATCTAACCATAGACAGTGCTGCAGCTTTTTTCCCTTTAACACCCAGACCCCTAAAATTCCATGAGCATATAGTGACCAACTTCTTACCAACCTGTGTGTTTCTAATCATTAATAAATGTGACATTTTGTAGTTTCTGCAATAACATTTTGGTGGTATTTGATCGACCTTGCGGTTTTTATTTTTTGCGCTATAAACAAAAAAAGAGCGACGATTTCGAAAAAAACACATTATTTTTTACTTTTTGGTATAATAAATATCCCCCAAAAATATATAAAAAAAAATGTTTTCCTCAGTTTAGGCCGATACGTATTCTTCTACATATTTTTGGTAAAAAATCGCAATAAGCGTTTATTGATTGGTTTGCGCAGAAGTTATAGCGTTTACAAAATAGGGGATAGTTTTTATAGCATTTTTATTAATAATTTTTTTTTTTTACTAGTAATGGCGGCGATCAGCGATTTTTATTGTGACTGCGACATTATGGCGGACACATTGGACATTTTTGACACATTTTTGGGACCATTGTCATTCATACAGCAATCAGTGCTATTTAAATGCACTGATTCCTGTGTAAATGACACTGGCAGTGAAGGGGTTAACCACTAGGTAGCATTGTAGGGGTTAAGTGTACCTAGAGGCGTGTTTCTAACTGTGGGGGGGTGTGGCTGTGAGCTAGTGAATGCTGATCTCTGCTCCAATCACAGGGAGCAGAGATCGGCGTCATAAGTTGCTAGGCAGAACGGGGAGATGCTGTTTATTTCCGCATCTCCCCGTTCAGCCTTCCCGTGAGACGATCGCGGGTATCCCCGCGACGATCGAGTCCGCGGGACCCGCGACCGGACTCACGGGGATCCCGACCGGCGCGCTCTATGGCACGGCAGCATCTTAAAGGGGACGTACCTGTACGCCCTCCTGCCTGTCCGTGCCATTCTGTCGACGTACATCGTTGTGCGCCGGTCGGGAAGCGGTTAAACACTGCACTACATTGTCACTACACTATAATCACGCTATACTGACACTACACTATACTCACACTAATACTATACTGACACACTACACTCACACTACATTACCACTACACTGACACTCTACACTCACTCAGAGTCACAATAACACACTAACTCGCTGGTAGTAGGCTGAGCCCTTCTCTATCTCCACTCCAACAACACACTGCAAAAGGTTCCTGTGTGAAGGAAACTTTCATAGTGTTGGGTGGGACTATGAGAACTGAGCCATGATTGGGCATGTCATCATGACTTTGTCCAATCAGGGCCATGACCGTGCTTTGTGCCCTGATTGGGCAAAGCCTTGAACCTGACCAGAGGTCAGATGCATTGCTTTGTCCAATTAGGGCCCAAGAATGCACTGTGAAGCGCACATCCTGCCAATCAACCCGCAAATTCAGGTATTCGATGAACGGGCGATGTTCGGGCCAAACTTATGCTCGGGCCGAAGTGCTCACCCAGCACTAATAATCACTATGATCCTTATTTTACTCAGCTCTCTGGTTGTATTGCTCCCTCTCCAATTCTTCCTATAGCTTCTATACTCCAAAACTGGAGACCACTAGGATCCTAATTATGGATTAAGGAAAAATGTTGAGGTGAGTATAACAAGTTTATTATTTTTTTTTTAAAACAAGACTTTATATTTACTTTAAACAATTCCCTTCTCCTCATGTTATTCCGCACCCTGCAGAAACTATAACATTGCCCCCATTAATAAAACCCTTTACTATCAAAAAACGTAAACTGGCTGAGGATCCACCACACTCTTCGCAAGCTTATCTCTTAAGGTGGGGGCTCTTCTATACACAAATGTTATTGTGTCCATAATAATAGATCTCAAAAGCTTATCTTGCATTAGTATGGACGAATGCTTCCTAATAATATCTTCAGTATTTGTATTAGACATTAAAATTTAACCACTTGAGCTCCGTAAGATTTTACCCCCTTCATGACCAGGCTATTTTATTGACACTACTTTAACTGGCAATTGCGCAGTCATGTAAAGCTGTACCCAAAATTTAATTCATATCATTTTTTTCACACAAATAGAACTTTCTTTTGGTGGTATTTGATCACCACTAGGCCACATGTTGAGGACATGTGGCCTAGTACGGTTCAGGAGGGGGGCGCTCTTTCATCCCCCCTTCTTTTCCTGTGGCCTGCCAGGTTGTGTGCTCAGATATGGGTCTGGTATGGATTTTGGGGGGACCCTACCCCATTTTTTTTAATTTTGGCGCAGGGTTCCCCTTAAAATCCATACCAGACCTGAAGGGTCTGGTATGGATTTTGGGGGGACCCCTACGCCATTTTTTTTAATTTTGTGCAGGGTTCCCCTTAATTTTCATATCAGACCTGAATGGCCTGGTAATGGACTGGGGGGGGGGGACCCATGCCCTTTTTTCAATGAGTTTTATCTATATTGCCGAGACCCGACAATTCATTACAGCCGCAATCAGTTTTAAATTACAATTTTTCCTTTAGAAATGTCATTTTTCTGCGGTACTGTTCTAAACACAGGAAAAAAATGTGCCACTTTACAGGCATACTATAGACACCCCCCAGGCACGATATTTAAAGGAATATTTAATTTTTATTGTTTTACTTTAAACATAAAAAAAAACACTGCTCCTGAAAAAACTGCTGTTTTTAAAAAATAAATTAGCATTGATACATGTCCCCTGGGGCAGGACCCGGGTCCCCAAACACTTTTTATGACAATAACGCCTGGAACCTCTCTCTACCACTGATTACTGTCCCTTTTCAGACTGGTGACCTGTCCCTACACTACCCACACACAAAATGTGTACCAAGCGAGGGCCTTAAATAGGCTCTTCCTGACCCAGCATGGCTGGTAGAGTCACATGGGGCAGCAGCATTCAATCAGACAGCTTCTCCATTGACCCTGGAAACCATAGAGTAACCATGTTCCTCTTGACTTCCTCTCCCCCTGGAATGCTGCTGCGGTTGAAAGCCACCTGCATTGGAGAAAGTAGACTGCACCCCCACACTAAGGATGAGCCCGGTGTTCGATTCGAACCCATGTTCGAATCGAGCACCGGGTGTTCGCTCGCTCGGCGAGCCCAGAACTATTGGGACCGCTCGCATCAAATTCGTGTGATGCGAGCGGCCCCGCAATGCATTGCGGCCCGCGCAGTGCAATGCTGGCTGATGATTGGCCAAGCATGCACTGTGACCCCGCATGCTTGGCCAATCACAGCGCCGGCAGCGAGGAGAGCCATAATTGGCTACAGGCAGGATGCCTGTAGCCAATTATAGCTCAGGGGCTTTAATACACGCCCCACGGTATAAGAGGCCGCCGCGGCGGCGGCCTCGCATATTATGTTTCACTCACAGTGTCAGCGTGTCAGTGTGCTGCTGACTGCTGACAACAATATGTTCTTTATTTCTGGGGATATGTGTGTGCATGCTGTTAGAACAGCATTGCAGTATCACATCTGGGGGGTGTCTATAGGTAGCCTGTGAAGGAGGGCAGGTTTCCTGTGCTTAGAACTTTCCCTGCAAAAAAGTGTCATTTTTGCAGGAAGAAAGCTATTTAAATCACTCGCGGCTAATGAATTGATGGCTCCTGTAACACAGAGAGCTGTCATTCATTAATAAAAAACAAAAAAAAAAGCGTAGGGGTCCCCCCAAATTCAATAACCAGGCCCTTCAGGTCTGGGATGGATATTAAGGGGGATCCCAGCCAAAAAAAAAAAAAAAAAAATGGCGTAGGGTCCCCCTCAAAATCCATACCAGACCCTTGAGGTCTGGTATGGATTTTAAGGGGAACCCTAGCCAAAAAAAATGGCGTGGGGTCCCCCTCAAAATCCATACCAGACCCTTATCCGAGCACGCAACCTGGCAGGCCGCAGGAAAAGAGGGGGGGACGAGAGCGGCCCCCCCTCTCGCCTAAACCGTACCAGGCCACATGCCCTCAACATTGGGAGGATGCTTTGGGGGTCTAAGACCCCAAAAGCACCTTGTCCCCATGTTGATTAGGACAAGGGCCTCTTCCCCACAACCCTGGCCGGTGGTTGTGGGGGTCTGCGGGCGGGGGGCTTATCGGAATCTGGAAGCCCCCTTTAACAAGGGGACCCCCAGATCCCGGCCCCCCCCCTGTGTGAAATGGTAAGGGGGTACAAAAGTACCCCTACCATTTCACCAAAAAAGTGGCAAAAATGGTAAAAAGGACAGGAGACAGTCTTTGACAATTCCTTTATTAAAATCTTCTTTCTTCTTTCTTCATCCTTCGGTTTCTTCATCTTCTCCTTCCTTCATCTTCTTCCATCTTCTTCTTCCATTTTCTTCTTCCTCCGATCCGCTTCTTCTTGCGCTGGTCTTCTCGTCCTTCTCGTCCGGCATCTTCTTCCGTCGGCGTCGGTGTCTCTGTCTCTTCTTGGGCCGCTCCGCGCAATGGGAGGCTCCCGCTGTGTGAGGCTCCGCTCCGTCTGACAGGTCTTTTATAATGGAGGGCACCTGGTGACCCCGCCCCCTCTGACGCACAGGGACGTCATGGGGAATTCCATGATGGCTTTCCCCATGATGTCAGAGGGGGGCGGGGTCACCAGGTGCCCTCCGTTTTAAAAGACCTGTCAGATGGAGCGGAGCCTCACACAGCGGGAGCCTCCCATTGCGCGGAGCGGCCCAAGAAGACACCGACACCGACGCCGACGCCGACGGAAGAAGATGCCGGACGAGAAGGACGAGAAGACCAGCGCAAGAAGAAGCGGATCGGAGGAAGAAGAAAATGGAAGAAGAAGATGGAAGAAGATGAAGGAAGGAGAAGATGAAGAATCCGAAGGATGAAGAAAGAAGAAAGAAGATTTTAATAAAGGAATTGTCAAAGACTGTCTCCTGTCCTTTTTACCATTTTTGCCACTTTTTTGGTGAAATGGTAGGGGTACTTTTGTACCCCCTTACCATTTCACACAGGGGGGGGGCCGGGATCTGGGGGTCCCCTTGTTAAAGGGGGCTTCCAGATTCCGATAAGCCCCCCGCCCGCAGACCCCCACAACCACCGGCCAGGGTTGTGGGGAAGAGGCCCTTGTCCTAATCAACATGGGGACAAGGTGCTTTTGGGGTCTTAGACCCCCAAAGCATCCTCCCAATGTTGAGGGCATGTGGCCTGGTACGGTTCAGGCGAGAGGGGGGGCCGCTCTCGTCCCCCCCTCTTTTCCTGCGGCCTGCCAGGTTGCGTGCTCGGATAAGGGTCTGGTATGGATTTTGAGGGGGACCCCACGCCATTTTTTTTGGCTAGGGTTCCCCTTAAAATCCATACCAGACCTCAAGGGTCTGGTATGGATTTTGAGGGGGACCCTACGCCATTTTTTTTTTTTTTTTTTTTGGCTGGGATCCCCCTTAATATCCATCCCAGACCTGAAGGGCCTGGTTATTGAATTTGGGGGGACCCCTACGCTTTTTTTTTTTTCATTTTTTTTTTTTTTTTTATCAATGACTTTTTTTTATGAATGAGTTTCAATGAATGACTGTTCTCTGTGTTACGGGAGCCGTGAATTAACATTAGCCGCGAGTGATTTTAAATAGCTTTTTTACTTTCAAAAATGACACTTTGCGCAGAGACAGTTCTAAACACGGGAAACATGCGCCCCTTCACAGGCATACTATAGACACCCCCCAGGTACGAAATTTAAAGGAATATTACACTTTTATTGTTTCAATTTAAGCATTATTAAAATCACTGCTCCTGAAAAAACGGCCGTTTTTAAAAAATTTTTTTGCATTGATACATGTCCCCTGGGGCAGGACCCAGGTCCCCAAACACTTTTTATGACATTAACATGCATATTAGCCTTTAAAATGAGCACTTTTAATTTCGAACGTTCGCATCCATTATAACTAATAGGGTTCTAAAGCTCGCACGGACTTTAGGTCCGTTCGCGGGTTCTGGTGCGAGCCGAACGGGGGGGTGTTCGGCTCATCCCTACCCCACACACACCCCCACACACACCCCCACACACACCCCCACACACACACACATTTTGACAGATGCTGTCTTCAGCATTGCAAACAAAGTACAAAGTAAGGAGCAACAAGAAAAATGCAATGAACATAATTAAGCATAACAGGTACAGGTTCAAACAACATAATCATTAGACATGTGCACAACAAAAAAATTTCTTAGTTTCTTTTCGTTTCGTTTTTTTTTCGTTTCCGAAAAAAATTAGTTTTTTTTCGTTTCGTTTTTTTCGTTTCAGTTGATTCGTAACGATTCGTACATTCGTAAGTCATCGTTGTTTGTATTCGTAACGATTCGTACATTCGTAAGTCGTCATTGTTCGTATTCGTAACGATTCATACATTTGTAAGAGTTATTTTTCGTTGATTCGTTTTTCGTTAGTTTAATTTTCGTTCATTCGTTTATTCGAAATTTGGACACATTCGTAGTTATTCGTACATTCGTAACATTCGTAGATTCGTAATCGGAGCATAATTCATAATTTTATGTAATGTGTATGCTATTATTACATTTTAATAATTTACGAATCGGAAAAAAAAAAGTTACGAATCGAAAAAAAAAAGTTACGAATGTACAAATTTTTTGGTTCAATCCATTCATTACGAATCGAAAAAAAAAAAAAAAAAAGTTACGAATCGAAAAAAGTTACGAATCGAAAAAAAAAGTTACGAATGTACGAATTTTTTGGTTCAATCCATTCGAAGCACGTTAAGCAGCACCATTGTAAGGGACACGGAAAATTACCAATTCAACAAAAAAAAAAGTTACGAATGTACGAATTTTTTCGTTCATTTTTGTTGTTCCTTTTTTCGTTTTTCGGATTTTCGTTGCTTTTCGGATTCGTACGATTCGAACGATTCGTTATTCGGATTCGTTCGATTCGAACGATTCGTTCATTCGTACGGACACGAACGAACGCAAAAAAACGAACAAAACAAAACGAATTGCACATGTCTAATAATCATAGGATGCAATCATAGGATTGCAGGATGCTGGATGCAGTTAGACCACGGCCAACAGTGTCCTCTGAGTAATCAGGTTGAAGGTGATCCTTTTCTGGCTGTGACTCTGACGCCACAGGTGTTGATGGGAATAATTCAGACCTTTCTAACTCCTGTCACCTGGGCCCGAGTCTGAATCCTTGGTTGATTTTGGTTAGTCCATGGAACCCACAGGAGTGGCTGGACTATCCGTAGTCGCTGTGCTGGAGCTTCCTACTCCAGATCAGGGAGACTGAAGGCTCGAGCAAAAGAGGAGGTTGAGATCATTCAATGGGGACTTCTTGTACAGATGGAACACCCACAGGTCCAATCATCTCCCTAACTCCTGCTCATTTGGCAGAACAGTCACCATTTAGCAGGTTGCCAGCTTTGACAGTGTTAGGTCCTTCTGAAATGACATTATCATACACTGGAGTCGGAGGGAAAGGTTGTTGTTTGTTGTCCAGCTTACTGCCTCGCTCATTCTTGGTATTTTTCACCAACACCGGGTACAAGTGCTTGACGTAATCCTCAAAGGTCTTGGAGAAGATAATGATATCATCCAGGTAGACTAGCACAGTCTCAAAGCTGAAGTTCCCAAGGCACCTCTCCATTAGGCGTTGAAATATGCTGGGGGCTTTGCCCAGGACAAAGGATTTATGACTAAATTCAAACAGTCCCAGTGGTGTGACAAAGGCAGTCTTCTCACGATTTTGATTTCTCACTGGGACTTGCCAGTAGCTACTTGCCAAGTCAAGGGTGGAGAGGTACTTGGCTTGACCCAACACTAGGGATGAGCTTGATGATCGGGTCCAACATAAGTTTGACTCAAACATCGGGCTGTTTGCGGGAAAATGGAGCGCTGTGTAACGCCCCATAATGCACTGCGAGGGAATACAAAAAACTGCGCTACCTTAAAAAACTCAAAGAACTAGAAAAGGGCTGCAGTTTGAGTGAGATAAACACAATAAACAGTAAAAATAGAAAAAAACTGTGCCCACAGTGGGTCCAACCAGGTCAAGCAAACCAGAAGGTAAATAACATCCAATGTGGGTATGGTATACAATTAGTTGAACTATTACAGTCTCTGGATAAAGCGTATATTCAAATAGGTTGAGTGAAGACACCTCTGTGATCCACAATGACATGTGAGGAACCACCACCATATGAAAAGCCGCTTACCAGAGGGCCAACCCACATCAGCATTTGGCTATAACCCAGCCACGGTCTCCGTCATCTGAATGGAAAACCCCGGTAATGCCTCTTTCCATGGAACATACGATCCGTAAAATCATATAATATATAGAAAGGAACCGGCATATTCTGAGCCCTTCCTCCTTCAAATCGACGCAGTGACATCACTGCACGCCCTTCCAACTCCTTCAAATCGACGCAGTGACGTCACTGCACGCCCTCCCATGGGAGCCGGCCGGCTTTTTTACATGCTTTTATATCTACGTACGTTTGTAAGTACCACTCTTCATTTTTAATAAATTGTCTTGCATTACGGAATTATGCTATGGTCCCCTTCCTTTCTATATATTATATGATTTTACAATATCTGAGAGGCATTACCGGGGTTTTCCATTCAGATGACAGAGAATGTGGCTGGGTTATAGCCAAATGCTGATGTGGGTTGGCCCTCTGGTAGGCGGATTTTCATATGGTGGTGGTTCCTCACATGTCATTGTGGATCACAGAGGTGTCTTCACTTAACCTATTTGAATATACACTTTATCCAGAGACTGTAATAGTTCAACCAATTGTATACCACACCCACGTTGGATGTTATTTACCTTCCGGTTTGCTTGACCTGGTTGGTCCCACTGTGGGCGCACTTTTTTTCTATTTTTAATGCACTGCGAGATCACAGTGCGCTGAGAGAGACATAATTGGCCAAAGGCAGGGTGCCTTTGGCCAATCATAGTTCAGGGGGACTAAGTCCACACCTCACACTATAAAAGACTGCTTACAGCGGTCCTGTGTAGTGTTGTTGGCGTGGACAGAGAGATAGCTAGAGTTAGACTAAGCAGGCTAGTTATTCAGTTAGTGGCAGTGTATTTGATATATATACGGTCAGTCTAGTGTATATATTGTAACATCGGGGGATGTTTTAGCTTAGAGGTAGAGCTTACCAGTGAGTGGAGTCCACGCCAGATATGCAGATTTAAGGGCTTGTAGGCCCACTTTTATTAAAGAAAGAAAATGTCCATAAAACAGGCGAGTTGCCCACACAGGGGTTTCAGCTTTCCAGAGCAATAATGTAAGTCAAACCAAAAATACCAAGCCACCTGGCTCTCTTTAGCAGCACGGCTGCTCAGACTTGTGCTTCAGCCCTCTCGGCTCTTTAACAGAGTTCCTGTACACCCAGTACCTCAGTACTGTTTTCCAGCTTCCTTTTCTAGCCCACAGGCTTGGACCCTCTGTCTGCTCTCACAGACAGACCTGTGCAGACATCTCCCTTGCTTGCCTGGACTCCTTGGGAGGGTGGAGCCCAGAACCATGGTCAGGTGTGTAGAAATAGCCCAGCACACACACCTGACCAGTCAGTATGCTGGTGGATCTCAAGACCTGGACCCAGGACTGGGGATTTCATCCCACCCGGATCGCTACGAAATCCCCGGGCTCCAGATCCCAAAACGGATTTTAGTAAACAATGAGGAAACTGAAAAGACAGTTTCCTCCCAAATAAGCAAATAAACTTGAGCCCCTCAACCTGCCTGGTTGAGAATCCTCTGTCCAAACACTGGTGGGGTACCCCACTACCACAATATATATATATATATATATATATATATATATATATATATATATATATATATATACAGTGGTGTGAAAAAGTGTTTGCCCCCTTCCTCATTTCCTGTTCCTTTGCATGTTTGTCACACTTAAGTGTTTCGGAACATCAAACCAATTTAAACAATAGTCAAGGACAACACAAGTAAACACAAAATGCAATTTGTAAATGAAGGTGTTTATTATTAAAGGTGAAAAAAAATCCAAACCATCATGGCCCTGTGTGAAAAAGTGATTGCCCCCTAAACCTAATAACTGGTTGGGCCACCCTTAGCAGCAACAACTGCAACCAATCGTTTGCGATAACGTGCAATGAGGCTTTTACAGCGTCCTGGAGGAATTTTGGCCCACTCATCTTTGCAGAATTGTCCTAATTCAGTTACATTAGAGGGTTTTCGAGCATGAACGGCCTTTTTAAGGTCATACCACAACATCTCAATAGGATTCAGGTCAGGACTTTGGCTAGGCCACTCCAAAGTCTTCATTTTGTTTTTCTTCAGCCATTCGGTGGTGGACTTGCTGGTGTGTTTAGGATCATTGTCCTGCTGCAGAACCCAAGTTCGTTTCAGCTTGAGTACACAAACAGATGGTCGGACATTCTCCTTCAGGATCTCTTGGTAGACAGCAGAATTCATAGTTCCTTTTATCACGGCAAGTCTTCCAGGTCCTGAAGCAGCAAAACAGCCCCAGACCATCACACTACCACCACCATATTTTACTGTTGGTATAATGTTCTTTTTCTGAAATGCAGTGTTCCTTCTACGCCAGATATACTTGGACACACACCTTCCAAAGAGTTCCACTTTTGTCTCATCGGTCCACAGAATGTTGTCCCAAAAGTCTTGGGGATCATCAAGATGTGTTGTGGAGAAATTGAGACGAGCTTTGATGTTCTTTTTGCTCAGCAGTGGTTTTCTCCTTGGAACTCTGCCATGCAGGCCATTTTTGCCCAGTCTTTTCCTGATGGTGGAGGCATGAACGCTGACCTTAACTGAGGCAAGTGAGGCCTGCAGTTCCTTGGACGTTGTTGTGGGGTCTTTTGTGACCTCTTGGATGAGTCGTCGCTGCGCTCTTGGGGTAATTTTGGGCGGCCGGCCACTCCTGGGAAGGTTCACCACTGTTCCATGTCTTCGCCATTTGTGGATAATGGCTCTCACTGTGGTTCGCTGGATTCCCAAAGCTTTGGAAATGGCTTTATAACCCTTTCCAGACTGATAGATCTCAATTACTTTCTTTCTCAATTGTTCCTGAATTTCTTTGGGTCTCGGCATGATGTGTAGCTTTTAAGGATCTTCTGGTGGACCTTACTGTGTCAAGCAGCTCCTATTTAAGTGATGCCTTGATTGTGAACAGGTGTGGCAATAATCAGGCCTGGGTGTGGCTAGAGAAATTGAACTCAGGTGTGGACAACCACAGTTATAGTATGTTTTAACAAGGGGGGCAATCACTTTTTCACACAGGGCCATGATGGTTTGGATTTTTTTTCACCTTTAATAATACACACCTTCATTTACAAATTGCATTTTTGTGTTTACTTGTGTTGTCCTTGACTATTGTTTAAATTGGTTTGATGTTCCGAAACACTTAAGTGTGACAAACATGCAAAGGAACAGGAAATGAGGAAAGGGGCAAACACTTTTTCACACCACTGTATATATATATATATATATATATATATATATATATATATACTCTGCATTTAGCATAGACTGTATATTCAGTGTTGACTCTATATCCAGTTGGGGGTTATTTAGCTTCAGTGTAGAGCTTACCAGTCAGCAGAGTCCATGTCAGATATGCTGCTTAAGGGCTTGTAGGCCCACTTTTATTAAAGAAAGAAAATGTCCATCCAGAATTCCCACGCAGGGGTTTCAACTTCACAGCAGTAATGTAGTAATAAACAAAAATACAAAGCCACCTGCTCTGCTGCTCAGGCTTTGCTTCAGACCGCTTGGCTTTATAACGGAGTTCCTGTACCTCAGCACTCTTTTCCAGCCTCCTTGCTGTTCCAGCCCACAGGCTTGGACCCTCTGTCTGCTGACAGACAGAACTGTGCAGACATGCATACTTCTCCCTTGCACACCTGGACTCCTCAGGAGGGTGGAGCTCAGAACCCTGGTCCTGGCTCTGCTATAAGCCCAGGACCCACCTGTACAATCAACAAGCCAGACTCCTGGCTGTTCCCAAAACCCAGACCCAAGATTGGAGATTCCATCCCACCCATATCTCTATGAACTCTCCAGGCCCCCAATTGGATTTTACTGTATACATTACAGTGCAGCCGTTGTACAGTTTCTAATACAGTGCAGGCGGTGTACACAGTATCTAATACAGTGTGTACAGTTTCTAATACACTTCAGGCGGTGTATTAATAAATATATATATATATATATATATATATATATATATATATATATATATATACACAGTCTAGAATATATATATATATATATACACTCTGCATTCAGTGTAGCCTATATACTGTATACAGTGCATTCAGTGGTGTATAATTTCTAATACACTTCAGGCGGTGTAGAGAGTATATAATGCAGTGTAGTGTGGTGTTGCAAAACCAAAAAAATACATAATGTCCGGAAGGCCACCAATGAGAGGCAGACGCTCACAGGCCACTTAAAGAGGGCAAGCAGCCTCTGTGTCCACAGTCAACAGTGGTGGTCGTGGACATGGTACATCCTCTATAGGTGGCCATGGGGCACGCTTGTCTTTTTTTCTGTTGCTTGCTGTGTTATTCAGCCACAACATGCAGAAGAGTTGGTGGAGTGGATAACAAAGCCATCCTCATCCTCTGTCACCCAGGCTCAGAGTAGTTTGCCTTCCAATGCAGCTGCCAAGGTGGCCAATTCCACCAGCTCCTTGTCCAAAGTCATTCCTTCCGTAGCCCCACCGTCATGCACGGAGGAGTCCCCAGAATTATTCAACCACAGTGTCGGTTATATGCTGCTGGAGGATGTGCAGCGATTTGAAGGCTTCGATGTTGCTTCACAGATTGAGGAATAGAGTAACGTGAGCCTAGAGAGAGGGGGTGCCACAGAAAGACAAGAAATTGGCAGTCATGTTCCCCCATCTACAACATGCTGCCAAGTTTGCTCCAGTGACAAGGAAGGAGGGGATGATGAGGTCACTGACTGTACTTGGTGAGAGAAGAGAGGAGGAGGAGGAGGCAGGATGTCCTCTAGGGGGCAGCTTAAGGGCAGCCACTCTATTGCATCACACCCACTAACTTTTAAAAGTTCCTTGGTGTGGGCCTTTTTAGACACGTGTGCAGCAGATTGCACCGTTGCTGTTTGCAACCTATGTCTGAAGCGGATCAAGCGTGGACAGAACAGCAGCCGCTTGGGCACCACATGCTTGACCAGACATATGACGACCTGCCATGCAGTCCATTGGCAACAGCACTTGTAAGATCCACATTGTAGAAAAAGGTGGACTTTTCCTTGCTCCTCATCTGGGATCTCCAACCCTAGTATACTATACCTCCAGTCCTCCAGTCCTCTCAAAAAGGAGAGGAATGAAGGTATAGCAATAGGTGTCCCAAGTACTTGCAGACAATCTGCTAGCAATACACCACCAATTGATTTTAGCAGGCAAATTTCCCTACCCCAGTTGCTGAATCGTAAAAAAAAAATGTGGTCCCAGCCATCCACATGCTCGGCATCTAAATGCTCGCTTGACCAAATTGCAGACTTGGAGACTTGGAGACCTTTATATAGTATATAGGGTAGGCCGTATAGTTGGTATTTTTGGCACGGGGTTCCCCTTAATATTCATACCAGACCTAAAGGGCCTGGTAATAGACTGGGGGGGTACCCACGCCATTTTTTGCAATGATTTTTATCTATATTGCATGGAAGTGACAATACATTACATCCGCAAGCAGTTTTAAATTACATTTTTTCCTTTAGAAATGTAATTTTGCTGTGGTACTGTTTTAAACATGGGAAAGATGTGCTACTTTATAGGCAGACTAAAGAGACCCCCAGGAACGATATTTAAAGGAATATTTCATTTTTATTGTTTCACTTTAAGCATTATTAAAATCACTGCTCCCGAAAAAACTTCAGTTTTTAAAACTTTTTTTTGCATTGATACATGTTCCCTGGGGCAGGACCCGGGTCACTTTTTATGGCAATAACTTGCATATAACCCCTAAAATGAGTACTTTAGATTTTTCACGTTCGCGTCCCATAGACTTTAACGGTGTACGCGTGTTCACACAAAATTTTTGACACTTCGCATTTCGCACCGGGGGGTGTTCGGTTCATCCCTACCCAACACCATAAGTGACTCCTCTACTCAGGGTAATTGGTAAGCATCCCCATGAGTACAGGCTTTTAATTTGCAGTAGTCTATTGCAAAACCGCAGACTTCCATCATTCTTTTGGACTAGAACCACTGGAGCAGCCCAATTGTAATTTTCTGTGTCTCTTACAATGGCGTTGCTTAACGTGCTTCGAATGGATTGAACAAAAAAATTCGTACATTCGTAACTTTTTTTTCGATTCGTAACTTCTTTTTTTTCGATTCGTAACTTTTTTTTTCGATTCGTAAATTATTAAAATGTAATAATAGCATACACATTACATAAAATTATGAATTATGCTCCGATTACGAATCTACAAATGTTACGAATGTTAAGAATGTACGAATAAATACGAATGCGTCCGAAAATTAAACTAACGAAAAAACAAATCAACGAAAAATAACTCTTACGAATGTACGAATCGTTACGAATACGAACACAGACGACTTACGAATGTACAAATCATTACGAATACGAACACCGATGACTTACGAATGTACGAATCGTTACCAATCAATGGAAACGAAAAAAAAAAACGAAAATAAACAAATTTTTTTCGGAAACGAAAAAACGAAACGAAAATAAACAAATTTTTTTGTTGTGCACATGTCTAGTTTCCTCCTCTGGTGAGCTTTGCAAGCCTGTATCAAGTTGAGCCACACAGTTGGTAGACCACAACCCTGTGCATGCCAGCCATAATGTTCAAACTTGGTCAGTAAACGGGGCAAGTCCAGGTCCTTTAAAACATTCATGCCCAGGAAACTAGGCACTGCTGAGGTTACTGGGCTGCAAGTCACCAGTACTCCTACTTGATCGTCAATCTGGATCCTCACAAAGGTGACTCCTTCGACCAGGATTGGCAAATTATTGGCCACCTTGAGGGATAGCCAGGAGGGGTCAAGTTGATCTTGTGTCCCAAACCACTGGGTGTAGAAATGACAGTGACCTCTGAACCTGTGTCAGTCAGGCAAGGGACCTCTTGCCATTAACAAGGGCAGCCACCAGTGGACTTGGTGCAACCATAGACTCTGGTTTGCTGGAACCCTAGGAGGGGAGGGGCCAATATGTTGTCATGTTGAGGCGCACATTGTGAGCATACCGTGGTAATGCTTTCTGATTTCTTATAACCGCACTGTGAGGACTGAATGCTTTTTACAGTTTGGTGCACTCTACACACCAGGGAAATGTGAGTGTTTTTATACTTAGTGCTTTATCTTTAAAACAACTGATTTATTAAACACTATGTCCAGCTTTCTCTCTTTATGATTTGGACTTATGGAGATAGGTGTAAGAGAAGGAGGATTCTAATCTCAAGATTACCAGCAAAGGAGTGAAACAGCATAAAACAGATCCCCAGAGAGGGACAAAAGTGCACATTGACCATTGGTTGGACTTATCCCCCAGGTGAGGGAACATTGGATGAGGGGATTATCACTAATGTATGTGGATGATTGGAGCACATAGTGATGAACACTAATTAAGGAAGCAGTCGTTTGGATATGTGAACACAAGCCTGTTTTTTATGAAAGATTGAGCATATGCAAGCAAATTCATACCAAAGGAAATTTTATGGACTAATGCATTGTTTGTTTTGATTTCTTAATGTTATATATGGTTTTATATGATATGCTGATTCTGAAAATTGCTATGCAAACAGGTTTAAAGTGATACTAGCACATTAGCATTTGGGAGCGAAGCACCACTTTTGAATATCATTTATAGGAGTTATCTACTGTAACTGTATGGAGATCCCTAGTGGCTTGATGTTGTAGTTGCTGCCCATGTTGTCTCCTATCTCCTTATGATGCGGAGGCATGAGCTGGTGCAAGGTGAGGGCATCAAACACAGAGCCTACTAAGGGTAGTCAAGGTACAAACCAAAGTCACAAAAGATCAGGTGGCAAGCCAGGTCAAACACAGAATCGCTAGATGCAGGTCAGGTCACAGAAACTGACATTATTTCAGCAATTGTGATTAATGATGCTGAGGTCAGGCGCTACCTATACCACGAGTCGATAAGGAAAAGATATATATATATGTACACATATATATATATATATATCACCATATACAGGTGAAATGTAAAGAGCTTGATGAATACCTAATTGCAGCTACTAAAACGCTGCTAGGCTGTACTGAGGATGCACTAACTGGTACCTGGTAATTACACTGTGTCTATAATGCCAGACATGATAATAAATAATGTGCAAAAAGAATAATAATAATTCAAACAGTGTATACCAAATCAAAAAATTAGTGTCACTACCAAAGTAGATATATTGCACAGGTAAGTATAAAGTGAAAGTGTTCGTGCCTTACATAAACTGCACCATGTAAACTCATATCAGTCACACAGAGCTGTATGGTATGCACGAGTAGTGTTGAGCGGACACCTGGATGTTTGGGTTCGGCGAGTTCGGCCGAACTTCGGAAAAAAGTCCGGGTTCGGGACCGAACTTGACCCCGAACTCCGAACCCCATTGAAGTCAATGGGGACCCGGACTTTTGAACACTAAAATGGCTGTAAAAAGGTAATGGAAAGGGCTAGAGGGCTGCAAAGGGCAACAAAATGTTGTTAAGAGCATGGCAAGTGATCTGCAAACAAATGTGGATAGGGAAATAACTTAAAATAACATAAAAAAATAAAAAAAATAAAAATAAAATGCTGGAGGCCCCTTTCTCAGCATAAAAAATGTTTAAGAGGGGGGGGGGGGGGGGGGGGGGGGGGGGGGGGGGGGAGAGAGGCCACA
Organism: Lithobates sylvaticus; assembly: GCA_028564925.1. NCBI lineage: Eukaryota > Metazoa > Chordata > Amphibia > Anura > Ranidae > Lithobates > Lithobates sylvaticus. The sequence goes on along the minus strand of CM053026.1, from coordinate 472,352,849 downwards.
AGCCTCAGGGATTTTTTGTAGGGCATAGAAAGCAGATAGGAACATCCAAAAATGGAATTGGGCAAGACTTACAACAAATACTTGGATTGGTCTGAAAAGTAACTGCACATAATGGATGTCGATTTCTTGTATAAAAACACATTTCTAGAAAAGAGATGGTTTACTTCCAGGATGCCACAAATAGCAATAAGTCGCTTGCAGAGAGACACGCTAAAGGGTTTAAATAGATAAGGCCATTAACGGGACAATTATGAATGTATGGTTCAGGGCTGAAAGGTTACAATAAGGCATATAGTTGCTGGTAAAGGATTATACCTGAAATTACTTGGAAAGTACGCTGAAGATTACTGAACTTGTAGTTAACATGTTCAGAGTATACACTATACTCTGAACATGTTAACTACAAGTTGATAATTGTCCCGTTAATGGCCTTATCTATTTAAACCCTTTAGCGTGTCTCTCTGCAAGCGACTTATTGCTATTTGTGGCATCCTGGGAGTAAACCATCTCTTTTCTAGAAATTTGTTTTTATACAAGAAATCGACATCCATTTTGTGCAGTTACTTTTCAGACCAATTCAAGTATTTGTGGTAAGTCCTGCCCAATTCCATTTTTGCATGTTCCTATCTGCTTTCTATGCCCTCTATCTATATAATCTTTGTATAAAACATTAAACTATGTACCAAATGCTCAGCAAACTAGATGTATATGTTTGAGCCAAGTTCTATACACTGTATAAATATGTACACCTTGTTTGTGCAATTTTGAAAAGGATGCATTTCATGTAACTTTGTTATTTCAGCATACTTTTGAGCTAAACCTATGAATCTCCTGAAGAAACTCCATAGAGTGAAACATGTCGAGTATGGCGAAGCTCTACACAAATTTCGTCTGATTTAACACATATGTCTGTAAAGTATGGATGTATTATCTGTGTCCTTTGCTGTTTTCTACCCGTATGGGAAAATAAAATTCTAAAATTTTTTATATACATCTTCTCTGTCTATATATACCTTACCAACCCAGATACCATACAACAAAAAATCCCTGAGGCTTGTTGCCTCTCTCCCCCCCCTCTTAAACATTTTTTCATAATATATTGGGATTTTGGTATCGCTATTTGTTCAACTTCTTCATCTAGCTAACTATTAAACCTTCTCAGCAGAAGAGGTACAGGAAGTCATTTAGAACCTCAGAAACTCAACGGCACGATGCCGCACATATGGTGGGAATACCCCAGAATACGCACTTTCTGGAAAAAAATTATTCAATTTAATAGATAAGATAGTTTGAAAATAAAATACTTGGAAATTAAAAAAAATGAAAAAATTATAATCTTGACCTAGGAGGACGAAATTCAAATGGAGTAGGAGGTTGAGGTGGCGGTGGATGTGGCGGTGTAGGTGGAAGCGGCGGTGGAGGAGGACGAGGTAGCCAACACTGGCTCAAAAATACAACAATGGCTGGGTAAGGCTAGTGGTGAATGATGTGTCGAATTCTGTCCCCCGTCGCATAGTGTCCGCCCTGTACTGCGCTTGCTCAGTACGTAGGACAAGGGGATTTCAAAACCTCCGAAGACGATGCGCGGTGACTCCAGGTTCAAGCCACATCATCCGAGGTTGAAGCCTAGCCAAGCGAGCCCGTGAGGGGCCCTGTTACTATGTGCTACCGTATGTCCACTTGGATGGTCGGGCTTGAACCTGCACTCACTGCGCAGGCGACGTTCATCTTTGGAGATTTTGTGAATCTCCTTGTCCTCCGTACTGCGCAAGCACTGCACCTGCGCAGTAAGTGGCCGGACACTATCCGATAGCAAGACAGTTTTCGTCAGAACACCGGTATATGTGTCTATTCTGCACAAGGTACAGCCAAGTCCTGTGGGATCCATGCCTGGTTCATTTTAATGAACGTGAGCTTGTCCACATTGGCTCTGGACAGGCGGCTGCGCTTGTCTGTGATAACGCCCCCTGCCGTGCTAAATACACATTCAGATAATACACTGGCGGCAGGGCAGGCCAGCACCTCCAAGGCGTGAAGGGCAAGCTCAGGCCATGTGCCCAATTTGGAGACCCAGAAGTTGAAGGGGGCAGACCCGTCATGCAGTACGTGTAGGCGTGTGCACACATACTGCTCCACCATGTTGGTGAAATGCTGCCTCCTGCTAAGACGTTCCATCTCAGCTGGTGGTGCTGGTTGTTGTGGCGTGCCGACAAAGCTTTTCCACATTCCGGCTATGCTAACCCTGCCTTGCGAGGTGCTGGCGGTGCCCCGGCTGCATTGGCGACCTCTTCCTCCTCCTCTGCCTTCGCCTTGTGCTTCCACTGTACCCCCGCTTCCACGTGGGAATGCCACCAGCAGCGCGTCTAACAGTGTGCGCTTGTACTCGCGCATCTTACGATCATGCTCCAGTGAGGTAATTAAGGACGGCACGTTGTCCTTGTAACGGGGATCCAGCAGGGTGGCCACCCAATAATCAGCACCAGTTAAAATGTGGGCAACTCGGCGGTCGTTGCGGAGACACTGCAGCATGTAATCGCTCATGTGTGTCAGGCTGCCCAGAGGCAAGGAAAAGCTGTCCTCTGTGGGAGGTGTATCGTCTGTGTCCTCTGTATCCCCCCAGCCACGCACCAGTGATGGACATGAGCTGGTCTGGGTGCCACCCTGCTGTGAACATGGTTCCTCCTCCTCCTCCATTTCCTCCTCATCCTCCACCTCGTCATCCTCCAGAACTGTGCCCTTGCTGCCAGACAATTGTGTACCTGGGGCTTGTTGGTGCAGGAACCCACCCTCGTAGCCACTTGTAAATGACTGCCCTGAAAGCCTTGGAAATGAACCCTCTTCCTCCTCCTCCTCCTCCTCATCCTGTGCCACATCCTCTTCCATCATCACCTTAAGAGTTTTTTCAAGGAGGCATAGAACTGGGATAGTAACGCTGAGAACGGCGTCATCGGCACTGGCCATGTTGGTGGAGTATTCGAAACAGCGCAACAAGGCACACAGGTCTCGCATGGTGCTGTTCCGCAGAGCGACTCACGCGTGCGTGCTGCAGCTGAAACTCCACTATCGCCTGCTCGCACAGTCTGGCAAGCATGTGCAAGGTGGAGTTCCACCTTGTGGGCACGTCACATATGAGACGGTGAGCGGGAAGGCCGAAGTTACGCTGCAGCGATGACAGGCGAGCAGCAGCAGGGTGAGAACGCCGAAAGTGCGCACAGACGGCCCGCACTTTCTGCAGCAGCACTGGCATATCGGGGTAATTCTTCAGGAACCTCTGGACCACCAAGTTCAGCACATGCGCCAGGCAAGGGATGTGCGTCAAACCGGCAAGGCCCAGAGCTGCTACGAGATTTCGCCCATTATCGCACACCACCAGGCCAGGCTTGAGGCTCACTGCCACCAACCACTCATCGGTCTGTTGTTCCATGTCCATCCACAACTCCTGCGCGGTGTGGGGTTTTTCCCCCAAACAGGAACGTTTTAAAACTGCCTGCTGTCGTTTAGCCCTGGCTGTGCTGAAGTTGGTGGTGAAGGTGTTACGCTGACTGGTTGAGGAGGCGGTAGAGGATGAGGAGGCGGAGTAGGAGGAGTTAGCAACAGGAGGCAAACTGAAGTGCCCTGCAATCCTCGGTGGTGGAAGGACATGCGCCAAACTGCTATCCGCCTCAGGCCCAGCCGCCACTACATTTACCCAGTGTGCTGTTAGGGAGATATAACGTCCCTGACCGTGCTTACTGGTCCACGCATCCGTAGTTAGGTGGACCTTGCCACAGATGGCGTTGCGCAGTGCACACCTGATTTTGTCCCCCACTTGGTTGTGCAGGGAAGGGATAGCCCGTCTGGAAAAGTAGTGGCGGCTGGGCACGACGTACTGTGGGACAGCCAATGACATCAGCCTTTGAAAACTCTGCGTCTCCACCAGACGGAATGACAGCACTTCAAAGGCGAGCAATTTTGAAATGCTGGCATTCAGGGCCAGGGATCGCGGGTGGCTAGGGGGGTACTTTCTCTTCCGCTCCAGTGTTTGGGAAATAGAGAGCTGAAAGCTTCCATGGGACATTGTGGAGATGGTTGGTGACCCAGGTGGTAGTGTTGCTGGCAGATCCTCTGTTTGCGGGTTGGCAGGTGTCACTACAGAGGTGGATGAAGAGGCCGAGACTGCAGCAGAAGAGGAAGCAGGAGGAGCAGGAGACCTTTCTTGGTTTTTGCGGTGTCTACTCCACTGCATCTCGTGCTTTGCACTTAGATGCCTGGTCATGCAGGTTGTGCTCAGGTTGAGAACATTTATGCCTCGCTTCAAGCTCTGATTGCACAGCGTGCAAACCACTCGTGTCTTGTCATCAGGACATTGTCTGAAGAACTGCCACGCTAGGGAACTCCTTGCACCTGGCTTTGGTGTGCTCGGTCCCTTGCTGCGTTGGGCAGTAGCAGACGTACTGTCTAGGGGACGGATGCTCCACTTTTGCACCCTGCTCCCTCTTCTGCTGTGCTGGTGGCTCTGTGCGACCACCGTCTCTTCCTCTGAACTACACTGGTCACCTGCATGACGTTGATTCCATGTGGGGTCAAGGACCTCATCGTCCTCCACATCATCTTCCACCCAGTCTTCACCCCTGCCCTCCTTGTCGATCTGCACAATGGCGAAAGCAGCAGCAGTTGGCACCTGTGTTTCGTCATCATCCGAGACGTGCTGCGGTGGTCCCACCCATGTACTCATCATGAAACATAAGTGGTTGGGCATCGGTGCACACAATCTCTTCCACTTCTGGGGCAGGGCTAGGTGGATGGCCCTGGGAAACCCTGCTAACAGAGTCATCAAAAAGCAGAAGAGACTGCTGCATGATTTGGGGCTCAGACTGATTGGCTGATTTGCAAGGGGGTGAGGTTAAAGACTGATGGACATCGGCTGCAGGTGCCAACTCTGAACTTTCATCAGGAGACTGGGTGGGAGACAATGTGAAGGAACCGGAGGCACTGTCAGCAGCAACCCAATCTACTATTGCCTGTACTTGTCCTGGCCTCGACATTCGTACAGCCTCATTAGGAGCGCCAAAATACTGCTGCAGGCTCTGTCGCCTACTCGCACCTGAGGAAGGTGTTTCACTAGTGCGTGTAGCTGGCACAGATCGACCACGTCCTCTCCCTGCAACAGGAGAGCCACCAGCAGCACCACGACCCGGGCCACGTCCCCTTTTTGATGATCTCCTCATATTTGCAAAATTTATGATCTCGCCCTAAATGGGTGTTTTTCTATATAGCAGAATACACGTACAGCGTCTAAAGCGTTTATGAAAACGCAGAAAATGCTATTGGGAAGAAAAAAAACACTGCATAATTAATTTTTTTTGCAATGTTTTTACAATATCAGAATAAAACGGATAGTGTCTAAAGCGTTTATGAAAACGCAGAAAATGCTATTGGGAAGAAAAAAAAAACGCAAAATAATTTTTTTTTGCAATGTTTTTGCAATATCAGAATACACGGACAGTATGTAAAGCGTTTATGAAAACGCAGAAAATGCTATTGGGAAGAAAAAAAACACTGCAAAATTAAATTTGTTTGCAATGTTTTTGCAATATCAGAATACACGGACAGTATGTAAAGCGTTTATGAAAACGCAGAAAATGCTATTGGGAAGAAAAAAAACACTGCAAAATTAAATTTTTTTTGCAATGTTTTTGCAATATCAGAATACACGGTTAGTGTCTACAGCGTGTATGTATGAACACGCAGAAAATGCTATTGGGAAAAAAAAAAAAAGCAAAATTAAATTTTTATGCAATGTTTTTCCAATAGCAGAATACCCACAGACTATGGTGTATCTCTTAGTATATGCAGTGTTGGTCCTAATGTTGCACTGAGCTTGCAGGTAAAACTTTTATATTTTGTCTGGCACTGGCCTCATGGCACTGTTAAAAGACTGTGCACTGCACCCCAGCCAGGGTACAATTGATTTAGCAATCTCTTCAATAATTATCTCTGCCTCTTTCTTTTGCTTAATAAAGAAACTCCCTACTCTAGCTATCTAGATCGCTCACTGATCTAACTAATTAGAACAAAATTCAAGGAATGTGGACTGACTGACTAACTGACTTTAGCACACTAACTCCTAAAATCCTCTATCTCTCTGCAGCACAGGAACCTGACTAACAGTGTCTGTCTATAGCAGAATGACGCTGTGTGCTGTGTGTGTACTATATATAGAGGCTGGGTCACATGCTGCACTGGCCAATCACAGCCATGCCATTAGTAGGCATGGCTGTGATGGCTTCTAAGGGCACACTAGTGAAACGATCGTCGATTGGCTGCCCTAAAGCTGTTAAAAAGGCGCCAATACAGCGCCGAACACCGGACCCGAACTTACAGCCAATAGTTCGGGTTCGGGTCCGGGTCCCGGACACCCAAAAGTCCGGTACGGACCCGAACTTTACAGTTCGGGTTCGCTCAACCCTATGCAAGAGTTAATAAGGAAACTCCCCAAGATATAGTGATATACCGTAAGTTTGTGTAAATCACCATATAAGGTCTCCACCCCTCAGGGGGCTATAAGTGGTACAACAAAAAACTATATATATACAACTGTGTTATAAGCATACATAAATGCATAAGTCCATGTGCATACTTAAATAAACATATGTACTGAAGTGACACAGAGGAAAGCTGTATATCTAGAAAAAAGTGTATATATATATATATAAGAAACTAAGCATATGTGATAAAGTGACCTCCAAAAGGTTAATTAGTTAGTTCCTTATAATCTGACATAAGCGTGATAATGTTCCAGCATATCAAACACAGTGATGCCCTTAGAAAAGGGCTAGTGATATAGCCACAAATGGTAATACCAGAGTCCTATACAAGAAGACCATAGGCAGAGCGAAGTGAAAACCAGAGAGCAAAAAAATATATATATCAATATAAAGGAAAAAAACGTCCAACATATATAGTGTTGAGTTTGGAAGATCCAAGGCTAGTAGTTGCAAAGGGGTGACTTCTCTGTGCTCATGATTATTTCAGGTAACTTGGGTGCTCCACCCCCAGAGATTTCCCACTCACCAGCTCCCTGCACCCCTGCAGGGGTTACAGGCACGTAGGTCTCACTCTGCCACAGCCAGATCTCAGCTCCGGGTCTTATTGCGCCTCTGCCAGAATCTCCATAGTGGTGTATAAACTCTCAGGTATGCTGATATGTTAAAAAATTATCCTCATGGAGGGAAAGACAAAAAAGACTCCAATAGTGCATTACTTTTCGAACAGAACTTCCTTTTATTTTAAACGAGTTCTGTTTTTTATAAAAATGTAGTCTACAAAAAACACTTATAGAGGCAAAAAATAAATAAATAAACGAAAAAATAGTAAAATTATAAAAATAAGGGATGCTGCCGAAAGGTCCCTACTGAATTGCAGCAAGACAGCTTACTGTCTTGTTGTAAGTTTCTTGTTATAAGTTTCCTTATTAACTCGTGCATAACATACAGCTCTGTGTGACTGATATGAGTTTACATGGTGCAGTTTATGTAAGGCATGAACACTTTCACTTTATACTTACCTGTGCAATATATCTATTTTGGTAGAGACACAAATTTTTTGATTTGGTATACACTGTTTGAATTATTATTATTCTTTTTGCACATTATTTATTATCATGTCTGGCATTATAGACACAGTGTAATTACCAGGTACCAGTTAGTGCATCCTCAGTACAGCCTAGCAGCTTTTTAGTAGCTGCAATTAGGTATTCATCAAGCTCTTTACATTTCACCTGTATATGATGATATATATATATATGTGTATATATATATCTTTTCCTTATCAACTCGTGGTATAGGTAGCGCCTGACCTCAACATCATTAATCACTCTTATAAGCATTGGAGCCCCTCCCGAGGTTAGCTCCCATTCTTTCTCCCGGGGTGGCTGCAACCTACTCATATCCTACCTAAGCGCGGCACATAACATATAATTTCATTATTTCAGCAATGCTTTAAATATGGCTCTGGACCCCAAAGCTAGTGCTGAATGTGCACAATTCAATTACGCTAACACACTGCACATATTTTTGGGTGGGAACCCATTTTATTTTAACATCTTTTTGGTGTAACCAAAATATTGATGACCTGCTTTTGATTTGGACTGGCTCACCTGACAGAATCACATATTTTATAGATTATTATAACACCAGCAACTGCACTCTAAACTTCACTGATATTTGGGATCAGTCTATTTTTCATTTCTTATATTTGAAAACTGGATGGGGGTAATGGGGACAAGTTCCACAGACAGTAATAACTTCCATAAAATCACAGTACGGAATTCAATTCTTAGGGCTTTAAGCTGTCACCCAGAACACACGTTCAGGGCTATTTGTCTGAAGATTTGTTTGCCTTATGCCGACCATAGATGGAGGGATTTTCTTTCCTGCAACCACGGGTTGACTGTGTTGATGGGGGAATCCCTCCTGTGGAGCCATTGTGTTCTGCTGGCTGGGGCAGGGGAAACGGACCCTGCTGGGAGAACACAGTGATTACTGCTAGCGGCTATAATAAAAAAAAGCAGCACCACAAATGTGAGATATTACCACAAAAAACAGGAACAGGAGCACTACAGTGATTAATATTACAAATACTGAAAAACAATTATAAATAAATAAACAGTCCAGAAAAATCAATCTCTCCAATGGACCATAATGGTCAAAAGGCAAACTCCATGATTCAATGGTGGATACGGTTATCCAATCCCTTCACCAAGTGAACACACCACCACCAACATAGGTTGAACTCTTAAAAGAGAGCCTGGTAAGAAGAGAAGATTCAAACAGGCTTGATGAATATGTCCCAGTAGGGGTCATCAGCAGGAGATGTACACAGGAATGTCACGTCAGGAACAGCTCAAGAGCAACCAGGGGACTCCACCCAAACGGCGATCGTGTAGTCAGATTCAAATAAAACATAAAACCCGGGATCGTGTAAAACCTCTAAAGGGTTGCATTTAATATAAAGTATTGCACTTACACGTATCCATAGTAAAAAAAATGTATTATGGATACGTGTAAGTGCAATACTTTATACTAAATGCAACCCTTAAGAGGTTTTACACTATCCAGCATTTTATGATTTATTTGTATCTGACTACATGATCGTTGTTTAGGTGGAGTCCCCTGGGTGCTCTGGAGCTGTTCTTGGTGTGGTTCCTGTGTACATCCCCTGCTGATGACCCCTACCGGGACATATTCATCAAGCCTGTTTGACACTTCATAATAAAGGACAAAAGGTTGGATTCTGGTAAGAGTCCAACCTATTGTGGTAGTGGCGTGTTCACTTGGTGAAGGGATTAGGTAACCTTATCCATGGATGAATCATGGAATTTGCCATTTGACCAGTATGGTCCATTTGAGAAATTGATTTTTCATGACTATTTATTTATAATTGTTTTTCAGTATTTTTAATAGCAATCACTGTAGCGCAACAGACCTTGATTTTGTACCTTCCTAAGATGTTGACATTTGAAACCCTTTGTAAAGATTCATCTCCAATTCAACGTGGCCTCTCTAATGCCTCGTACACACGATCGGATTGTTGGCCAACAAAACTGTGGAATTTTGTCCGAAAGGTTTTGGCTCAAACTTGTCTTGCATACACATGGTCACACAAATGTTGGCCAACAATTACAAATGGCAGATAGCGTGTCAATTTTTTTTTTTTTAATGCACAATTAAAAAAATTGTGTAGAATAATACTATGTGTTTTACTTCAAATGACAGTTTGGGAGTAGGCAGTTACATTTTAAAAAATACAATGTAAAATTGACAAGGGACACCAACATAGTTGTATCTTTGATCTTATAAACTAGGGGATAATGGTGTTGTGGTAACTTGCACAAATAAAAAAACAAAAAAAAAACATAATAATATTATTTTTGCTATCACTAGAAAAAAAAAGCCTTTGAAAATTAGTTTGTAATAACTCCATCAGTATCACCAGCAAAGCAGCTTCATTATTATCCATTAAAGAAGAAGAGAATTGTGCGCTGCATTTGGAGATTGCATAATTTGCCACGTCACGAATGTTAATTCTCCATTACAAACGCTAGTTTACAAGACCAACCGCTCCTGCTTCCGAGCATGCGTGTTTGTACTTTGGACTTTTGTCCGACGGACTTGTGTACACGCGATCGGAAAATCTGACAACACAAATTTGTTGGTGGAAAATTTGAAAACATGCTAGCCAACATTTGTTGGCGGAAAGTCTGACAACAATTGTCCGATGGAGCATACACATGGTCGGATTTTCCAAAAACAGCCTGACATCCAACATTTCCCATCGGAAAGGCCGATCGTGTGTACGGGGCTTTACACTTATTCCATTTTTGTCACACTTACATTTTTAATGAAATAGGAACGGGAGTTGAGCCACCAATTTACAGATCAACAATGCGACCCTATAGTTTATTATTCACTCAAATCCTCAATTCCTTTATGATTTCAGAAGTCTGGTTGCAAGCTACTTATAAGAAGGTAAACACAGCTTCATTGGATGTATGTAGAAGCTAATCATAATAGTTGGAGATCTGAGGAAACAGAAGGTACATTTTTGCATATATTTTGGTCTCATCTGTGAATCCACCCCTTCTGGTTTAGAGTTGTAAACTAATTTATGAATTCCCTGGTTTGTCCTTAGGGGATAACCAGGCCTGTCTCTTACACTTAAGCTCCCTCCCTATGAAAAAATACCAACGTTAATTAGCAATTCACTAGGTGAGGGCCTGTATTCCAGCAAATTGTAAAGATTCTTCCCCTCCCACACTAGGACAGTGGATCACGATGGTAAATGAAACAACAAAAATGGAGGACTTGACCATGTGTTTACGATATTAAAGAGAATGATTTTGCAACACATGGCGCCAATTCCAACTCTCATACACATATATATAGAAATCTTTGCGATGGTGCATTATGATTAAATATAACTTGGTTTGCCTGATCGGGTGACATTGCCTGGGGAATTTTTTTCTTTTGATACTGCTTGGGGGGTTTAAGGTAACTAGGGACAAAATGGTTACATTTCAATGCATTCTCTTTCCTTTCTATTATTATTGTATGTTGTTATTTGGAGTATTGTTTTCCAAAGTCAAAAAATTTAAGAAAAAGTAACAAAACTTTAAATGGCTCCTAGGAGTATTTGCTGTCTGTTTGGTTAGCTATATAAATACCAGTGCCACTGCACAGCAATAAAACTCATACTATATTTGAACAGCAAGCTAGCAAAAAAAATGTGATCCACACACAATTTTTTTTAAATAATATAAAATATAAATATGGAGCGCTGTCTAATAAATCCCACTATGGTATTACAACACCCCAAAAACAACACTATATTGCAAGTACTGCATGTGAAAATGTGAAGCGATCTTTAAATAATATTTTAAATAAAAAACAGTGCAAGTCCATTTACAGTGCACAAGTGCTTCTGGAGTGATCTTCCACAGCACATACAGTGTATGAAAACTTCTGTGCACCAATCAGTGAATAGCCTTGTGCCCACAACTTCACCTTAAGGCCCCTTTCAAACTGGGGCGGTTTTCAGGCGGTACAGCGCTAAAAATAGCGCCTGTACACCGCCTGAAAAAAACGGCCCCATTCACTCCAGTGTGAAAGCCGGCGGGCTTTCACACTGGAGCGGTGCGCTAGCAGGACCGCAACAAAGGTCCTGCTAGCAGCATCTTTGGAGCGGTGAAGGAGCGGTGTATTTACCGCTCCTATACCGCTCCTTCCCATTGAAATCAATGGGAAACCGCGGGGATACCGCCCGCAAACCGCCGCTGCAGCGGCGCTTTGCGGAGGTTTTTAACCCTTTTGCGGCCGCTAGCGGGGGTTAAAACCACCCCGCTAGCGGCCGCATACCGTGGGTAAAACGATGGTAAAGCAGCGCTAAATATAGCGCTGCTTTACCGTCGCCGCCCCGCACTGCCCCAGTGTGAAAGCAGCCTAACAAATGCTCATAATATATGCTCCTCTGAACAGAGACTTCTAAAATACAGGGGGTCACAATAGGTCTAATGAAGAACACAGGATTGATCCCATTTGACAGGACTCAAATCACTCATCAGATTTCCATTTATTGCCAGATATCACATTAACAGGAGTCACCCACAGAAGGATTTACCCACTTCCTGACCAGGCCATTTTTTGCGATACAGCACTGCGTCACTTTAACTGACAATTCCGCGGCCTTGCAACTTTGTACCCAAACTAAATTGATGTCCTTTTTTCCCAGCAAATATAGCTTTCTTTTGGTGGTATTTGCGCTATAAACAAATAAAGAGCATCAATTTTGAAAAAAACACCATTTTTTTTTTACTTTTTGCTATAAAAAAATTCACACAAAAAAAAAATCTTCATTAGTTTAGGCCAATATGTATTCTTCTACATATTTTTGGTAAAAAAAACGCAATAAGCGTATATTGATTGGTTTGCGCAAAAGTTCTAGTGTTTACTAAATAGGGGATATATTTATGACATTTTAATTATTATTTTTTTTTACTAGTAATGGCAGTGATTAGTGATTTTTAGCAGGATTGTGACATTGTGGCAGACAGATCGGACACTTTTGACACTTTTTTGGGACCATTGACATTTATACAGTGATTAAAAATAGTTAAAAATAGCCACTACTGTATAAATGTTACTGGCAGGGAAGGGGTTAACACTAGGGGGCGCTCAAGGGGTTAAGTGCTCCCTAGGGAAGTGTTTCTAACTGTGGAGGGAGTGTACTGACTGGGAGTAGAGAGAGATCGCTGTTCCTGATCACTAGGAACAGCAGATCTCTTTCTACTTCCCTGACTGAATGGGGATGCAAAAATGCATAAAAAGGCTCCAAAAAAATAAAACATTTTTACCAGAAATGGCTGTTGCTAGGCAGATCGTCCTAATCTGCCTCTTCTTATTCCGCGGTGATCTTCGGTCTTCTCCTCCTCGCGTTGTCTTCTGGTGAATGGGGTGCCATGTGTTGTGGGAACTGTGTGTGTCCCACAACACAGCGCGACCCAGTCACAAAGCGCCGTGTGACTCGCGCATGCGCAGTAGGAAATGGGCAGTGAAGCCACAAGGCTCCACTGCCTGTTTCCCTTACTTTGAATGGAGGCGCCTAGTCCCGAGAGCCGAGGGACGGGTCGGCCTCGGGCACCCTAGAAAGGTAAGTGCTTATTAAAAGTCAGCAGCTACAGTGTTTGTAGCTGCTGACTTTTAAATTGTTATTTTCTTCACTGGCACACCACTTTAAACCCCCTTCCTAACCAGACCAATTTTCATCTATCGTTGCTCTCACATTTTGAATGACAATTGCTTAGTCATGCAACACTGTACACATATGACATTTGTGTCCTTTTTTTCACACAAATAGAGCTTTCTTTTGGTGGTATTTGATCACCTTTGGGTTTTAAATGAAAAAAGACCGAAAATTTGGTTAAAAAAAAAGCATTTTTCTTAGTTTCTGTTATAAAATTTAGCAAATTATCAATTTTTCTCTTAATAAATTTTGTCCAAAATTTTTACTGCTACATATTTTTGGTAAAAATAACCCAAATTAGTGTAAATTATTTAGTCTTTGTGAAAGCTATAGAGTCTACAAGCTATGGTGCCAATCATTGAAAATTGATCACGTCATTGAGCGACGTGATCACATGGTAAAGGGCCAACGCCATTGGCCCTTTACCCCAATCAATCAAAAAGTTCCAAATCCCAAGTAAAGTGCTCTTGCTCTACAAAGTGGATACGAATCCGTGCTTGATAAGTGCTTGATACCTGCTCACAAGACGGTGCCCCTACATAGATGTGAACTCACCCCTCCAAATGGACCAACTATTTTTAGTTCAGTCAAACACGCATGTGGGGAAGTCCCCATGGATTTTCTGTGGGCTGACATTGTTTGGGATAGATGTTTCCTCATATGAATGGATGTGATAAAGAGGGCCTTATTCCTCTATGTACTAGCATTGTTTGGGGCAGATGTTCCTCATGAAAATGACAGAAAAAGCCTCATTACGCAGAAATGTTTTAAAACGTTTTTCCAGATAAAAAACACATGGTAATTAAACTCACATGTAAGGGTGCCTAAAATCCTGGCACCCGGCATGAACAGCAGGTAAGTTCCCAGGAAATCTGTTCATAGGCAGTGTTAAGCCGCCACCGCCGCGGTATATTGGTTGATTTCAGGGACCGGAAGTGTGTCACAATGACCAACCTCTACGCGTTTAAGCCAAACGGGCTGTCTTCAGGAAGTTGTGGTTCCGCCATTTTAGTTGAGGGTATAAATACCCTCACTTCAGGTCACATGTGTGATTCTATCCAATTGGAATTTATTGGGATTTTTTTTCTTTCAGACCGGACCAATTTGCAGCCAAAGGACCAGGCCCCTTTTTGCGATTCGGCACTGCGTCGCTTTAACTGACAATTGCGCGGTCGTGCGACGTGGCTCCCAAACAAAATTGACGTCCTTTTTTTCCCACAAATAGAGCTTTCTTTTGGTGGTATTTGATCGCCCCTGCGGTTTTTATTTTTTGCGCTATAAACAAAAAAGAGCGACAAATTTGAAAAAAACGCATTATTTTTTTTATTTTTTGCTATAATAAATATCCCCCAAAAATATATAAAAAAACATTTTTTTCCTCAGTTTAGGCCGATACGTATTCTTCTACATATTTTTGGTAAAAAAAATCGCAATAAGCGATTATTGATTGGTTTGCGCAGAAGTTATAGCGTTTACAAGATAGGGGATAGTTTTATAGCATTTTTATTAATAATTTTTTTTATTAGTAATGGCGGCGATCAGCAATTTTTTGTGACTGCGACATTATGGCGGACACATCGGACATTTTTGACACATTTTTAGGACCATTGTCATTTATACAGCAATCAATGCTATTTAAATGCATTGATTCCTGTATAAATGACACTGGCAGTGAAGGAGTTAACCACAAGGGGGCAGTGCAGGGGTTAAGTATGCCTAGGGGTGTGTTTTTTACTGTGGGGGGGCGTGGCTGTCAGCTAGTGAATGCTGATCTCTGCTCCAATCACAGGGAGCAGAGATTGGCGTCACTAGTTGCTAGGCAGAACGGGGAGATGCTGTCTATTTCCGCATCTCCCCATTCTGCCTTCCCGTGAGACGATCGCGGGTGTCCCCGTGGCGATCGAGTCCGTGGGACCCGCGACCGGCCTCACGGGGGTCCCGACCGGCGTGGGATCGTACCGCTCCCGGCGCACTCCCGATGGCACAGACGGCTTAAAGGAGGGACTTATATATACGCCCTCCTGCCTGTCCTTGCCATTCTGCCGACGTATATCGTTGTGCGCCGGTCGGGAACCGGTTAATAACACATTTGGTGTACCAAATACTTAAAACATCATACCTAAACATTTCAGTTTGATGTAGATCAAAAGATCAAAGAGTTAAAAATTCTAATAGAACTTCCAAAAACTGGAGTAAACCGGAAGTGTAGGAGAACTTTATTTCTCTATCAGAAACTATTTCCTACCTACAAATACACATTAGCGCCATCTTGTGGTTGAGAACAAGTTGTTGTCTCTCTACCTTCATAGTACTAATATGAGACCATTTAGTAGCTAAAGCTAGAAATTATCCAAAAACACTTTAGATAGAAGAAAAAGATAAAGATAAATATGTAAAAAAAAAAAATGTTTTAATTTTTTTTTTTATTTAAAAAATTGGAAAATAAAAATAAAAAATAAATAAAAAAAACATAAGAAAAGTAAATAAAAAAATAAAATAAAAATAGAAATGAAAATAAAAATAAATAAGATTAAAAATGAAAATAAAAGAAATGCATGGCCCGGTCGGCAATTGGTTAAGTTTTGACAAATAAAAAATTTCGAAGTTGATTAGTTTCTATGCAGAGCTGTATCAGATTTTTCACTCTCCAGTTTTAGTAAATCAGCCCCAGTGACTGTTGGTTTTCCCAATGAAGAATGCAAAAGTTCAGATATAAAATATAAAGACACCACAAAAACCTCAATTCCCCCTTCCCTATTGCAATTCATTTTGCCTTTTTCCTAGATAGTAAGAAATTAAACTTGGATGGTAAGGATGGAGTATACAACTTGCAGACTGGAAAAATAAAAAAAGTCCTTATCTGAATACTTGTTATAAATTAGTAACTAAAGTATTCAAAATGTTAAAATAATAGGTCAGCATTTTCATAAAGGTCACCAGTGGCAGGACCCATATTGTATTCATGTCTTGAGAGTTTTTTTTTAAAGATATTTAGAGTTATTGACTGTTCTAACCCTTACTGCCAAAAATAAAATGCACCATTTAGAGTATTTAATCTAGTTAATCATATTCAATCATTACAATTTAAATATATATATAAAAATTTTGTTTTGGATCAAAAATCTCTTTCCAACAAAGTAATTGGTTACCACCAGCATGGTATGCTGTATATGTCTGCTCATGCAGCAAACAAGTACTTAAAATGCATGCTGGCACTCCACACTATTTTCTAAGACATTATCAAGATCTGCTCTTTGAATTGACATATTCTCTTGGCCAAACTCCCTTTTTCCAGCAAGCAGAAAATTCATGAATGATTAGATTAGACTGTTTTGTCTTGTGTGTGTACTAAAGCTTATTTGCCAACATATTGTATACTGTATAAGCATCTTTTCTTCTGTTCATTGCAGTATGACTTTCTTCCTACAGGCATTTCATGGTTATTCTGACACTCACAAATCTGTCAGGGCCCATTCCTTTATGATTCCATTGCCTTCCCATCTTCAAGACTTTTTTCCTTAGACACACATACGTTAATCTTCCTTAGTTGCCAACACTTCATTGCATTACTTCTTTAGGCTTCTAATGTCTTGGGAAGCATTGACAGAAATAAATATCCCTAAACATACGCATGTCATGGCTAAATTTCGCTTTCACCCCTAGAAGCAAAAACAACTTGACATTAAAGTGTTTTTTTTTTTTCCCCTCTCCATGTAGCTGACACCTGTAGCAATGAAACACTAAAATGGAAATAACCATTTCTGTTTTCAGAAATACCATGCAGACAAAGATGTGTAGAGGTAGATAGTGCTGAATAAGCAAACAGTGCAATTAAGTTGAAACAAATACCGGTAATTATTAGTTCACAGTTCTTTTTTGAATAGTCCACCTGCATTCTGAAGTAAGCTAGTGGTGCCAGGATGAAGATGTGCTCCTGCTCTGCTCAGCTCCCTGTTTCTGCTTTACTTAGATTAGGCAATCAGACCTGGTCTTAAATATTTTTAAGGTTGTACCACTGTTGCATTTAACCTCCCTGGCGGTATGATTATTTCAGATTTTAGGTGCTGAAAGCGGTACAATTATTTTGCCTGGAAATTTGGGGTTTTATATTGTAGGCCTGCAATTCTTAGTAATAACTCACTTAAATCTGTCCAAACAAGAGTCTAGTAGACATCCCGGGTATGATAAAGTTTGAAACACAAAATCATAAATTATAATATAATAAATAACTATAAATAATTATAACAAATAATAATATAATAATAGTAAAAATGATTCAATAATGTAATCAAATCAAAAACACTGAAATTTGCTCAGTTGCAGAATTGTCGCTGTCATTACTTTTCAGTGTTTGATGACGAATTTCCCCACAAATCACTATCGCTCAATTCTGCAAGTGATTCTAATTTATTATCGCTGTTTTCTAGCTGGTCTAAAACCACTTTTGACATAAAGGGACACTTTTTGGTTGCTATGGACAATCTCCAAATTCCAGGCAGAAAAAAACTGTATTTATAATATAAAAGTGCATGCAGAGCACTGGACAGACCACTTTTTTTATACAGTACTGTAATCTGTAAGATTACAGTATACTGTATGTGTACTGTGTTTTTACTTTTTTGAATTTGGCGTCGATCTCCGCTCCCGTGCGTCGCAACATCGCAGGGAACGGAGCTCGGCGGCACTTGGCACTGTGTGAATTGAGCGAGGAGACAGCTCGCACACACAGCGGGGAGACATCACAGGATCCAGGGGACAAGGTAAGTAACTTTCTCTGTATCCTGCAATGCGATCCCGAGTCTGGCTCGGGGTTACCGCTAATGGTACTAAAATTCCACCCCGAACCAGACTCGGGAATTCTCGCCAGGGAGGTTAAATTGTTCACTGTGTCCATACTGAGCCCCTTTGGATTCTTGGCCCAGTATTTACTGTTCATAGAGCCTTGAGCTCTGCCGAAATAGACATTAGGGGCCCATTTATACTATTGCAGTGTGTTAACACATTTACATTATGTTAACATGTGTCGCATTAAGGCAACACATTTATTTAAATGGCACATGGAGCTTAGTATATATGGTGAGTGCAGGAAAAATAAAATTTTTGTTAATTTTTCTTGCACATGATTCAGGCCTCATTCATACAAGTGTGATTTAAAATTCCATAGAATCACATGACAAGAGAAACCACATTGTTTTCAATGGTGTCTGGTCCACATCAATGCGACTCAGCATGGAGCGATTTTGGAAAAGGCTCCTGTACTACGTTGCAACAAATTGGAAAAGTGTCAACTAGAACTTATGCTCTGGAAGTGTACAATTTGCCAGTGAAAATGTGAAGCAAGTTAACAGACTTACAATTCAAAACTGCCACAAATTTGTGGCAAGTTACCCTTGCTATCTGGGTCACAGGTCACTGTAATGCCCCATACACACGGTTCCGACCACAAAATCCGTCAGATTTTTTCCGACAGATTTTGTCCGACACTGGTGTTGCATACACATGGTCGGACAAAGTTGTCAGAAAATCCGATCATTCTGAATGTGGTGACGTTCGTTGCGTACGACTGAACTACGTAGAGGCTAGTAGCCAATAGCTTTGGTCTTGTAATTTGATCTGAGCATGCGTGACACTTTGTCCGTCGGAATTCGCTACACACGATCGGAAAAAGTCCGATCGGACTTTGTTGTCAGAAAATTTGAGAGCAGGATCTCAAATTTATTCCGACGGAAAAAGTCCGATAGTGCCCACACACGGTCGGATTTTCCAAACAACATGGTCCGATAGGACATTTTCCGTCGGAAATTCTGACCGTGTGTATGGGGCATTAGAGTGCTATTCATATGAATATAATTATCTGATCTATTTCAATGTGAATAAGTCTAAAGTAAGTAGGAACACCATATATTTGGTCACATCTATTTAGGAGAATCTGCTATGTGATTAGGTATGCCTGAATGCACTGTAACACTGTGCCACAAAGCAGGGGAACATCTTGTCTCTGGGGGGACTTTTCCTTCCTGTGTGCAAATCAAGTATTTTGTATTAACTTACACCTTGCTGGTGGCAGATGAAGAACAGTGTTCATGCCCATATTTACCAATGCTTCTGTGGATAAAGGGAACACAATGCATTCAAACAGGATCCTCATCACAGCACTATTTTACAAATGACATCAGGTAGAGGATGAATGCACTAAAAAGGAGCAGGGCTTGCCGCAAGTTAGGGCTTATCAACAAAGAAGAGACCAAACCTGGAATCCTGCTTTGGGTGACATGCTGCTAGAGAAATTGCTTGAACTCTTGCTGAAACAAAAAAGGGGGGTCCTAGAGTAGTGGTTGAACCAACATTGTATGCACAATTTGTTCTTTGTGCTGCTAACATTTGGGTGTATCAGGTGTTTAGGAAGCAAAACAAAGGCATCTTTCAGGATTCAGAAACAAAGAAACAGCATCACTTCATGCCTGTGAATGGGAAAGTGACAGTGGGGGAGATTTACTAAAACTGGAGGTTTTAATGCCAAAGCTTAATTAAACAAGCTGAAGTTAGAAGCTGATTGGCTAGCATACACCGCTGCACCAGATTCTGAGAGCTCCAGTTTAACCACTTCAATACAATATAACCACTTATACACCTTCCTGCCCAGACCAATTTTCAGCTTTCAGCGCTGTCGCACTTTGAATGACAATTGCGTGGTCATACTGCACTGTACCCAAACAACATTTTTACCATTTTTTCCCCACAAATAGAGCTTTCTTTTGGTGGTATTTGATCACCTCTGGGATTTTTATTTTCTGCTAAACAAATAAAAAAAATTTTTTTTTTGTTTCAGTTTCAAAACTTTGTAAATAAGAAAGTTTCCTTCACTGATGGGCACTGATGGGGCTGCACTGACGGGCACTGATAAGGCGGCACTGATGGGCACCGATGAGGTGGCACCGATGAGGTGGCATTGATGGGCACTGATATGTGGCACTGATAGGCGGCACTGATGGGTGACACGGATGGGCACTGATAGCTGGCACAAATTGGCATGGATAAGCGGCATGGATGGGCATAGATAGGCGGCATGAATGGGTATGGATAGGCGGCATGGATAGGCGGCACGGATGGGCACTGATAGGTGGCATTGTAGTGTAAAGTATTGTTCTGATGGATGCCAATCCTATGGATGTCCTCCCAGAAGCTTGTTCCCGCGCGCCTCCTGGGGCACGCACTATGGAACATCCGTGACCGCCGGGTCCCGAGGACCCGGCGCATCACGGATCACTGTAAACAGCCGCTGACAGCGGCCATTGACCACGTGATCGCTCCGTCAAATGACGGAGCGATCAAATGTACACAAACCTGCATCACGTCATGACCCCGGTTCCTCCCTCCCCTCTCTGTACCGATCGGTACAGTGAGAGGGGAGAAGTGGAAAGGGGGAGAGATGGGACCAGCGCTGTGGGCTGGATGTGTAGTGCCCACAGCGCTGGTCAGTGCCTGCAATGTGCAATACACTGCCACCACTGTGCAATGCTCTGCCACCACTGCAATGCTCTGCAACCACTGTGCAATACTCTGCAACCACTGTGCAATGCTCTGCCACCACTGTACAATGCTCTGCAACCACTGTGCAATGCTCTGCCACCACTGCAATGCTCTGCAACCACTGTGCAATGCTCTGCAACCACTGTGCAATGCTCTGCCACCACTGTGCAATACTCTGCAACCACTGTGCAATGCTCTGCAGCCACTGTGCAATACTCTGCCACCACTGTGCAATACTCTGCCACCACTGTGCAATACTCTACCAATACTGTGCAACACTGCAACACTGCAATACTCTGCCAATACTCGCCAATACTCTGCAATCATTTTTTAATAGAAACAAATAATTTATTTATTTTTTTTACCGAATTTTCAGTATTTTTTGATTTTTAGCGTAAAAAATAAAAAACCACGCGGTAAAAAAATACCACCAAAAGAAAGCTCTATTTGTGTGAAAAAAGGACACAAAATTCATTTGGATACAGTGTTGCATGACTGAGTAATTGTCATTCAAAGTGTGAGAGCACCGAAAGCTGAAAATTGGTCTGGTTAGGAAGGGGGTTTAAGTGCCCAGAGGGTAAGTGGTTAAAATACTTGGTTGGCAGACCCATATTATTGATTTACCAAAGGAGCAGAGACTTGGCACAGTGATTACTTTGCAAGGTGGATATTCACTGAGATTAAGGAATACAATCAAACTGTGTTCACTTTGCATACCCAAGATGTGTGAGGACAATAAACAAAAGTATTTATGTATTAATTTAACTCTTGCAAGCAACTAGTATTTATGCAATATCTAAGCGGACAGCACTTAACACATTCCCATATTGGTGCGTGACAAATAAATATATTCAAAATATATTCAAAAAGTGTGCAGTCCAGATATAAAATGCTTCAATAAAAGTGCTGTAATCTCAAAGATCCAAAAAGGTACCTTCTTATTCCTTCATGCATGTTAACACACACCCTTGTGCTCCCAATTAGGTGGGCGCTCACCTGGGATTATGTGACCTCACACTTAAAGTGGTGTGCCCATTTAAAAATAAAAAAATTAAAAGTCAGCAGCTACAAATACTGCAGCTGCTGACTTTTAATAATCGGACACTTACCTGTGCCAGGGTCCAGCGATGCGGGAAATTGAAGCCCCGCTCGCCCCCCCCCTCCGTTCGGCGGTACCGGCATTGTGACTGTGGGCGCCCGGCTGTGGCTTCACAGCTGGGCACCCACTGCACATGTGTGAGCGGCGCCGTGAGTGGCTGCACAATCATCTGGGACCTGTCACGTGTCCCAGATGATTGACAGGAGGGAGGGGGCAGAGCTGAGCCTTTCCTGCGGGCAAGTGATGTCACCAGTCCAGGAACTGAAGGAGGCAGACTACGAGGGACCCCCTAGCAACAGCCATTTAGAGGTGAGTTAAAAAATAAAAATTTCCAAATGTTTTTTTTTTATTTTTTTTAGGAATATTAATGATTTTTTTTTAGGGGGGGGGGCAACTCCACTTTAAGCTTGGTCAAAAACAGCTTTTTAGTCCCTAGGGACCAATATATCAGATGTCCGTTCCTCCTTCCACTGCCGCCGCTGTGTCTCTCCAATATGAATGGTTGCCAAATCATATATGTAAAGAAGGGAGCGCCAATAGTGCTTATATCAGAAAAACTCTGTGCTTTTATTTATAAATGGTAAACAACTCACATTTCTTAGGTGCACCAGTGCACCTACTATATACAGTGTAAAATTGTGCAATCTCCGTGACACTGCATCAGCTTCTTACTCTCTGCAGTTTCAATACAATCGTTGCTCCAAACCTGTTGCCCCTCACCTACGTTTTGCGACACAGGGACTCGTGACTTCCTCACAGGGATTTTTCTGCTCACTTTGTATATTTAAAATTCTTTTACATACACTAATTTGCTGTATAGCACTATTGTATATCCATTATATTGCACAATTTAATTGTACAGCACTTTATAATTTATTTAGAATCTAAGTTTTTGCATCATGATTTATTATCAGCAGATTTGAATCAATTGATTTAGCAGAATGGGTCGATTCTGGTGGCAAGGAATTATTGCACTAGCATTGGCACAGTAATTTGGCATTATTTTTACGTTGTTATTATCTAGTGTTAACTTGGTTAATCCATTTATTTCACTGATTGCATATATGTTATTAGGGAATTTGATTCCATCACACATTCTTATTAGAAGCGCGGCACATTGTTTGAATATATTAAAAAATATATTGAACATAATTAGATAACTAAAATAAACAAAGCTTTATTTACTAAGCTTAATAAACATTTACTTTGCTAAGTGAACTATCTTTATTTCTTTAATAAATCAACACAACTTCTTTAGTAAATCAACAACTCAGACTTATTTTGCTAGAAGGAGTAATAACGTAGACACACTAACTCCGTAATGCGTAACGTGAAACTAAATACTACACAATGAAAATCTTATACATTTCCTCGAAACCAATTACTGTATACACAGTCATATGCTAATGTCTGGGGTAAATGAACTTTAATTAATCATAAGTTGATAAATGCACCTTTTTAGAAATCACACACAGCTACAGTGTATTTATTCATAGCTATATGTTTCTCTAAAAATGTATAAAAAAAAAAAAAAAAACTAGAGTGGAAAATACTAGTGGCCTTTAGCTAATATACTGCATTTTTTTGCAAACCAGGTTCAAAAAAATAAAAATAAAAATATGAAATAAAAAAATGCAAACCATTCGTACAGATTTTTGTTATTCCTTTCTTTATGCTTTGTCGTGTTTGTCAAAAAGAGGCAGTGCAGAATATACATTTTTATATGCTGCGTGTATTTGTAGTTACATTTCATAATAAAGGAACATCTGGCATTTTACTGTATCAAACAGGTACTTAACACCACTTATTGCAGATTCAATCTAGTGAAAGTAGTTGAACATATGTTTTAACAATTATAGAGAAGAGCTATGAAAACTATTCAAGCTATTTTATTTATACTTCTCTGTTATTTATAATAATATATACATGAATGTATTTTTGGATATTTATTAAAGCTTCATATATGTGCATGCCTTTATACGTCTCCTATAGAATAACAATAAAAATAATAAAAATAATACGATTTAAGTAAACTTACCAATCGGGGTTGCTTTGTGCTAGTATCATAACTGTAAAATATTTCTTGATTTTCCTTTTATTTGATATAGAAGAGAACTGTTGAGTTTTACACCTTAACTTTGAGTATTTGAATCCAAAATATTAATACATCTATTAAAAGCTGTGCTGCCTTACCAGGGACTGTGCAGATGAACATGTATTATTCAAACTGCAGTTTAAATATGTTTATTTTGTATTGAATCAACTGCTTATTAATATTCTTCATAATGCATACTTTTTTCTTAAGGTCACGTGAAACAAAATTTTAGAAGTGAATGCACAAATGAGAATTTTTTGTTCTATTCTCTAAAGAATAGAAAATTGATGACTAATTTATGAACTTCTTTACATTCCTATGTTGCTGTTCCTTGATCTTGGATCCTTTATATAATAGGACCCAGCGAATATTGCTATATCATCAGAGATTCGAAGTTTGGTGTTACCAATAACAGTAATACTACTATTACTAATAATACATCAACACAATTATTCTCCTAAACTGATCATCATTTTTTGTTTTAATTACGATTTAAAGGAAAGTAATTTTGTATTTTCTTTTTAGTAATATTCTTTCCACCAGTTTCTGATAAGAATACTATACCAGTAGAGACCTAGTTATTTATGTTATTAAATCTAGTCATTATTAAATGCATCCAAGCATGCTTATTGAAACAGAACACTTAATATATTTTACTGTGTATGCTTGCTATAAAGAGTTTAAATTATCTTCATATAAGCATAATTACACAATGTAAAACAATATAATGTCAAACAATAAACAATGTTTTCAGGTTATACTTACTAAAAGTAACTACTAAATTGCACTTACTAAAAAAAACACCCTTAATATGCATTGTTAAAATAATATCTCTTTGTTACTATAAAATTTGACAAATATATCAATGTATAATAAAGAGTAAGATTTTATTAAAAGAAAATAAACAAATATACCAGCAATAATACTGTATATGGCAGGCAATGATGGCTACAGTTCATTAAGCACAGTCTGTAAATTTTGGCATTGTAAAGTATTAAATATATCTGCTAGAAAATTCAGATGCAAATGACATTCTTATGGTTTAAAAGCATTATGCCATTATGTATGGACACATACAAATGACAATCTTAAGTACCAAATGCAACCTAAAAATTGTAAGAAAATTTTAACCTGAAGACATTTGAAAGACATAGCGACCAAACTTTTTTTTGTTAAAAAAAAAAAAATCAAAAATAAAGTCTGGAAATTGTAAACAAATATTTGGTATCTTTGGTAATTTGCTATCATTTTTTCTATTTACTGAACACAGCATAAAAATTTATCATCTCTTAAAAAAGCACATAAATAACATTAAAATATGTTAAAATTTAAATCTAAAAGAATACAAAAACAACACTCAGAGACATAAGAAATAATGACTGTAGATATGGGTAGGTGTATTGTACTAGTTTGCCTGAAAATAGATTTGTGATAAAAAAATTGTGTTTTTACCACGGTAAATGAAAATCCATGTAACAGAAGAGTGTGGTGCAAGCATATTAGAAAAAAAAATGGAGTGGAAAAATTTTTGTGCAAGGTGTAAACTTTCCTGATAAATATTGTAAATTAATTTACAGCCATTTTATATAGAATTTTGCACAATATAAATACATATACTAGCAAACAACCTTTTACTTTTTTTAATTGAAAGCAAATGAAATGATATATGGAGCACCAAAACATCCAAAACATTCCAGCACCCTGAGGTTATCCAAAGGCTTAATTGTCGTTTCTGTATCTTATTCATGCATGTATATGTGGACCTGCAATGTGTAAAATATCTTGACAATACATACATATAATGAATTTCTTTCCTCACTGCCTTGCACTCAGAGTAGTTTCGATACACAAAGGGGGTAAGGGCCGCAAGCAAAGAAATATTTTAGCTCTTCTCCATCATGGACAGTGCCGGCTGCTTGGACATTGACCAACAGAATTATTTATGTCCTTTACAATTTTGATGAAGAGCACAGGGCGGATAATTAGCCCAGGACGCCTTGCATAGCTCTTCCCATCTTGCGCACATGCATGCCCACCAAATGTGAAATGTTCGCCTTTTCCCCTCAAATGTGATGGTTGTTGAACTTATTTTTAGTGTCATTTGATAAGCCTCCCTGCTCGCAGAGAGACATCCCACTGACCCAGCCACTGGTCATTGTCTATACCAGTTCACATCAAAGCTGGCGCGCTTTGTCAGGTTTCGACTCGAATATCCATTTTGCATCTGAAGTACAGTATTGAAAGTGACTAGATCATTTGAGCCTTTTTCTTCAGCTGCTGCCTTCTTCCTCCCCCACAGTGTTTCCGCTCACGCTAACATAATTTAGGATCGTCAACGTGACACAACGCTGTTTTTCCTTTAAAAAAAAAAATTATAATACATACATTTTGTTTGTGATGGGAGGCACGCCTGTGTAGGTTTAAATTATCAATTGAGGGAAGGATGCCTTTTCACTGCTGAATCCTGGCCAATGCACAATCTCTATGAGTAATGCGCATACAGTGGTAGGTCATTCAATGTCAAAAGGCATAAAAAAGATGAGCAAAATCTTCACAGGCTGCTGCTTGCTGTTGCCTTTAATTATATTAATTAAAGTTTGAAATTCTCATGCAAAGAGAGTTGCTGAATTGTGATGCTGAAGAGCCTTTGGAGATTTCAGGAGGTTGGGGAATCTTCTGCGATATTAGTATTTGTCTATATATTATTTTAATGTTTATGGAAAGAAATCCACTAAAATATGCTTTAAAAAATATAACTACAAGGGATATATGCAGCTAATAACACTTCATGCGCTACTGAACTTTGCAGACAGTGAAGGGGAATGTGATCCAGCAACCACAGTGTCAAGGTCTTGATGCATCAGTCCCTCAAACTCAGCTCAAGATCTTTGGTTAAAGGCTGTCTTCCTGCAAGATAACGCTCTATTAATTTCCCTCCTGTGTCTGGTGCATAATGAAAGAAAGGTGTCTTCAGAACTGAAAAGGCAAAATCTTTTCTGCTTACTACTACCTCAAGGCATTCTGTCTACATTTTGTCATGTGTGTGCACTTCTCAGTGATACAGTGGCAAGATTTTTAGTCAGAAAGTACCCGTAAGGCATTTTGGAGCATTGGAAAAGATTTTGTTCCATGACTTTGCTATCAGCCAATGAACCCTTGCACTTGTTTGGCCTGGTGGGAATAATTTCCTCTGCTTTTGGCCTAAAGTCCATATTTAAATTGAAATACTGACTTTGTGTCCCAACAGCTTTGCTTTTCCACACAATGAGATGTTGTGGTTACAATGTCCATTGGCCATTATAGTTTGGGTGGCTTGTGGCTAAATGTTAGTGCATTTTTTTATCTTTTCCTATAACGTCTGTATGATTATGCTGAGGAAATGCAGTGGGTGGAAGCAAAAGCTGCTGGTGCCAATCCATTATCGCAGAAAACATTGTGAGGTTTTGACACAATATTCTATGTACTGTTGCAGGCATTTTAGGTGTTCTCTTGACTAAAAAAAGAATTGCTTATTCATTTAATTAGATGGCACTCTGGAAAAGTTCATGCATCGACCCTGCAAAAAAAGAAAAAAGAAAAAAAATATTATCTTATGCAACAAAATCATATATCAATAAATATGAATATACATTTTGTTATTACATTATAGAAAATGTTGTTAAAAACGTATAAAAATTGTGCTATCATCAGAGCTAGAAATAATAAAGCTAGATAGGGAATGCAAAATGAAAACAGTGGCCTCTTACCTACAAATAGTAATGTAAAAGTCTACATCCCTAAATCAAGACAACATAGCCTCCTAAATACCTTGAGCACTAAATATAGTAATGCAATGGTTTACTACAAAAAGATACAATAAAAGGTTTGAATGTTGAGATGAACTCA
Source organism: Lithobates sylvaticus (assembly GCA_028564925.1). Taxonomy (NCBI): domain Eukaryota; kingdom Metazoa; phylum Chordata; class Amphibia; order Anura; family Ranidae; genus Lithobates; species Lithobates sylvaticus. The sequence goes on along the minus strand of CM053026.1, from coordinate 472,324,962 downwards.
GCAATAACATCTGAGGCAAAGCCACATTTATTATATTGAACATACTAAAGGAATGGACTTGATTCAGTTGAGGTGAGCAAAATGCACTAACGTCTGCACCCCAATGTACGTTCTATATCTTAAATTAAATAATAATAAATGTGCATCTTTGCCTGCTTCCACACTCTGCATGCCACATGCCTGTAGATTTTTGTGGAAATGCCTCCAACAACTGTAGAATGGCCTACAGATCTACAATGTGCAATAGGGGCAAAATGTTAAAGTTGATGATAACTGGATAAGGGCACAGAAGTGGAGCATTATTTTCTTCTCTATGGAATGTAGGCAGATTATGGCTGTTGGAAGGAGCTGGCAGTGTACTGTAAACAACTTCCTGAAAACATCACAACACCCTGCCCCAATATCCATCTTAACAGCCTTCAGCAATGATGCAAGAAGAGGACTGACTCCTAGGATTAGTTGTTCAAATATAAAAAAATGGCTCTATGGGTGGAAGTAAGTCATGTAGACCTCCTTATTTAAAGTCTGCATTTACATCTTAGCCTCTATGATTGAATTAGTTGAAAACACGATCAATTAAAATGGGCTGACCAGGGACAAAAAGCCAGGATAGGAAAGGGAGAGATGTTGCTGAATACCCTCTAGCCAGGGAATGAGACAGGCTCTGTCTTGCTTGTTGCAGCTTGTAAAGGACATTGCGAGAGGCTCACAGTGCTCAAGAAAATCACAGAAGGGATTTCCCTACAGGGATGACCCTGTACAACTGTGCAAACCTGAAGGTTGGGCTGGAGTTCAGCTTTAAATATGCTTTCCAAGTTAAATGAATTCCTGGAGACCATTCTGTGCCCAGACTTCCAAGTTGTGGTATCATTGCTTTTTACCACCATCTTCAGAGAAAAATCAGCTGATACAGTATATATTTTTAAGTAAAATTGTACAGAAAGAAAAATAAAGGTTGCCATTGCTAACCCCTTTTTGAAAATGTTAGTTTATTGGCTGTTATACAGACATCAATACTTTTTAAGTTGGCAATCTTGAAAAGTTATAAAGATCAAAAAAATCAGGGAAAGGTTTAAGGTTCTTATTTGCATACTTTTTCTTTGTTAATGGCTCAAAGTGTTTAATCAAGTGGATCAGCATGACAGCTAGGCAACCTATAAATAGACCGATCAGCAATAACAGTCCCCAATTTTCTTTCACCACAGGTTTCCTTTGTTTTTCAAAGTTTGCCAAAGGTTCATGGGCAAACAGATGTGTCATTTTATTTATTTGGGTTTACAAAAACGTTAAAGAATTACTGCTTAGACCCAGTTGTGGTAAAATATTTGCAAAAGGACATCAACATTCATCAATATTTTCTGTTAGAGAAGCTTTAGCTAAACAAATGTTCACCCTTCTTGAAACCATAAAAAATTCTAGAGACATTAATATTCCTGTGATTCTTTACTGGCTTAAGATATATTTCACTGCTGCCTGTTACTTACTTGTAACAGTATTCTGCCCTTGTAAATATTCCTTGACAAACTGAGCATAGCTGAAGTTTACTTTTACCTGGAATGCATTACGTTGGGAAATATTTTAATTCTTTGGATACTCTGCATATGTTTCTCAAATTTATCATAAGAACTATGTAGTTTGATTACAGTCAGCACTTGTTTAATGAAGTATATTTTAAGTCGAATTATTTTTGGATATAGTAGGGAAGGGGTTAAAACCTTGCCCCTTATGGAGAAACTTTCTGTCTGTATACTAAACACAGGATGTTACTCGCTGTGCCATTCAGCAAATGTCTTATTTTTTTCAATGAATACAAGGTGTTCTCTGATTGGCATGGTGGATATGAGTAGCAGATGATGTCACAATCACCCTGATCTTCAAATTAGTAGTTTTGATGCAGGCATTTGGTCAAATTGTGTACTGGTAAGAGTGCGGTCATTGACCTGTATGAGCTGTCTGCAATGGCTTCCTAAATGACAGAAGTGATTGAACTGAACTACAAAGAATTTGGAAGGTCTTCTTGGAATAGTTCTATTGGCTGCGGAAGCAGGTGTGGCTTGCCTCCGAAACACATCCTGATAGGCTATTCCCCTCCAAAGTTGACAGGTTGAGTTCCCGGCTTTTGATATCTTGCTCCCCCAACATTTTCCGACATCCTTCTGACACTGGTGCTGCCGCAGCAGCATGGACTGACAGCTCCACCATGGGCAAGACATCTCTGCACAGAGCCTTCTCACGCTTGTTCTGTTAATACCTTTGTGAGTGAAACATTTTATGTATTTTACTCATAGATCATTAAAACTGTATTACACCAACAGTCCGCTTGGTGCTTCTCTCCCCTTTCCCTCTTCTGTTGCAGCGTGGCTCTCCCAGCTCTTGTTTGGACATAGCATCCCTCTTGGAATACAGTCACCTGTTTTATATACTTTTATATACTATACCAGGCAAGATGTTTAGATTCAACATGCTGGACATTTATATGGGCAGTACACCATAATATTTTATGGACAACAATCTTTTACTTTTTAACTGTTGTGTTTTAGCATTCACAGGGAAGGGTTGTGCTGAGAACATTGTTTGTCTCTCTTCTTCTTCATTAATCCTTAGCTGGTGATTGGGTGGCAATTGTTCACAATATGCTTCTACACTTGGTGATAGTTGGCAATATTTCTGGCCACGTCATGTTTCTTCGCTGGTTACTTAGGTCTTCTTTGATTTACTTGTCATGTTTTCTTTGTTGCTTATGGAACACTCCAGAGCAGGGATTGCCAAACTATGGCCCTCCAGCTGTTGCCGAACTACATGCCCCATGAGGGATTGTAAAACTCTGACCTTCATGGACATGACTAGGCTTGATGGGAATTGTGGTTCCTGAACAACTCGAGGGCCAAAGTTTGGAAACCCCTGATCCATAGGATAGGTTGCTCCCACCTCAAGAGTTTATATGGTAGCCAACTGGTGTTCATTCTGAAAACATGGCCAAACTATAGTGATCTGCTTTTTTTGAATTATTCGTCTACTGCAAGTTGACAGTGTTGCTCGAATTGTCATTAAGGAACACACCTAAAATCTGTTTGAGGCATCACATTTAGAAGACTTTGATCTTATTGATGTCAAGTTTTAGCAGAATCTAGGTTTCTGATCTGTACAGAATAATTATCAGGATCAATGTTTGGAAGAGGTGAATGTTGGTCTTGGTAGAGATGTTATGCTTCTTCCAGAAGCACCATTTGATCAAGGCAAATTGTAATATTATCTGGCCAATCCCACTGCAGACTTTCATTTGGATGCCACCTTTTTCTCTTGCACCATCGAACGCAAGTATTTGAATTCTTAAATCTTTTCAACTTTGATTCCATTAAGGTGAAAACTGGCCTATAATCCACCCATAATCATTACTTTGGTCTTATTCACATTGATTCATAGGCTGTACAATTGGGCAACATGAGCAATATGGTAAAGGATGTTGGTGGCCTTCTGCATCTATGTCATTAAATATAGCACTCTCATGCCAGACCCCACATTTGTCCTCAAATGCTTTCCTCATAATGGTGTTGATCATGTTATTGAAAAGCAGGGGTGAAGTGACATATCCCTGGTAGACTCCAGTTTGGATAGGAAATTCCTTAGATAGTTAATTTGGGATCCAGTTGAGCCACTTGGATGCTTGGAGGAGTGTGGTGATTTTCAGCAGTATGTGTTATTCCTCTAGTGCCCTCCACAGGGTAGGCCGGAGAAAACAATGAAATGTTGATTAAAAGTCATTTAAGGTGATGATGGTTCACTTTTCACACCTGATCCTTTCCTCTGCCAGTTGACAGAGGGTGAATATTTGATCACTGCAGCCCAGATATGGCCTAAATCCTGTCTGCTCTTTTAGTCTGGTGAGTGCACAATGTTTCTGCTGCGTTGATTGTATGATCTTCATGAATACCTTGCCAGGGGATCAAAAAAAGCCTGATGCCTTGGTAGCTCATACATTACCAGCAATTGCTATCTTTAGGATTGGCACGATGATGTCCACTGTTGCAGGCTTTCACCAGGGAAGTTCATAAACATATAGAAAGAAAATGAGGGTGCACCGACCTTGTGCATTACCAAAGATAACATTTATTAAGAAATGTGACAGCAAAAGTAATAGTCACAAATGTTAAAAAGGCTTGTCAGTACTCCAGCAAATGGAACTGTGTCTCTCGATACCTGCAACCTGGATCGCGTGTTAGGGGGGACCAGATGGCATCGAAAACAGCTTACACGTTACGAGGGAGGTCTCTCTTCCTCAGAGTCACAGTAGTATGACTACTACTAGAGACACGGTTCCATTTGCTGGAGTACTGACAAGCCTTTTTATAATGTTTGTTTGCGAGTATTACTTTTGCGATTAAATTTTTTTATCTATCTTTGGTAATGCACAAGGTCAGTGCGCCCTCCTTTTCTTTCTATATGTTTAAGTTCTAAGGATACCCATTGTTCTGAAGAGGGCAGCAAGACCATTGGCATTCTACAATCTATCCAAAGGGTTGGCTACACCACCCACCTATAGACTAAGCCCCCGAGCGCAGGAGATTGTATTGTGAAGTTCATAAACGTGCCATTAGCTTTCTTCATGTTGTTGACTTGGTTTTACCTGTCAGTCTCTTGAAGGCCTGATACATATACCTGTATATCTTTTAGCAATGTACAGAATCTGGAGCTAGTCCAGGATGACCAAATCTTCATCAAATGGGTTACTATATGTTAGCTGGTGTCTGTTACATTGTGCCACCTGATAGGGGGAATAGTCACATTCAGCACCCTTACAAACAGCCACATACACAGTCTGTTGGCATTGATCTTACCATGACCAAACTGCCCATCCTTTGGCAGATAAAGCAGCTCACATACACATATTTAGACTCTATGCTAGCTGTCTGCCTGCCTGTACTTAAAGCGTTTGTAAACCCAGATTAAAAAAAAAAAAACCCTGTAAGACAAAGGCATAATGAGCTAGTATGCACCGCATACAGCTCATTATGAAATACTTATCTTAGAGCAATGCCCTGCAGCGGCACCAACACACCACTGACACAGCCATCATCTTCCCCAGTGTTTCTTCTGGGTTTTCAGCCTCCAGCGCTGTGATTGTCTGGAGTTGCTATGAAGACACTTCCACGCATGCGCGCAGGAGCCGTCGGTCAGAGAACAGGCCCTGAAGAAACGGTGCTGTCGGCTGTTCCTTCAGAGAGCATGTGCCGATGATGTAAACTACACAGTATACAGTAAATATCTCCTAAACAGTTTAGGAGATATATACAGCACCTATAGGTAAGCCTTATTATAGGCGTACCTATACAGTAGGTACAAACATACAAAGGGAGTTTACTTTCTCTTTAAGTTTTTGCAATTTTCTGTACTTTACTAGTACAAGGGAAAACACACACAGATATGAATGTTGATATGATCTTCTTTCAAATGTTTACTATAAAAGTTAAAAGTTCTCTTTTTTAATATTTACAAACAGGATCATTTAACTGTACAGTGAAATTATAATCAAAATCAGCTCACTAATACTTAAACCTTAAATTCTGGCCATTTTATTCAGGGGAAAGCTTTTACTTTAAGCAGGTACTTTTAGAGAAATCTGCTGTTAAAGCAAAGCAATTATATTTTAACATGAGAACAGGGAATATTTCTGCACTTTTATTATGCAATATAAAAACTGATAAATATACTGATAAAAAGGGAGTATATCTTGCTTGGGCACAAGCTGTATGTAACAACACTCTAGATGCCACTGTAATCCAGCTGTCCGCTTCATCAACCAAGCCTTCACAGAATCTGATAGATGAATCCTTTGCAGTCATAATGAATACACATTTAATGACAATGACCACTGGGTCCTCTAAAGAACCTCCATGCCAAACTCTATTTCTTACCATAATCCCTTCAATACCATTGTGTAATGGGTATCATTATAAGGCATGCAACCCTCTTTAGTTATGTGTTTAGTCTTAGTTCTTAAATTGAAAAAAATATTTTAGATTGTTTCTTTATAAATAAAATTAGCACTTAGGGAAAATGTATATTTAACATTTTCAACCAGGTTGCTTAAAAAGTACATTAATATGCAATTTTTTAAAATATAATGTTCTCCTATATATTCCAAAGAGAGGTGTACAAGGTGGATTAGCCTCTACTGAGAAATGTACATATGGGATGGTTCACTCAAGTTTATTGCTTTACTTACCAAACTCAGTAAGCAATGTTAAAATGTTAATCATATTCTTCCATTTTCCATAGGTGGCAAAGACTATAATACAAGATATAATTTTCTGTACACTGTATTGAATGCACACATTGCACTAAAGAATTAGGTTTAAATTTAGATACAATATATAAACCTTTCCGTTTTTATATATCATAAATATACAAGAAATATGTGTAAATATTTTTTATAATTGTGTGTAAATCTAAAAATAAAAACTGTATTTGTAATTATATATATATATATATATATATATATATATATATATATATATATATATATATATATATTTATGGGGCAGCCGTATATGCTCAGTACATATGCGAGCTCTGATTTCAACTTTGCAGTGCTACACAATAATTTTGCTTCTCATTGCAAGTAAAAAAAAAAAAAAGCTGACTTACTGAAAAAAATTTACTCACTTTGAGGCCAATATCTTATCTCAATAGTTGCTCAGCAGTTAGGCACACACTTTAATTTATAAAAGGAGTTAAGAACTTTCACGCAAAAAAAAACAAGAGTAAAGATTCACTTCAATTATCCATAGAGGTATACAGAAAATAAAATAAACATGAATGAGCAATTTAATTCAGCCTTATAGTCACTAAGGTAGCAAATCGTCTGCTGTCTTTAGTGGCTACTCTACAAATCTCTACATTAAATACAATAACTATAATAGTAAAAGTAAATGGAAAGCATTCAGGTAGACCTTTCCTTTATTTCACCAAAAATCAAATCAGCATGCAGCTAACTTGAAATCATGTTTTATCAGTATATCGTTTTTTAATAACTGTGAAAGTCACAGAAAAAAATTACTGCAAACTATAGGTTGCAAAAATAACTCATCATTTGTTTTCATTGGATTTACAATACATTAATTATTTCATTATTTTTATTTCTAGACATGACAATCTTGAATAAGGGCACATGAGTAACATTTACTTAATGGAATCCATCTTCCCTTAGCTCAGGCATGCATGCAAGAGGGTGTGCTTAGCTGAGAAAGTCCTTCTTCCCCTCCTCCAGATGAAATAAAACAAAATGCCCATGAAAACCCCTTGGATGTATGAAATCATTTTGGCCTAGGCCAGAAACCAGGAAAAAACTAAAGAAATATAAAAAAGTTTTAAACAAGTAAGATATTAAAGGTTGGACATGGGCCGAACGACCCTCGGTTCATTTCGTGGCAGAACTTTCAAACATTGCAAAAGTTCTGAACTTAATAACGAACCCCATTGCAGTGAATAGGACCCGAACTGGAAAAATCTAAATATGAAAGTAATTTGGCATACAAAGGGTATGGGGTCTAGGTACTGCCCTGGGGACATGTGTCAATGAACACAAAGTTTGTAAAAAACATAATTTTTAAATGAGCAGTGATTTACTGATCCTTAAAGTAAAACCATAAAAATAAGAAATAACAATAAAAATGAAAAATATATCTAAATATAGTGCCTGGGGGGTCCCCTTAGTCTGCCTGCAAAGTGGCCCATCTGTACCATGTATAGAAAATGCTGCAGCAATAATGAAATTTATAAAGCCCAACAAAAATTATTTTCCCTGCAAGCTTTCTTTATTTTGTAAACAATGGCTTGGGTAGCCAGTCTGTATGATGAGGCCACAATTTAGTACACTCGGAACAAGATTAGAGATTTTTTGGATAAATTCCGGAGTCTCTTTAACAGACTTTGGAGAGAAGTAACGGGTGCTGCTAATCCAGGACTGATTCCTTTTGATAAATGTCAGCCGGTCCACAGAGTCTGTGGACAGATGTGCTCTCTTTTCTGTCACAAAACCCCTGGCAGCACTGAACGCCTGTTCAGAAAGCACACTGGATGCCAGGCAGCCCAGCAGCTCAATTGCATACTGGGCAAGTTCTGGCCAGTGGTCTATTCTCATGACCCAGTAACCCCGTGGATCATCAACTGGAAAGCTCTTCATGTCTGTTTTCATCCCTAGATAATCTTCCACCATATGATGCAGACACTACCAATGGGATGTGGAAGCTGACAGCCCTGGGCATGAGGACTAAAACAATTTTGAAAAACATCACTGAGGTGGCCCCCTTCTCCACCGCTCCTCTCTTGACCAACAGAAGCCTCAAAACAATGTTTTCCACAAGACTGTAATCTACCAGGGTCTGGAAAGGCATTACATAAACTCCTCTTTAAGGTGTCCTCAAAATATTTCATCTTCTGCTCCCTCTGTGGGGATGGGGTGGGTTACGAGACTTTCCCCTTGTAACGGTGGTCAAGGAGGGTTGCCAACCAAAAGTGAACCTTCATATTCTCTGGTTCTTTCACAGGCTTTGAAGAATGAAGGTTCCCATGCACTGCAAGTTTGTGGAGGCATGAGAAAAAGACTCCTCTGGGTCACTGAGGATTACATTATCTGGAACTGCCTCCTCCCAGCCACGTACTACTCCCAAGGGTTCTGGGGATGGAAAACCATCTGTTAAGTGTTGACATATGTCTTCTCCTGCTTCAAAGCCTTCAAAAACTGCCATAATGCTCCTCCTCCTCCCTCTCCTTTTGTGTGTTGTATGTGGTCACAAGATTGGTGTCTACATAAAGCGGGCCTTGAGAGGAAAGGAAGTCTTCCTCTTCCTCCTGATGCTCTGCCTCACGTTTTTTTGTTCATAGTGCCATGCAGAAGCTGCTCCAGCAAGAACACAACAGGGATTGTATCACTGATGCATGCATTGTCACAGCTCACCATCCTGAGCCGGCATGAGCATTTCATTGTGCCATACTCAAACACTCACAGACTCATGGAATATCCCCTTGAACGCTTAGGGGGTACTGGTGGTTCATAGGACAATTCAGCAGAGGAGGGCATGGAGGAGGAGGATGGAGAAGAGGGGATGGAGCTGACTTATCTTGCATCATCACCAGTAGCTGTATGGAGATGTGGCAACACAACAAGCTGCAGCACTGAGCCCTGCCCTGTTTCCTTCCGAGTTGCAAGCAGAGTTACACAGTGTGCTGTGAACTAAATATATTGTACCTGACCATGCTTGCTGGACCATGTGTCAGCAGTAATGTGGTCCTTGCAGCCGACTGTCTTGACCAACAATGTCACAACATTGCCTTCCACGTGTTGGTACAGAGATGGAATTGCCTTACATGAAAAGAAATATAATCTGGGAACCTGCCATTGTGGTACAGCACATCCTGCAAAATCATGGGAGGTGTCAGAATCCACCAGATGGAAAGGCAGGAGTTGTAAAGCAAGCAGCTTTGACAAGTTTTAATTTAGACGCTGGGCATGTGGCTGGCAGTGACTATTTTTTTTTCACTGCACCAGATGGGGCAGAGAAATTTGTCTGCTATAGTCTACAGCTGGTGTTGTGCTACTGGGAGATGTGCTGTAAGGACCTGTGACACTCTGCACTATACCATCATCCCTGTCAGTGGAGACTGCTGAGAGGTCATGAGTTATAGCAGACGTAGACCAGAAAGTTGAGGAGTGAGGAGGAGCAGAATTGCACCCCTTTTGTGTGGCTTTCAGGTGCTCTTGCCAATGGGCTTAGTGGTGGGAGATTAAATGCCTTGTCACTCATGTGGTACCCAAATAGCTAGTGTTTTTGCCATGCTTTATCTGCTTGAGGCAAAGTTTGCAAATTGCAACAGTGCGATTGGCTGCACAAGTGCTAAAAAAGGCCCAGACAGCTAAGCTCTGGGAAGTGGGCAGGGAGATAACAGCTCCACAACCTGGTGGAATAGGGTGGCTGCTCTCCCATGATGGCTGCCTCATTGGGATTGTGCCTCACCCTCACTTTCCTCCTCTGCTCTATCTGGCACCCAAATCACATAAGTGACCTCATCATTATCATCCCCTTCATCCTCATCATGACTAGAGCCAACTTGGCAATATGCTGTGACTGGGGGAACATGATTGCCAATTTGTTGTTTACCAGTGTTTTCCCCTCTCTGTCTGTTCCTACCTTCCTCAACCTCAGAACTAGGATCTGAATCAAGAAATGGCTATGTATTTTCAAGGAGCAAGTGGCTGATGCTGTGTTCAAAAAACTCAGCTGACTCCTCCATGCCTGATGCTGGGGCTATGGCAGGAGTAGCTGTCGACAAGGAGGCAGAATAAGTCATTCTGGCAGCTGTGGTGGACTGCACACTAGTCTCTGCTTAGGTGATAGAGGATGAGGATGGTTTAGTAAGCCAGTCCACCACCTCCTCTGCATGCTGTGGCTGGATGGCACGGGCAACATTATTAAACAGAGGAAATTATGCCCTGCCTGAGGACAGACCACGTCCAACTTTGCCTGTGGACACAGATGCTGCTGGCCCCCTCACAGTGCCATGGGAATGCATGCCTCTCCTTGATGGCATTCCAGACATGATGTGGGGGCTTATTAACAAAATGTAATAAAGATGGGGAAATGTGTACGTGGATGCACTTTAATCAATGGAAAGTGGTGTTTGGTGCACTTTAACCTGAGTATTTACTACACAGACACACTCCACTGACATACTACAATATACTGCAGTAAAACTGCACTGACGCACTGCAATATACTGTGTTAAATGTGCAATAATGCACTGAATAATACTGTGTTAAACGTGCACTAACACACTGCAATATACTGCGGTACATGTGCAACATTGCACTGAAATATACTGTGTTAAACGTGCACTAACATACTGCAATATACTGCGGTAAACCTGCAATAACACACCGAAATATACTGCATTTAATGCAATATACTGCGGTACATGTGCACTGTCGCACTGCAATATACTGCGGTAAACATGCAATAACACACTGGAATATACTGTGTTAAACATGCACTAACACACTTCAATATACTGTGGTAAATCTGAAATAACGCACTGAAATATACTGCGTTAAATGTGCAGAAATGCACTGCAATATACCGTGGTAAATGTGCACTAACGCACTGAAATATACAGTGTTAAACGTGCACTAATGCACTGAATATACTGTGATAAACCTGCAATAACGCACTGAAATATAATGCATTAACGTATTGTAATATACTGCAGTACACATGCAACAATGCAATGGAATATACTGCAGTAAACCTGCAATAACGCACTGAATTATACTGCGTTAAATGTGTAGTAACCCACTGTAATAAACTGCGGTAAACCTGCAATAATACACTAAATATACTTTGTTAAGCATGCAGTAATGCACTGCAATATACTGCGGTAAACATGCAATAATGCCCTGAAATATACTGCGGTAAACCTGCGCTGACAAAATAAACTTACACTAAAGTAAAAATGAAAGGTCGCACTACTCTCACACTGTACTATCATTAGAGTCAAACTAACGTGCACCAAAGCACTGAAATATACTGCATTAAACATGCACTAACACACATCAATATACTGCAGTAAACCTACAATAATGCACTGAAATTTACTGTGTTAAACATAGGCTAACACACTGCAATATACTGCAATAAACCTACAATAATTCACTAAAATATACTGCATTAAACATGCATTAACGCACTGCAGTATACTGCGGTAAACCTGCAATAACACACTGAAATATACTGTGGTAAACCTGCAATAATTCACTGAAATATACTGCATTAAACATGCATTAATGCACTGCAATATACTGCAGTAAATGCAATAATGCACTTAAATATACTGCATTAAATGTGCACTAACACACTGCATTATACTGTGGTAAACCTGCAATAATGCACTGAAATACACTGCATGAAACGTGCAGTAATGCACTGCAATATATTGCGGTAAATGTGCAGTAACACACTGTAATATACTGCTGTAATCGTGCAATAATGTACTGAAATATACTGCAGTAAACCTGCCCTGACAAAATAAACTTACACTAGAGTAAAAATAAACGGTCGCACAAATCTCACACTGTACTATCACTAGATTCACACTAACGTGCAACAATGCACTGAAATTTACTGCATTAAACATGCAGTAATACACTGCAATATACTGTGGTAAACCTGCAATAATGCACTGAAATACACTGCATTAAACGTGCATGAAACGCACTGCATTATATTGCGGTAAATGTGCAAAAACGCACTTAAATATACTGCATTAAATGTGCACTAATGCACTGCAATATACTGCGTTAAACGTACACTAACGCACTTCAATATACTTTGGTAAACCTGCAATAATGCACTGAAATACACTGCGTTAAACCTGCCCTGACAAAATAAACGTACACTAAAGTAAAAATGAACGATTGCACAACTCTCGCACTGTATTATCACTAGATTTACACAAACATGCTCCAACACACTGAAATTTACTGCGTTATACATGCAGTAAAACAATGCAATATACTGTGGTAAACGTGCAATAACGCACTGAAATATACTGCGGTAAGCCTGCCCTGACAAAATAAATTTACACTAAAGTAAAAATGACACTGTACTATCACTAGATTCACACTAATGTGTCACTAAAGTAAACATCTAAATGGTCCCACTACACTATCACTAGATGCACACTAAACTGATACTTTACACTCACAATATAGTCACAATAGTGCACTATAGCACACTAAAGCCTCGTACAAACGATCAGATTTTCCACAGACAAAACCTCAGAATTTTGTCCGATTTGTGCCTGGATTTTGTGTTGCATCCAAAAACGCAAAGGAATTGTCAGCCAACAAACAAACGTACTGACGTACTACGTAATTTTTCAGCTCTTTAGCACCACCCTTTGGGCTCCTTCTGCTAATTTCATGTTAGTAGAGGTTTGGTGAGTGTTGATTCATGCTTTTCATGTCGCGCTTTTCATTTCGCGCTTTTCAGTTTGCGCTTTTCATTTTGTGCTTTTCACTTCGTTTCTGAACGACCGTTCGTCAACCAAACATGTTGCGGAATTGGAGGAGATAACGTGTTATTTATTATTGGCCTTGGAGTTATTGCTTTGACCTAAGTCCAGTCCAGAAACAGGAGGAGGAGGATTTCTTGGACCAAAAATTGGTTGCTTTATTAATCGTGACCAATTATGTCATATGCCTTTGCTGCAGGAGCTCCAGGAGAGTAATCCAGATGATTTTTGGAATTATCTCTGGATAACAGACCCCTGCTTTCACCAACTCTTGGCATTGTTGACCCCATATATTAAGAAGCAGGACACATGCATGAGGCTTTTATTTTATTTTTTGGTGGAATAATAATGATTTGATTTGGTATATTTTCTATATTTTTGGATGCATAGAATGCACTTTTTGGTTAAGTTCTATTGGCAGATAGCATGTCTAATTTTATTTGTTTTCTTTTTTTAATGCACAATAAAAAAATTGTCACTTAGCATATTTAATGTTTACTCTGCCAAGAAGATGGTATTAAACAATAAATGAATAACAAGGGTAACACCAAATCATGTGAAAAAAATAGGATTGTAACTGACACATAGGGATGGGCCGATTACCCCCCGGTTTGGTTGGCACCAGAACATGCGAACAGGCAAAACGTTCTAGTGAACATGCAAACCCTATTAAAGTCTATGGGACACGAACATGAAAAGAAAGTGCTAATTTTAAAGGCTTATATGAAAGTTATTGCCATAAAAAGTGTATGGGGACCCGAGTACTGCCCTAGGGGACATGTATTAAGGTTTTTTCAGGAGCAGTGATTTTAATAATGCTTAAAGTGAAATAAAAATGAAATATTCCTTTAAATATCATGCCTGAGATTCCCCTTAGTCTGCCTGTAATGTGGCACATCTATGTAATGTGTAGAATGGCTCGCGGCTGTAATGTATTGCCGGCTCCCGGCAATATAGATGAAAAATCAAGGAAAAAATTGGCGTGGGTTCCGCTTCCCCCTGAAGTCCATACAAGGCCCTTCAGGACTGGTATGGATTTAAGGGGAAATCCACACCAAAATAATAAAAAAAAAATGTGAGTCCCCCCATAATCCATACCAGATCCTTATCCCAGCATGCAGCATGAAGGACAGCATAGGGGGGTGAGCGAGCGCCCCCCCTTCTGAACCATACCAGGTCCCCCCCAAAGCAGCCAGTCCCCATGTTGAAGGGGACCAGAGCCTCTTCCTTACAACCATGGCCATTGGTTGTTGGGGTCTGCGGGTGGGGGCTTTATTGGAATCTGATCTGGAAGCCCCTTTAACAAGGCCCCCCTTATGTGAACGGGTATCGGGTACATTGTACCCTTACTCATTCACCAAAAAAAGTGTTAAAAAGTAAAGCCCACAACAGACAGTTTTTGACAATTCCTTTATTAAAAAAAAAGAAAAAAAAAAAAGAGGGCCCTCAATGTACATCCATCGTCAATCACGCCACCAAAGGGACCCGAAAAATAAAAAGAAACAAAAAAACTCCGCCTCCATGGGAGTCTTCCCGGCGACTGCAGTCTTTTGGCTTTGACAGCTGTTATATAGGCAAGGGTGGGGCCACCCGCCGGATGACCCCACCCCCTGATGTCACATGACATCAGAAGGGGCAGGGTCAGTCAGTTACGTCAATTGGTGGCCCCGCCCTTGCCTATATAACAGCTGTCACAGTCAAAAGGCAACCCTGCTTGCAGCTGACCACAGGAGTGCAATATACACAGGGCATCAGGCTGAATCTTCCAATGCTTAATACAGGAGTGGGGTATATTAATATACCTCCCTGTACTGCTGGTAGGACTGCCCATACTGAATGCTCCTGGATACACCTGCACCTGTGATCATACATAAAACAGATTAGGACAAACGTGATCTGGAGAGGGAGCACAACCACTTGTCCCCCAGCTGGTCATACCTTACTACTCTGTAGTGATGTGTCCCGAAAGGGTGCCCTCTGTGAAACTTTGCTCCTAACCTGGATATTTAGTCAAGTAGGGAAAAACTAGAACGTACAAGCAGGATCTTTTCCTGCTTCCTACTGACCCCCACGTTACGCCCACACTGGGACACCTCCCTTCTTCCCGACGTATGGTGCCACTGGGCACACACCGAGCTGTGGCTTACTGACTCTGTCCCTCTGGATGCTGTACAACAGTTGAATAAAGCATTTTTGTTCATACATCAGAATTGACCTTTGACAAAACCAACAAAATCACCCCTGAAGAAGAGGTTAACTACAAACCACACCTCGAAACGTTGGGTTACCTCTACTGTTATACATATTATCAGTAGAGTTGGTTTCAATACTGTCCTATATGTATGTTATCCAAATTTGCTACATAGATTGCTTTTAACCACTTCAATACAGGGCTTTTAAACACCCTTCCTTACCAGAGCACTTTTTGCGATTCGGCACTGCGTCGCTTTAACTAACAATTGCGCGGTCATGCGACGTTACACCCAAACAAAATTGACGTCCTTTTTTTCCCACAAATAGAGCTTTCTTTTGGTGGTATTTGATCACCTCTGCGGTTTTTATTTTTTGCGCTATAAACAAAAGAAGAGCGACAATTTTGAAAAAAAAACACAATATTTTTAACTTTTTGCTATAATAAATATCCCATTTTTTTTTTAAAAAACTATTTTTTTCCTCAGTTTAGGCCGATACGTATTCTTCTACATATTTTTGGTAAAAAAAAATCGCAATAAGCGTATATTGATCGGTTTGCGCAAAAGTTATAGCGTCTACAAAATAGGGGATAGATTTATTGAATTTTTTAATTTTTTTTTTTACTAATAATGGCGGCGATCTGCGATTTTTTTTTCGTGACTGCGACATTGCGGCGGACACTTCGGACACTTTTGACACATTTTTGGAACCATTCACATTTACACAGCGATCGTTGCTATAAAATTGCAATGATTACTGTGTAAATGTGACTGGCAGGGAAGGGGTTAACTCTAGGGGGCGCTGGAGGGGTTAATGTGTTCCCTAATAGAAGTGATTCTAACTGTGGGGGGAGGGGACTCAAGGGGAGGAGACCGATCATGTGTTCCTCCGTACTGGGATCACATGATCTGTCTCCTCGCCGCTGACAGGACAGTGGAGCTGTGTGTTTACACACACAGCTCCACGGTCCCGCACGGTCCCGTTGTTTTAACGGGCAATCGCGGGTGCCCGGCGGACATCGCGTTGTTAAAGGGGGCTTTCAGTTTCTGATAAGCCCCTACCCACAGACCCCGACAAACAATGGCCAGGGTTGTCGGGAAGAGGCTCTTGTCCCCATAAACATGGGGACAAGGTGCTTTGGGGGGGGGCAAGGTGCTACCAGGCAGGTTCAGGAGGGAGGCTCTTGCTCGTCCCCCCCCTTTACTGGTCTACCAGGCTGCTTGCTTGTATAAGGGTCTGGTATGGATTTTGGGGGGACCCCACGCCAATTTTTTGTTATTTTGGCGTGCAGTTCCCCTTAAAAACTATGCCAGACCCAAAGGGCCTGGTATGGGTTTTGGGGGGACCACATGTTGTTTATTTCTTAATTCTGTCATTTAATACACTGTATTATATATTATATACTGTAGACTGATTGCACTATATATTTATATATATATATATATATATATATATATATATATATATATATATATTATATATATATATATATATATATATATATATATATATATATATATATATATATATATATATATATATATATATATATACACATACACACAGGGCTTTTATTAGGTGGAACCCAGTACCACCACCTCTGGCTCAGACCCTTTGGTCCCTGCTCACCACAATCACTTGTAAACACAGGGGTCCGGTTTCTGTGTTTACAAGTGATAGCTCTGCACTCTGTGTGTAACCCCCCTGAACTCTGCACTCTGTATGTAATGCAATGCAGGACCTACACGACGCTCGCCGGAAGTGACGTTTTGCGTTCCACCGCCGCTATCCACCACCCGGAAGTGCCGCTGGTGTCTGCAGAGAGACACATGCTGAGACTTCTGACACGCTGGAGCGGATATATGACACAAAAAGCAAGTCACCTATTCTGTTATGCTGATTCTAATCTTTCATTGTGTACGTGTATTACTTTAGGGGATGTTATAGGCATTTGTGGAAATTTTTTAAAAACTTAATAAAAACGGAATTACACTATGTGCAATACTGTTTCTGTTTTTATGACGGTTTTATTTGGAGAATTGGTGCCTTTGGATCCCTGCTGATGAGGATGCAGTTTTAACCCTGATGATGACACTTCTATAGAAAAAGGCTTTTATACTGGTTTTATCTGGTGAGTTTAACCCCCTAGGGGGAGTGTGCCTCACGTGGTGAAAATAGAAGATATCAGGATAAATGGTTCTTGGATAGACACCCTGAATATATCTACAGGAAATCACCATTTTTTTGTTGAACTGTCCACCCTATCACTACTACACAAAAAGACTGCTCACTTATTATTACCATTTTTTCTTATTTGGATATAATACAAGGGATTTTATGTGTTGTATATCTTTAGCGCTGTTTTAGTATCTTATTTTACAGGAATCGGACTGTTATATTTTATACTACCTATTTGTATACATATATATATATATATATATATATATATATATATATAGTGATGCACAGTGGGTGTGCAGGCAAGGAGGGATGAAGTCACTGGAAAGCGACGCGTTTCCTGAGCATACAGGCTGTGAGTGACATGACAGCCACGCTCCTTCTTCAAGCTAACGTATGAGACTCGGAAACCACAATATAAAGTGTACAAAGGAGAGGGGTGGGGAAGATATAAAGGATCCATAGTGATTGGCAGCACACGAGTCAAATAGCTCAATTGCAGTCCAGCACTATGTAATGGCAAGTGATGACAGATACAAATGACATTAAGGGGCAAACAAACAAATGGATCTTACATAATTGAATAAAAATATTAATATTAAATGGCTAAATAAATTAGAAAAAACAATGGTATACACTCACAGACGTGAGTTATAAACAAACAGCAGCAATAATAAACAAACGCCTCACGTAAAGGGAAATGATCTGAATCGTTTAAAAGTAAAAAAATAAGAAAAACGCTAATATTACATAATTATTTTAAAAATATATAAAAAGCCTGTATTAATAATAAAGTATAAAAGACACACACACATATATATATATATATATATATATATATATATATATATATATATATATATATATATATATATATATATATATATATATATATATATATATATATATATATACATATATATGTATACATACATATGTGTGCACAGAGACGGTGTTAAGGATTAATTTAGTGATAGAATTAGATTCATAGATTTTACACAAGTTGACACAAAGGGGTTTGAATGGCTATTATCCGGTTGCCACCCGCCCACCGTCAAATGATGGCGAAGTGGTGTGGCTCTCATTCTGGGACAACGTCATATGACAGCATCCCAAAACGACTGCTCTCACATGCTCAGTGGGTGCGCAGAGCGGCAACCCCGATCTCTGTAAAGAGCCATGTCCGTGGCTCTTTAACCATGTGATTGGCTGTGTCCAATCACAGCCAGTCACATGTAAACACGGAGATGCTGCTAATCAGCAAGGAGAGCTGATCAGCGGCATCTCCTCACAGGGGACAACAAAACATGTAATCGGCACTGATCAACAGTGCCCTGATTACATTAAAGCGCCAAGCACCAATCAGTGCCAGCAATCAGTGCCCACCATTGCCCACCAGTGCCACCAATCAGTGCCCACAAGTGCCACAAATCAGTGCCCATTAGTGATGCCAGTCAGTGCTGGCTATCAATGCCACCTAACATCAATGCCCATCAATGCTGTCCATCAATGCCCATCAGTGTCACCCATCAGTGTCGCATATCCATGACGCCTATCAGTGCCCACCAGTGCCAACCAGAGCCTATCAGTGCCACCTATAAGTGCCTATCTGTGCCACCTATCAGGTGTCACTGATATGTGGCACTAATGAGCACTGATAGGCGGCACTGATGGGCACAAATAGGTGGCACTGATGAGGAGGCACTAATATGCTGCACGTATGGTCACTTATAGGTGTCACTGATATGTGGCACTGATGAGCACTATCAGTGACCATACGTGCAGCATATTAGTGCCTCCTCATCAGTGCCACCTAATTAGTGCCCATAAGTGCCGCCTCATCAGTGCCCATAAGTGCCACCTCATCAGTGCCCACCAGTTTTGTCTAAATTACTTATTTACAAGTAAAAAATTAATTTGGGTACAGTGTTGGATGACCGCGCAATTGTCTTTCAAAGTGCGACAGCGCTGAAAGCTGAAAAGTGGCCTTGGCAGGAAGGGGGTGTAAGTGCCCTGTAGGCAAGTGGTTAAAGGTAACCATCCTCACCTGTGATGTGTTTGCTTGTAATTAGTGTGTGTGTATAAAAGGTCAATGAGTTTCTGGACTCCTGACAGACCCTTGCATCTTTCATCCAGTGCTGCATTGAAGTTTCTGGATTCTGAGTCTTGGGAAAAGCAAAAGAATTGTCAAAGGATCTGTGGGAAAAGGTAGTTGAACTGTATAAAACAGGAAAGGAATTGAGAATGACAATCAGCAGTGTTCAAACTCTAATCAAGAAGTGAAAAATGAGGGGTTCTATTAAAACCACACCACCGTAAGGTAGACCAACTAAAATTTCAGTCACCACTGCCAGAAAAATAGTTTGGGATGAAAAGAAAAACACACAAATAACTTCAGGTGAAATACAGGACTCTCTGAAAACATGTGGTGTGGCTGTTTCAAGATGCACAATAAGGAGGTACTTGAAGAAAGATGGGCTGCATGGTCGAGTCGCCAGAAGAGAGCCATTATTACGCAAATGCCACAAAGTCTCCCGCATACAATATGCCAAACAGCACAGAGACAAGCCTCAACCTTCTGGCACAGTCATTTGGAGTGATGAGACCAAAATTTTGCGTTTTGGCCACAACCATAAATGCTTCATTTGGAGAGGAGTCAACAAGGCCTATGATGAAAGGTACACCATTCCTACTGTGAAACACGGAGTTGGATCGCTGATGTCTTGGGTATGTGTGAGCTACAAAGGCACAGGAAATTTGGTCAAAATTGATGACAAGATGAATGCAGTATGTTATCAAAAAATACTGGAGGAACATTTGTATTCATCAGCCAGGAAGCTGCGCATGGGACGTATTTTGACATTCCAACATGACAACAATCCAAAACACAAGGCCAAGTCGACCTGTCATTGGCTACAGCAGGATAAAGTGAAGGTTCTGGAGTGTCATCTCAGTCTCCTGACCTCAATATCATTGAGCCACTCTGGGAGATCTCAAACGTGCAGTTCATGCAAGACTGCTCAAGAATTTACAGGACCAGAAGGCTTTTAGCCAAGAGGAATGGGCAGCTTTACCCTCTGTGAAGATAAAGAGCCTCATCCACAAAGACCACGGAAAGCTTCAAGCTGTTATTGATGTTAAAGGGGGCAATACACGGTAATAAGAACCGGGGTATGTAAACTTTTGATCAGGGTCATTTGGGTAGTTTTTGTTTTCATTATGATTTAAAAAGAGTAAACACAGTTGATTGATAATAAATGGCTTCAGCCAAACACTAACCATGAGTGAAAGATTATTCTGTCAGGATATGTAAACTTATGAGCACAACTGTATATATATATATATATATATATAAAATAATAATACACTGCTTGCACTATATATATATATATATATATATATATATATTCTACACTGACTACACTGTGTGTGCATATATATGTGTATAGGCCAGGCTGGATAAGACAAGAGCACACTCAGGGAAGATACGAGCTGTGAACGAGCGGCTTGCGTTCCAGCTGCGTTCCACCTGCTCGTCTTCCCAGAAGTGACGTAATGGCGTAGTGTGCGTGGCTCCGTCGGACGTGTTTCGTCATAGACGTCTTCAGCGGCCTAGTGCACACAGTGCATACAGTGTCATAATAGGCACGCCTAGCTGGATACATAGATTTCTTTGTTTTTCTGCTATTTTTATTTTTATTTGTTTAAAAAAAGTTTTTTTAATAAACGGAAGACCAATCCATTTTTTGAAAAATACTGCACCATGGGAGTTTTTCCTTCTTTTTTCCTATGAGGACTACACCAGCATACCTGTATATCTAAAAGTGCCCAGAAGTCCTGTATACTTCAGAACCGGATAAAAGGATCGGGAGCCGGGACCAACCAGAGTGTGATCTACATGCCTGTTACCCCTGCAGGGGTGCAGGGAGCTGGTGAGTGGGGACTCAAGAGGGGGAGCACCCAAGTTACCCAGAGCTACGTTGAGCTCTAATATTGGACTCCTGTACCTTCAACTAATTATCTGTTGGACACTTTTTATTTGGACATTTATACCTGCCCCCCTTTTTTGGGATATATATATACACACCTCTGTCTCCCCTTGCCCTTACGCTTATATACACCCGTGTATGATATACTGGAGTTTCATTTGCATACTTTCAGAAATTTATCTTACTTAATTTTATTTCTATTGTTACTTCCAATTGTTTCTCACCACTTATAAGTACATGGTACATACTGGAGGACACACTTTGGACACATTTATTTTGTGCGTTTTTTCTTTTGTGAGGACGCACACACAAATATATTTACATATTTAATAGTAATTGTTTCTATTCTATTAGGAATCTATTACTATCACTAATATTTCTGTTAATTTTTGGATGTCTTTTTCATTTTTTGCTAACACAATACCATATGTGCCATCGAAGTATCACTATTGCACATTGATATGCACCTAGTTTGAATAATACTATTATTTTTTTATTTTCTGCACTAACAGGGGCATCATTTATTGCTTTTTCTTTTTTCTGGTTTGCTCTTGGCATAGGCTGATTACACATAAAGTTTTGTACTTGTGCACTCAGTCACTACTGTGAAGACACAGGGTAGGATAATCTGTACAATTGTACACCACTGCACACCGTATATGATTTGAAAAAGTGTTTTTAAGTTTGTAGGAGTGAGGTTAACCCATTAACAATATAATTTCACCTCTGAGTACATATAGGATATTCAATCCTGATTGTTCCCTTACTCACGATATAGCTAGCGCCACTGACCCCAGTACTCTACATTTATTCATATCCATGACAATGCTGCTTTGTAATTTTACTTCAGAATGGACAACGTTGACCCTGTTAATGGAAGTGAAAAAATAACATATATACTTGCAGGACCAACAGGTTGTAAAACTATGTAATATAATATAATATAATATACTATGCAATATAGAGGGACTTGATAAACAAAGCCTGTTGTGCTAATACTAGGGACAGACTGCATCATAGATGTTGTGTTTGATTTTGCCTATAATAACACATAAAGTGAATTGTTTTTACATCTTTAGTAAAATAACCCCACAATAAGGCCTAGATATTTCTGCTTAGCCCTGACCCAGATCTGTAGAGGATGTTGGGACAAAATCCATATAGAGTTGCTCATTCTCAAAAACTTGCAAAGGTCGTTGAACCAAAGCAAGCTGGAGGAATGATTCAAAAACCTTTCACGGTGATGCGATATGGTACCTTGCATGAAAGCTACAGAAAGAATGTCACTTTATTTATTGCAGCTAAAGTTGGCAGAGCCAATTATTGACCGTGAGGGGCAGATATTGCTGAATATGTATAATTGTGGAAATGCACAGACTTGTCAGGACAGCACAATTAAGTTTAATTGTACATTTCATAATTTTCCCCGCAAAGTAAATCACTAAAAACAATACTGGTATATTTTTTCCTCTTCAAATGTCTAAAGCTGATCTGATTGACTTTTATATCATATTATATTCAAAGCTGAACAAAAAAAAAGAGAATTGGAAATGAGGCATATACTTTATTAGTACACTGTGTTTGGTGTCCTGTAAAGTGTTGTCACTGAACTTGTACACGGGATAATTCATTTTCTACAGTGACTGAAGAGTAGCCCAGGTTTATGCTGCCATTTACATAAATCCCAATACAACTATTAAAATAATTGCATGGTAAATGGTGTCAAACTAATAAGCTTGTTAAAAATAGCAGTTAGTTAGCAAGATCTATTTTGAAAAAAACTCAGTGGAGTCTGGCATTTAACTAAACATCAATAAAAATATTTTATATATTTCTCTCCTTTATGATTTCTTGAGCATGTACCGGTAACTGTTTCATTATAAAAGTATACATATTGGTTATATTATTATTTACATAATAACGTTAAAAAGAACATAAATATGTCTATATTACAAGGCACTGTTTCATAGATCTTTATAGGTTACTCAAAGCTCAAGTAAACTGCCTCCTCTCTCTGCTTTGTTGCTGAAGAAGTCAGAATGGTATGATTTTCAGTGGTAGACTTCTTTAATCAACTCTGATTAATCAGCAAAAGTAACATTATTGGGATGATGACTAAATTAGTCCAGTAGGACACCAAAAAAGCAATTTGAGGAAATTTTTATCATATTATTTTTATTTTATCATATACACCCGTCCAAATATTGTTTCTTCTATTGGATAAGGAAAGCCCCCTCTAAAATCTCTGAATTTGCCATGAAGTAGATTCTTCTGTGCTATACTATGGTGCAGACTGTGGGTGCAAAATGGACCCTCCATCAATTGCCCTACTATATATGTGGTATACAGACTGAGTTGCACCTTCCCTCAAGTGCTCTTTTTGGATATGATGATTCATTCCCTCAAACACATTTCTTTTTAAACATAACAGGTAATTTCTTAATAAAAATAGAAAAAAAAAATAGTGCCAAGAAAGACACTTTTTTAACCGAAAAGTAAGTGATACTTCCTTTTGTGCATAAGACTTTAAAGTGATACTCCAGGCATACTTCTTTTTGGTTATTAGTTTAGTTGTTTGGAGTAGGGAAGCATTAATACCCTTCTTGGGTTTTTATTTCTGTCTGTGTTACTTTTGGGGGAATTTTCCTGAATATCCTCTTTAAGTATCTAATGGAAAGTATTGGGGAATCCCTCCAAAGAATGCAGTTAGTAACACAAATACTTTTTTTTTTGTAGAAAGAAGAGGGCTAGCAGATCTATCAAATGTTATCATTTAGAGTAGTCTCTGGAAAAAGGACCCTTCCTAAAAATTCCCACCTTAAACTCAACTTTTGGACACAAGCAAAGCCATGGCTCCCATAGCATTTGTGCAGGACCACACTTTCCTCAATAAGTTTTATTGTCATAACACACTCAAGTAATGTATTTACCCATAACCCACCAAAGTAATGTATTTAGGCAGCAGTATTCATAATAGGATAGAGGTAAATGTTTCATAGATCTTTATAGGTTACTCAAAGCTCAAGTAAACTGCCTCCTCTCTCTGCTTTGTTGCTGAAGAAGTCAGAATGGTATGATTTTCAGTGGTAGACTTCTTTAATCAACTCTGATTAATCAGCAAAAGTAACATTATTGGGATGATGACTAAATTAGTCCAGTAGGACACCAAAAAAGCAATTTGAGGAAATTTTTATCATATTATTTTTATTTTATCATATACACCCGTCCAAATATTGTTTCTTCTATTGGATAAGGAAAGCCCCCTCTAAAATCTCTGAATTTGCCATGAAGTAGATTCTTCTGTGCTATACTATGGTGCAGACTCTTGCTGCCAAGACATGTGATACATGAAATTACAAACAGTGGACATTTTTATTGAAAAAAGAGCAGCATTTTGGGTGTTTACTATGCTGGAGATTTTTGCATGATGGCCTTCATTTTCTATCATTCATTTATATACAGTATATAGGGTACACTGGGCCACATAAAAATTGTGTCACTAGAATAATTTTTGGAAGTACAACTACAGATTAATAGCTGCATTTTGTGCATTAATTCACTCAATACCATACCATTTTTAAGTTACAAGTTGTTATGTTTCTCTGGAACATCTACATGTCTGGTTGCTATTGTGTTTGTCTGGTCAGAGGTTTACTGTGCACAGGCTTACAAGTGTACTCAGATATGAGCTAAACTCTAAACATGGCTTCACTGTTAAGCATGAACATAATCATGGAGAGTTACACAATACTGTATCAGACATCTTTGTAATGCTATCACAAAGGCAACTGTGGGTGCAAAATGGACCCTCCATCAATTGCCCTACTATATATGTGGTATACAGACTGAGTTGCACCTTCCCTCAAGTGCTCTTTTTGGATATGATGATTCATTCCCTCAAACACATTTCTTTTTAAACATAACAGGTAATTTCTTAATAAAAATAGAAAAAAAAAATAGTGCCAAGAAAGACACTTTTTTAACCGAAAAGTAAGTGATACTTCCTTTTGTGCATAAGACTTTAAAGTGATACTCCAGGCATACTTCTTTTTGGTTATTAGTTTAGTTGTTTGGAGTAGGGAAGCATTAATACCCTTCTTGGGTTTTTATTTCTGTCTGTGTTACTTTTGGGGGAATTTTCCTGAATATCCTCTTTAAGTATCTAATGGAAAGTATTGGGGAATCCCTCCAAAGAATGCAGTTAGTAACACAAATACTTTTTTTTTTGTAGAAAGAAGAGGGCTAGCAGATCTATCAAATGTTATCATTTAGAGTAGTCTCTGGAAAAAGGACCCTTCCTAAAAATTCCCACCTTAAACTCAACTTTTGGACACAAGCAAAGCCATGGCTCCCATAGCATTTGTGCAGGACCACACTTTCCTCAATAAGTTTTATTGTCATAACACACTCAAGTAATGTATTTACCCATAACCCACCAAAGTAATGTATTTAGGCAGCAGTATTCATAATAGGATAGAGGTAAATGACCAATTAAGTTGCAGTAATAGCAACTGAGACATCTGTGTACATGCTAGAAATAACTGTTTTTATTTATAAACTTAAAAGCATGATAATTGGCTTTAGAAATGCAATGTTAAAATAGCAACAGATCTACTTCTGAATAAATAGAACAGGGATCAGTCTCTGCTTTGCCTTAAAGGATGTCCAGAATCATGACTTGAAGAGGTAACTTCATCTTTGCATACGTGTATAGTTTTATGTGATTTTAATATAGGGCCAGTCATTTAATAATAAAAATAAATAAATACAATAAATAGATACATATATATATATATATATATATATATATATATATATATATATATATATATATATATATATATATATATATCTTCTAATGATAGCCTTTGTTTTTTGTTTTTCCCACTTTTTCTAATTTTATTATTACAATCAGTTGTTTCTAGACAGTTAAGTCTCCTTTCACCGTCTTACTAGCTATGTTTTCTACCCTTTCTCATTTTATTATTACAATCAGTTGTTTCTAGACAGTTAAGTCTCCTTTTACCGTCTTACTAGCTATGTTTTCTTTTTTGAATGCACTTCCAGATAAATGCCAGTCATTTGGCCAGGGCTAACTCACAGAAGGAGCAGCAAGCACAGATGGTACTAATGCATAAATGTAATCTAGCAAAGGGATGCCATCGCCAAAGTAGAAATGTTCCAAATAACTACAGCGCACTTACAGGCATACAGCAATTGGCAAGGTTAAAGCTGAGATTTGTGAGAGCTCACCATTCCCAAGTCAACAATGGAAATTCAAAAACAAATGAGCATATTTTATTTATTTAGTCTCCCTGTTCACATACAACACACGAATATTACATTTAAACATTCTGCAGGTACACAATATGCTAATATGAATCACTTTTAAAACCAGTCGAAGCAAAAAAAGATGTTAAAACAAGTCGACTAAATAAAGAACATTTAGCCTTACATATGTATTAAAAAAAACACTGGAATTAGAGATATTTCTCATAGCAAAAATTTTGATTTCAATGTTCAAGTTCTATGAAATTATTTTACCCGATGGTATATAAGAAGTTTGTTCAGGGGATAATTCAGGAAAGTTTTGTAAATGTTACAGTAGAATAAAAGAAAAAAAAAAGTAAGCTAGGACCCCATAAATGTATACTGAGACTATGGATGATGTTCAGATTCACATAGGGTTCAAGGCTTATTCTATGGGTTTGAGATTTGCGGTTCCAGAAAATATATGTGCAGATTCACGTGGACAATTTATTTAAATTTTTTTACACGACAATGCACTTAATGGACTTTTTACGCCAAAACAATGCTGTAGTCTTATTTAAGTTAATTGTAAAAAAGAAAAAAAAAATATTCCACAGGAAATACACACGTTGTAACTGAGACTGTCTGGGAAAATAACACTGTTCTTTACGGCCCCTTTCACACGGGGCTGTCCGTCTTTAGATCCCTGCTGAGCCGGCGGATGACAAGTCCGTCTCTGCACTCTGTGAAGGGATGAACCTGTCAGAGCTCCACTCTCCCCTATGGGGGTATCGGATGATTACGGACCACCTGTCCATTTTCATTCGATCCGATCCGCCAGACAAATGGAAATTAGGGTTTGCATCCGTCTGGATTTTGCGGATCGAGGCAGATCGGATGTCAGCGGACATGTCACCGCTGACATCCAATGCTCCATAGAAATAATGAATAGTCCTTCACCAAACACTATGGCAACACCCAACGTGTTCTAGATAAATGATTTGCTTACCAGAATGATTTGACCTCTTTAATTAAAAAGAAAATCAAAAAACGCTTTAGCAGAATAATGCCTGCACACATAGGTATAACATGGAGATGTATGGAATCCTTCCTCCTCAGAGTTTATGCATGGGATATATAAAAGAAATAATAGAAACCCATAGTGTATCCTATTTATTAAAATATAGTATAAAAAAGCAAAAGCCGAATGGTCGCTTACATGTGGATGTGCCTTTACCCGCCACTGGGGCTGCAAGCTTGTTCCTACTGGATGGCTGTGTGGCACCTTGCTTCCACCTCCGTGATTGGCATGCATTCCACCAAGCCGACCGGAAACAACCAGAGGGACGGAATGTGACGTGGACTAGCGTGACCAGGTACCGCCTCGACATGCGTTTTGTGATTATGCTTCCTAAAGACAGGAGTGCAGAAAGAACTGCACTCCTGTGATCCACAGGAGTACAGCCAAACAAGCTTTGGCTGTACTTCTCCTTTAACCTCTTCCCGACCAGCCGCCGCAGTTGTACTGCAGCAGTTGGCTTCCCTGGGCAAAACAACATTACCTTACTTTGCTTCACCTTATGACCACTAGGGGGAGCAAGCGCCCCGCTGAAAGCACGCGCACGGTTAGCCGCCGGAGGCGCGCGCGAGCCAATGCAAATGCCCGGCGATCGCTCGTGACAGAGCGAGAACCGGGATCTGTGTGTGTAATCTCTCAGGGCAGAGGAGACAGATCGTGTGTTAATACTAAGTATGAACACCGATCTCTCTCTCCTCCCAGTCAGTCCCATCCCCCCCACAGTTAGAACACACCTAGGGAACACAGTTAACCCCTTGATTGTCCCCTAGTGTTAACCCCTTCCCTGCCAGTGACATTTATACAGTAATCAGTGCATTTTTATAGCACTGATCGCTGTATAATTGTCACTGATCCCAAAAATGTGTCAAAAGTGTCTGATTTGTCCGCCGCAATATCACAGTCCTGATAAAAATCACAGATCACCGCCATTACTGGTGAAAAAAAAAATAATAATAAAAATGCCATAAATCTATCCCCTATTTTGTAGACGCTATAACTTTTGTGCAAACCAATCAATACACGCTTCTTGCGATTTTGTTTGTAGAAGAATACATATTGGCCTAAACTTTATAGCAAAAACAAAATAAACCGCAGAGGTGATCAAATACCACCAAAAGAAAGCTCTATTTGTGGGGAAAAATTATGTCAATTTTGTTTGGGTTACAGCATCGCATAACCGCGCAGTTGTCAGTTAAAGCGACGCAGTGCCGTATCGCAAAAAATGGCTTGGTCATTGAGCAGCCAAACCTTCCGGGGCTGAAATGGTTAAGGCTTCTTCAAAACATGTCATTGAAAACATTTGTAAATTTTCAAAGTTGACCTGGAAGCTGCATGAAAAGATACTCTCCTCCATGGTAGCACCCTACTTCCCATGGCTTTTTTTTCCAGAAGCTTGCCCTAAAAATCCCTAAAAATGGCCAGAGTGCTCCACAGACATCAAAAGAGATTTGTCTATAAGTCTGGGCAGGTGGAAATTTGTACAAGATTCACTGAACAGTTTGCAAAACGTACCTGCTTAGACTCGCCCATCACTAATTATGACAGAGAATGAGGCTGCTAAATGATACAATAGGTTGAAACAAAACACTAAAGCCAGGTACATATTACCCGCTAGGTTGCATGAAAAAAAACTGACAGCTCTCGTCAGAGTCACTGTACTAACCATGCAAGGTCTCTGCCATTGGATGAGAGCACTGATCGGGAGTTGGTCGGCTGCTAGTTTTCCAGCATGCGTGTCTGACAGAAGCCGGCCGAACGTCTGGCTTCTGTTGGACAGACCAACATACACACGGGCTGTTTTTTTTTTTTTAACCCACCGCTGTCTCCCAACATTCAGCCAGTATGTACAGGGCTTTAAGGCCATACTGTTTGACTGATCTTGGCTGGAGACATCACCATATTTCCAGCCAGTTGAGCTAAGTAAGAAAACCTGCACAAAGCAATAAAAACACTGTTATTGTATTGTAATAAAGGATTAACCATGCTGTATCTTCATTGAAAAGATTCCCTTCCCTTTCTGTGCTGGAGACAATTGATGTCGCTCAGTATAGCTTTCCTTTAAAAGGTTGAAAAATTTAAATAGATCAAAACGGAATTTCATTAGAGTTAAAGGGGTTGTAAACCTTTGTATTTTTTCACCTTAATGGCTCTTGATTGGACAGATTGATAGCAGCACAGCCATTGGCTCCCGATGCTGTTAATTCAATGCCAATGACGCGGGAGCCGGGGGCGGGGCCGAGTCATACATTCAGCGGCTATGGACGCCGAAAGCTGGACTTGGGAGCACGCCCGCAAGGTAACCCCCTCTGGGAAGCACTTCCCCTAAGGGGTTATCTGATGTGGGAGGAGCCACGAGAGCCGCTGGAGGGACCCCAGAAGGGAAGGTTTTGGGCTACTCTGTGCAAATCAAGCTGCTCAATGGAGGTAAGAATGATATGTTTGTTATTAAAAAAAAAGAAAACTAAGCCTGAGAGCCCATTCACACAGGGGCGGCTTTGGATCTGACTTGAAGTCATCCCAAGTCTCCCCCAGTTGCCTCAAATCGCAGAACATGATAAAATCAATGTAAGTGAATGAGAGCTGTCTTAATGCACACTACTGAAGTCGCTGCGACTTCAGAAAAGGTTCCTGTACTACTTCAATCCAACTTCTAGGTGATTTGTACCCATTGATTTCAATGGAAGTTGCCTCCAAAGTCAGATCGTGTCTTAAATGAAGCAACAATACAGGAAGAGAAAATAGTTTTCTCAGGCAAACCCCTCCCTTCCCCCTCCCTCCCACAGAGCTGATTGTTGTTTGATTGGCCACTGGAAAGTTGCATGTCCTGGAGGCGACTTAAAGTCACCTTGTAAGTCACCCCAAGTCGCGCTGTGGTGTGAGCTCAGGTCTTGTCCAGGTCGCCTCACAAAGTCACAGCCAGAGTCGTGTTGCCCCTGTGTGAACTGGCTCTTACAATCACTTTAACATACTGACACATTTTTCTTAGAGATACATTTAGAATATTAACACTTATATTTGAATATTATTGGTAATTATAGAGTAAAACTACAATGCTAAAATGTAATATATAAATGTTACTAATATATTGTGTTGATCAATGTGCATAGTGAGGAAGACACTAAAGCCCTATACACACTATCAGTTTTTCTACTGAGTTTTTGCTTCAGATTTACCAAAACCATATAATATGAGTTCAAACCTTAGGAGTTTCAATTTGTATGCAATCAGACAGGCCATTGCATTACATGGTTTTGGTAAACCTGAAGGAAAAACTCAGCAGAAAAACTAATAGTGTGTATGGGCTTAAGACGATTCAATGGTAAAATTTGGTACACAATTAGTAGTACCTGTATTTCTTAAGGAATTTGTTAGGATCTGGCAAAAGATAAAAACAGAAAGTAAGTACCACTAAGTGAATATGCCTATTCGTTAGGCTCAAAAACCCAAGTGATTCAACCATGTAAACTAAAATATGTTAGTTAAGTGCTGACTGGTAGATTAATCTGCCATTTGCTGCTGCTCTGAAGTGTCACGCCAGGCAAACAGATAAATACTGTGTTCAAGTAAACATATGTTTACTGTTTTACCTGCCAAAGGATTTATAATTTTGGCCAGCCATTCTTGTGATACATACCTTTTCCAGTCAGAAAGATTGCTACTGCCCGGCGTAGCACTACTGTTTCCTGAGACAGCTTTACAGCTTATTGGACAGAGATGATGACGCTGATTAATTAAGATTGATTTACTTTTAAATACATTTTTATTGAGTTTTATCAAAATATACGTACAGTTGACCAAAATGGTCCAAAAAGAAAACAATGCAAGGAACTGTATAACACATGCCATAGTGGAGTTCAGCATATCAATAAATCAGAGTAAACCTTGCGAGCAACTATAAATATAAAGATTAACTAGAACAATAGCTGCTAGCACTTCTCACATTCCTATAATAATGTGCACATAACAAAGAAATACTAAATAATCAAACTAATCAATGTGTGTATAAATAAATACAAAGTGCCCGATCTCACAAACCAAAAATACGTTAAAATTCCATAATCAATTTCCGTTTACATACGAATATATGTGCCAATATTTCAATAAATAAGTAAAATTGTGAAAAATTTATAAAAAGTGCAGTCCATTCAGTAATTCCAATGAAAAAAGTCCATAAATAGTGCCATGTCTGCATGCACAAATAACACCTTGTGCTTCTCACTCTGTTTGCATTTAACCAATTAGTGCTCAATCAATGTGCCAATATTTCAAATCACTCAAGCTCCCCCATCAGATTTGCTCTCACCTAATGATATGTGACCTCACATTTTGGTTTGGTCAAATATTGCTTTTTACTCCTTCCAGGACCAGAGCAATAGATGTCCTTTTCTCCTCTGATCTATATTGACACAGAAGATAGAAAAGTTGTGGGAGGGGGCATGTGGGGAGAGCTAAGTTTTAGGAAGACCGATTTTTAGGAATTGATCTGACATTCATACCAATATGTCTATTAGTAAATTAGCGATATTCAAGGAGACTGAAGGGGAGAGCCGAGGAGTAGAAAGATTTGTGGGTCATTAGCATAGAGATGGTATTGAAATCTATGCAAGGTTATCAAGTGACCAAGGGAGCAGATGTAGGTAAAGATGTAGTAGTAGTTAAAATACATTTTTAGCCATCTTGCCAAAGGACTAAATTTATCTACACAATCCTGGGCAGTAAAATGGGATGAGTTTGCATACATCTGCATCAGATTAAAGCCTAGTACACATGGGCCGATTGTTGGCCAGCATTGGGCGGTTCAATAGAGACCGGCTAACATTCGGCCCATATGTATACGGCAGAAGGGTCATGATCAAAAAAGGTCTGCCTACCAGCTACCGGTCAGCGCTCTCAGCCAATGGCTGAGAGCGTTGACCGGCATGTTCTGGCAGAGGAGGGGGGGCGCCATGTTAGAACACAATGGCACAGCATGGGATATTGCTGTACTGACATTGGATTGTTAGTACAGCGACTTCAATCTGAGCTCTCATTTTCTTTTATTCAATCCACAAACTAGTATTGTGTACAAGGCTTAACATTGTGCTTCTGGTGTTATCTTACCACTTAAAACACATGCACACCTAAGACAATGCCAAGGGCATAGTGCTGCTTGAGAGCCAGAGGTTAAAAGGGTATGAACTATAACATGATCTTACAGAGCATTAAAATGTATTCCCTGCATTAAGGTAAAAATGTTTTATGGCTTTCTGTCCTCCCCCTTCCCTGTGTGAAGGGGAAGAGAGGGGACAGGAGATCCAGCATTGTGCCTTTCTTCCTCTTCACACAAGCACTCAGGTAGCAGCAGGCATGTGTCAATCACATGCAGTAAGGAGGAAGCGGGGGCAGGGCTAAGCCCCTCTGTGTGTGTTTAGGAGTGCGGCTCCATAGGCACACGCAGCTCGGGAGTGAGCATGCAGTTTGTGCCCCTTATAGCAAGCGACCTGCTATGGGGGCACAAATAGAACAGGAGGAGCCAAGATCACTGATGGGGGACCACAGAAGGGGAGGGTCAGGGCTGCTCTGTGCAATAACATTTCACAGAGCAAGTCGGTATATCATGTTTATTATTTTAATTTAAACAAATAACCTTTACTAATGCTTTCAAGTGGTTGTAAAGGCTCAAAGACACACAGAGCAGCTGCTGGTGCCCCTCAAGCAAGCTGCTTGCTGTGGGGGCACTTGGCAAGAGCACGAGAAGAGGAGGATCGGAGATGCACTGTACAAAACCATTGCACAGAGCAGGTAAGATATAACATGTTTGTTATTTTATATAGAAAAAAAATATGCCTTTACAATCACTTTAAGTCTCAAAAAATTTACCCCTGCTCTTGTCTTGCATTGTGTTGCTGTGTGCTGCTTTAATACATTCCCCTAGAAAAACATTTTAAGAGTAGCCTTTCTTTTAAAGATTTCAATCAAGTTCGAGTTGTTTCAATTTAAAATGCCTTTAAAATAATGGTTAGCAAATTAAACAAATCTGTAGACAAAGATAATGCAGGTTTATATGTAACACAATATAAACCTTTAACCTGAGTCAATGTTGAACTAACTATTGAACATTTATGCTCATAGTTTTTTTTCTTTGCCTTCTATCTATTTTCTAGAAGGTTGGTAGTAGCGTTACTTCTTCTATTGGTCACAATCAGAAGCTAAGAAAAGCAGTTATTAAAAGTTTTTTTTTGTCATTCATTTCATTGGTGTGTTTTACTTGAAGTGCTGCCAACGTTTCATTTTATGTCTACAGAGAATTTTAAATTACTTTAAAATTCTATAGTTCTTTATGCATGATAAACCATTGATTTCCACCATCCAACAAGGAAAAAGTCACATTCACAAACCAAGTGGGTGGAAATTGTGCTTAATTATTTAATTTTCTAAAGAAAAAAACTAATACACTATGAAAAAGTTCATTACTATATGAAATATTGATGGTGCCCTACATTATCCTTGAGCTTTATAAAACTAATCATTTGCAAAACAGCATTCACCATTAACTATTTTAAAAATCAAGGTCTTGGAACCAATGTTTTAGTAAAATTAAAAAGAGAAAACAAATAATGTCCTCCTATCAGCTTTCACCCACGAAAGGTATTTAACTTTTTATATAACCAATACAATCTTCATTTATTTTGCATTTAAAATAATATTTGTATGAGCAGTAGGGATTAGCTAAACTGAGAGTTTGTGCTGACCTGAAGTCCCTTTAGCAAATGGGACATATTGGTTCCCAAGTTCCCAATTCGGCAAAATGCACTCAGTCAATGAGGAATGCAAAATGAGGGTGTTTTTTTTAGAATGCAGAGGGTTTTAACTAGTGATTAATTTCTTTGTTTATTAATAAAGACCCTGCGCTGACATGATAATCACATAGCTTATTGCTAAACAAAGCCGTTTTCTTGACATGACTTTGATTAACACATGTATGTGTAAACACAGCTTCATATTTTTTACTAATTTACTAATGTGAACGTTCACTTTGCTATGGAAATGGTCCCTCCTCCTTTAGTAAATGAACCCTATTGTTTATAAAAAAAATTTTTACCAAATAATCATAATTACTAAGTTGTATATTAACAGCTTCCCATCCAGCAATATACTGGTAAGTCGCTAGATAGGAAGGATGATATCTCGGTCATCATTGCAGCTGCAGTGAAGACTGAGATTACATTTTTTTAGCCGGTGATTCCTTTCCATGTAAAGTAATCCTAGGGGAGAAATAACTCTAGCACCCGACCGCCTGTGTAACTCTAAACTGGTAACCTGTAAAGGCTTTTAAAGTGTTGCCTATGGAGATATTTAGGTACCATATTTTGGTGCCGTTCCACAGGTGTATGCTGTTTTAAAGCGTGACATAATAACAGTAAGCAAGCTGTCATGAATGCAGTTTTGTTTGCCAGCAATTTTAACTGTAATTTTTTTTGTATGTAAAACTAATTTTTGCTGATTTGCTGTACCACATCCTTCAGCAACAATGAAAAATACTTTCATAGGGTTTCCTTTTTCCTGTGGCATGGCATATTGAAATCTGGAAGCCCCCTTTAGTAATAAGGGGTCCCCCAGATACTATGCAACTGAGCATGTGGTACATCCCATTCCCAATCCCCGACAGTAACACTAGCCCGCTGGGCTTTCATCAGCTATGTAAAGGAAGGGGTGGGGATAGTGGTGACATAATTTCCCAAATATGGCCATGTGGGCATATTTAGGCAATGATGTAACCTGCTCCATTACCTGCCTATTTGCTTACATGGTAGGGTATTTTCGGCCATGTAAAAGAAAGGGTCGGGTGACGTCAGTGGTTTGTAAAGAAGCAGCAGCTACAAGCTGTAAGCATCCACTGCTTCCTTAGCACTTATTGACAACTGGAACCTGGAACCTGTCACATTTGTCTATGTTCAATGTTCTAAACATTCGCCATTTGGACAATAGTTTGAACAACCAGTGTACGGTCCAAAGCCAGCCCTAGTAAGCACCCTGTAAATTTTAAATAGTTTGTCCCACTCCCTAACTTATTTTTCAGCTTTCAGACCAAGCAAAAAAAGGAACAGCTGGATTAACATTCTAAAAAAAATTGTAACATTACAGAGGGTCTCAGAAACACAAACATTGCTTTGTTAATGCCAGTGACGTAATGTGTCCTTTTTGATACTAGTATAATACAGTGTTATATAGTATAATATAGTATAGTATGCTATAACTGTTTAGTAGTTATAGGACTAGTCTACTATAGTTGTACTATATCAATCTAGAATAGTACTATATAGCACAGTACAGTATATACATTCAAATCCTCTTCAGTTATTTTCATCGTCTTTTTAGGCTGCAATATGAAGGGTGGATGGCTTTTTCTCTTATAGCTAAACACTTTTTAGTTCACAATATCCAATCAACCTTAACTGTGTACGATGTCAAAAGCACTTACTGCACAAGGAAAGATCTGTGTTTCTTTTGCCACACACAATAAATCTTTAGTGTCTTCACTTGATACGCATCACTCCACTTGATCTCAGGAGGCACTATCTGTCTCTGCATGATTCTCTCCATCATGTAACAAGGTCACTTTACCAACTCTAAGTTTGTAGTCTAAAGTATATATCATTTTTTTAACCACCTGGGCAAAGTCTTTTTTAACTATGAAGATTTTAAAAGTAATGTGCTTGCATTTATAGCTAACTGGTCAGCAGAAACAATGCAAAGTATGCTGTGCCCTTTAACACTGTGGTAAAAGAAAACCATCAGATTTAAAAGAAAAACATAATATTTTTCTAAATTAAGCAGCTGTTGAAATCAGTTAATAAAAACTGTTGTCATTTTTATCTGATTTCAATGCCATAGAAGAACAGCTGTGTATGGTAGCCAATCTGCTTCTATCCTCAACTTGTTCATTTAAGCTTTGACAAAATACCTGGAATCTGATTGGTTTCTCTGCAGAGCTGCACCAGATTTGCCACTCTCCAGTTATAGTAAACCAACCCAAAAATGTAGGTTGTTTTTATTGCATCATGGGAGGACAACTTTTTTCATGGTTCGGGACACTGAACTACAACATGCTTAGGAGTTGAAAAAAAAACTTGGTAAAGTTTGCACCACCAGAAGTCCTGTCTTTTAAATGTTGTTTTCTGATCGGGAATCTGCAAAACTGACTCTTTGTTCTTTCAATAAAATAAAAAGTTTCTTCCTAGAACATAGCAATCTAGGGCACCAGATGAGGCAAGTATATTTCAGGAAAATCTACTATTTTAGTATTTTAAAAATCATGCTAACAATTAGCCCAGGTAATGTAAAATCAGCTAATATGGATATAAGACATCAGAATGGAAAACTGTAGGTCTACAACCTCCCCCCCTTCACTGTGTAAGAGGCTCTGAGGAAGAGAGCATGACCCTTGAAATGCATAACCATTTGCATCCTAAATCCAGGTACACATTAACAGTTTTTTAACACAAGTGGGTTGAACGGAAAAAAAAAAAAAAAATGACCGACTTCTGTTGGACAGAATGACCTACACATGGGCAGAATGTCGGCTGTTTTTTTTTAACCAGCAAATGTCTCCTGACGATCTGCCCAAGTGTACGGGGCTTAAGTAATGTCATCCCAAGGCTGGGAGCACGTGGAGTTGACAAACTGATTGTATAACCTTGATGTATTAATCTGCATCAATGCCCGTGGATCCCCCAGAGAATCAGAGGATTCTGGCTATCCCACAGTTAGAAGTGGTTGAACAAATGAAATATTTAGGCATAAATATAACAAGAAACCCGAATAATTACATAAATGATAATATAATACCTTTGTTAGCTAAATTTAAAAGTAAAATCTAAATCTGGAGGCGTCTTCCACTATCGGTCGTAGGGAGATGCAACTTGATTAAAATGCTGTGGTTGCCACAGCTGTTATACTTGCTGCATAACTCTCTGACATGGTTAGATAAAAAATGGTTCAAGAAAATTGATATATTGTTTAGAGAACTTATATGGAAAGGAGGTCAGCCTAGGATCGGCTTACAAACTTTACAGTTAGCAACAAGGAAAGGGGGGATGGCAGTGCCGCATTCACGGAGCTACTTCTTAGCAGCCCAATTGCAACATCTAGGAGCCCTAGAACGAGGAATTAATAAGGAATTAATGATAGCAGGAACCCCGCATAAGACAATTGTCGAAGTTTTGGAGTCAAACTCATTTTTTTATAGAGTCCCTACGGTGAGACTTGCTTTAAAAGTGTGGAATGCAGTAAAGTTATTAAAAGGGCTAGGGGGTATGACCATATATGTCCCCCTCTGGAATAATAAGAATCTGCAGGAACTGGAGATGATTGGGAAAATCAAAGAGTGGGAAATAAAGGAGATAGATAAGCTAGCCCAATTGTACGAGGGAAATACATTAAAGACATTTACTGCACTGAGAGCGAAATATCACATATCTAAACACTCATTCTACAAATATTTACAAATTAGACAATTTGAGAAAAAAGGACTGGTTTGGAATAATTCCCCGGTTTACCAGAGAATAGGCTCCCAAGATAAGACTAGAGGATTTATAGCAGAAATCTACCCACATATATGTGAAGGGAGTATAGAAAGTCCAGAACGGCTTAAGAGTAGGGGGAAATGGGAGAAGGAACTAGGAACATTCTCGGACGAACAGTGGATGAGGATATTGGAGAGAGGACACCTGGTATCGGTCTCGCCCGCACAGAGGGTCTCATAACCAATGCTGTTACACAGGACATACTATACACCTAAGAGACTGTTTGAGTTTGGGTGGAGAGTGGATGCCAGGTGCCCTAGATGTCAGGATACAGGGGATCTAGCACATATGATCTGGAAGTGTCCAAAATTGTTCCGCTATTGGTCAGAAATCCTCAATACCCTGAATGCGGTATTCAAAGTAAGGCTAGAAATGAACCCCAGACTGTGTATAATGGGACTGGATGAGGGAATAAGAGGCGGACCCTGTATAATCAGAGTAGTGATGAGATGTCTGTTTCAGGCGAGAAAGTTAATAGCGCAGAGGTGGCAGGCTGAGCAACCCCCCTCGGTAGGAGACTGGACGAGATTAATCACAGAAACAATTTGGAAGGAAAAAGTAGTATATATAAGGAGAGGAAACCTAAGAGAATTTGAAAGAATGTGGAAACCGTGGTTGGATAAGCTGGGATACCCTGTATAATAGATAGGTAGGAAGGGTAGGGAGGATAGGGGGGGAGAGTAACAAGAAGGAAAGGCCCCACAGGAGTAAAGCAGGCTGGAGAAACGTAGAAGGGAAGAGGAAGGGAGGGTATATGGGAAGAGAGGAAAAGTGAGTGGGACACAAAAGAACATATCAGGAGTTATGTATGAAGGGTGGGGGCTAGGGAAGGGGGGGGAAAGGGGAGGAAAGAGAGATAGAGGTCGAAGGGAAACTCTAGTAAACTGTGTGAAATTGTTGTTACCTGAATTGAATAGGTGTTTATAGATAATGTATTTTGTATGATAATGAAGAAAATGAATAAAGATTATATAATTAAAAAAAAAAAAAAAGTATAACCTTGATGTGCTGTGTCAATCATGTTATTTGTGAATAGATACACATTCTTTTGAATAAACGGTTTTAGAGATAATGCACTAGGCCTATAAGCCCTGTTTGTGCTTTTTCAGTTGTCTTTGGGACATCCCCAGTCTAGAGTGGGCAGCAAGGTGTTGTGCGTTTGTTCAGCACTAAATCTGATGTGCAGCAGTTGCTGGCATAGGACCACCACACGTATGTGCAGGAGGTTTTGTGTTTTATCTAGCTAGGCGTGTTTGCAGGCTGAGCTAGATCGTGCTGCTGCTGATTCTTAAAAAACTGTGTGTTGGACATAAACAAAATTAGCAGAGGTATTGCTAATTGATGCTAGCGATTATTGAAAATTACTATATTTATATAAGGTCACAGACACACTCAGTGGGCTTGATTTACTAAAGGCAAATTGACTGGGCACTTTGGAAGTGCAGTTGCACTCATTTCCCCCAAAGCTTAGTGAATGTGGGGAAGTTCTGCTTATTTCTCTGCAATATATTTTATTAGGGTTTTAAGGTAAAAAAGAACCTGCAACTGCAGAAAGAATTTGAGTTGAGTTTGAATTTCAGGGCAGAAGGTTATCCACATAGACAGTCACATACAGCATCATTTGTCATAGAAATACAATGAGTGGTAACATTTTCTACACAGCATACTTCAGTACACAATTCTCAAAACATTAGTAAGAAATGTACAATACCAGACTATCCATTGCTGCCAAGCTGTCTCAAAGGTCATCAATGAGTCAGTTCTAAAAGCTATTCATTTTTCAAAAGGAATAGTGGGATTGGATAGTGGCTATGACCTCAGACAGATTGGGTGCCAGCTCCCCTTTCCTGTGTTTCATGATAGTAAATTTGGCCACCAACGAGACGCAAGAGATTATCTTTCCTCTGATGATTTCCATCTTCCAATCATGTACAATCAAAAATGTTTTTTTTATTTTATTTAATTTTCCTTGCACATGATTGGGTATTATTTACAAAGTGCACACTCTATTTGCCTTAGTAAATCAACCCCAATGTGTGCTGGACAGTCTTGAAACATATAAAGATAAAAAACAAAGTATGTGCTGGGAGAACTAATTATCACTGGCAATTTCTAAAAACTGCTGAATTGACCTTGAACCACAGACACACTCACTGTTTGTTGGACAGTTCTAATGCATATACGAGTAGAAAAGTCTGTGCAGGAAGAGAGCATCCTATACAGTTCCAGTTAGAAGCTGATTAGTTAACGTGCTCAGCTGCACCAGGTTTTGCACTCTCCAGTTTTAATAAATCACCCCCATAACGTCCATCAGGTCTATGCAATATTTCTGCCTCTTTTCTCTTAACACACTGTAATTTTTATTTGTGATAAATCCTGCCTTATCTCTCCCTCTTACATTGCCTGTCAATGAATATGCTTATGTCCTTGTACATCGACTGCATAATATTTTGGACTATTGTTTGTTAAATAATACACACTTCTTATCTTTCCTGTTGAAATTGCATCATATTAAACCTGCTACCATATTGTGCAGCATCTGTATTTCTGTGGTTTTCTTTATTTTAATTAAATATAGATTACACACTTTTTTTTTATTTTAATAACAACAAGCAATTGTGTTGTATATGTTAATTATTATTTCCTGCTATCTTTCATTGGGTTCCAGAACTAATACTTCCAACACCTTTGAAACGCCAGTGTCCACCTTTTCCATTGTTTTAGCAATACCCTCCACATTGTCAGAAATGCCTAAGGCCAAATCAAAAAGTTGGTTTCTTGTCACCATCGAGATCTCTACAAGGCCAGTGTTTGAGCTGGAAGACTTTTTTTTTGCAAATATCCCATAAACAATTAAAAAGGCACATCAATTTAAAGGGGTGTTTTGGAGCACACATCTTTACTTGCTTCAACAAGTGTGAAACCAAGGATATTTGCGGGAGGGCACCCAGCTTGTTCCCATTATGTGTTCCGGTTCACCTATGCCACTAGTGAGGTGGGATGAAGCTACCAGATTTTAATACATGTAATGGTATCTATGGCAAACAGGGGTCAAATAGGGAGTGCTTTAGAACACACCTCTGTTGTGAAGAGGTGTGCAGTGACATGTTGCACACATAAAGCACCTTTGCCTGTTTTACCAACAAGCATGAATCCAAAGCCAATTTGTAGGATGACACTCAGTCTTTTCCCATTAGGTGTTCCCCCTTTCAGACCTTCACCTATTCCTACAGGGCAAGGAATTCAGCCATGCTAGCTTAAAGGGGGGCACTTTGTGTTCCCTCATGGATTGTGGCATAAATATTTACATAAACATCCCCTTGTATTGGGGAGGGGTAAAACATTCTGCTTAAAATCACACCAAATTTCCTCATCACTGTCAGCAACACAACCTTCCTTTTTACCACCAACACCCAACACTCCTACTCTTCCTCTTGGCTACCAGCGGTGTTAGGTGAATATTTTCGGGCCGAGCAAAGATTTGGGCAGAACATCGCTTGTTTGCCTGTGTGGCGAACATCCGAATTTGTGGGGCACTGTTTGCGGATGTTTGCCCACCGACTGCTCCACAATGCACTGCACAGTGGATTCTAAGCCCTGATTGCCCCAAAGCTTTGTCCAATCAGGGCACAGTGAATAGCTGGTTGTTAAGGAGTGGGCTGGGAAGCTTTTGCACTGTTTGAAAGTTCAGGTGTGAACAAAACCGGGGGGGGGGCTGTTCGCCCCATCTGTAACCACCAGAATCCCAACCTTCCTCCACCTCTATATCACCATCAACCCAACTCTTCTTCCCCCTCCAAGTCCCCATCCTCCTACTCTCTATTGTAATGCCTTTGTCTAACATGGATACAGTAAGTAGGCAAAGCACTCTGCTAGCCCTGAAATACACATCTTTCTCCTGCTGCTGGACCTTCAGTTCCTGGTTTAATACTCCACTGCAGTGTTTGCACCAGGAGGAACACCAGAGGCTATTAAACCCATGGTTCTGATCACCTCTTTGACTGGTTACAAAATGTTGCGCACATCCTGAATCAGGAGCCAATGATCCAGTGAACAAAACCCAAGCTGCCAAGGCCTGTCCCACAGATACTCATTGATGACCTGCTGCAGCATGACTAAAATCAAGCTCTGGAATGTAAGTGTATCGCATATAAGACAGTTGGTATGTAACTTGTGTTGCTGCTGCATTTTGGCCAAATAAATACTTGCTGGGAATGACCACATTAAGTGTTTTTCTGGCCTGCTGAGGGACATTCGGGAAGTCAGGTACCTAACTAGGAAGGGCTG
The DNA here is from genome assembly GCA_028564925.1 of Lithobates sylvaticus. Classification (NCBI taxonomy): domain Eukaryota; kingdom Metazoa; phylum Chordata; class Amphibia; order Anura; family Ranidae; genus Lithobates; species Lithobates sylvaticus. Next base: position 472,282,357 of record CM053026.1, on the reverse strand, counting down.
CACCACTAGGTTTAGCACATGTGCCAGGCAAGGTACATGTGTGAACTTCCCCTATCAAGGACAGACAGTAAGTTAGTACAGTTGTTACACATGACCTGACCTGGCACAAGCTAGCATGGGTTCAGTCACCTCTTGGCCTGCCCCTGAAGAGTTGCCAGATTTTCTGGATTAGTGTGGCTCCTGCCCCATAGGCATCCTGGCTGCAAAACAGTGGGCAGCATTTTGTCTGTGCTTTGCACAGGCTCGGTGGGACATGAAGGAAATGTAACACTGTGGTCATAAGTGCAAAAAATAGTTGGGTACCTGCCACTAAGGTGTTGCATGGACCATAAACTGTCTGAACGGGACCAACTCCACCAGATGGAATTGGAGCAGCAATTTTTTTATGAAGGGAAAATTTTTATTTTTTTATCACTTTTTTTTACATACTGTCACCAATGCAGAACAGTGTCATCATACAGTATAACTGGTGTGGTAATGATAAGGGACACTGATTTGTGACAGTATGTAAAAAAAAAAACACACTGTGACAGGGCAATACAGATTTATCATTGTAACATTGTACTACTCTGGGGAAGGGATCAGGATTTTTTTTTTTTTTTTTTTTACACATTATAATTGCTTATTCCAGTGAATTTCACTGGTATAAGCAGCCATTTTTACTGAATGAAATTGATTCATTCAGTGTGTATGGCCCCTGGAATTGACCCTGTCTGTACCATGTGATCACTGTGACCAATCCCAGCTAGCAACATAATTGTACACAATGAATGGCATTAATCAAAGACATGCATTATTTATAACTGCCATGTGATCTGCTCTGATTGGTCACAGCGATCACATGGTAACGGCAGCAGGCCATTACATTGATCAGTTATTGGCTGTGTCCAGTGGACACAGCTGGTGACAGATTGTGCCACAGCATGGCCCGTGACGCTGACCTCTCCTTCAGACCCCACATCCAATCACTGCCAAATTATTGCCACCTTAACCTTCATAAAATTTCCATAATGTATAATTTCATAACACAGAGCGTACAACTACTAATTTATTCTCTTGTTACCTCTCACCTCTACTATTGCAACTCCTTTCTCGTTGGTCTACCCTTAAACAGACTATCCCCGCTTCAGTCTATTATCTACTGCTGCTGGACTCCTTCTTACTAAGCTTTCAGTGGCCACTACCCTTCTCTGCTAGTCCCTCCACTGCCTTCTGCTAGTCCAATATAAAAAATTTAAAACACCAGCAAAATATTTTATTTGTAACAACCCCCTTTATTTGTAAAGCACTGCACAAACAAATGGCATTACATAAATTCTATATAATAATGCTATTAAAAATGTAAAAAAAGTCCCACACCTGAGCTAGCGCAATGTGTTGCCTCTTCAAGTTAATTTCTACCAACACATTCCTGAAAACTTTATTTTAAATATTTTAGGAAAAAATGGGAATGGTGGAAGGTGGGGGGTGAGAGTTTTAGGAAATGTGAAGTTGTGGTTTTGAAACAATGTGATGGGGTACTGCAAAAAAAGAAGCTCACAAACTGTACTATCACACTGTTGTGCTGCTGGGAAAATTGTATGAAGTTTAAGATGTCCATTTAGTTAAGAAAAAAAATCCTATGCCTACAGTTGCACCAGAGAAAGGCAAATAAAGCATGGTCCAATTTGCGCCAGCAGGCAGTGGAAAAAAAATCCTTTTCTGATCTCCTAAGGCAAATGGATATTCCCTTGATCAACAATATTTGTATTTATTACCTATACAAATTAATATCCTGTTATATTCTGTGCATTTAGAAATGCACCTAGCTCATTTAAAAAAAAAATCAACTGAGCTGAACATAACTAGTTACTGAGGGAGTATTTCCCATATTTTCACTCTTACCGTTAAAGTGTTTGTTGCCCTAAAAAAAAAGAGAAAAAAAAAAAAGAATCCTGCTCCTTTAAAACATGTTATACAGCACAGTGCACAGTGCTTGCGCTGTGTAATTTGGCCACTTTTATCACCTGAAATTCCTGGCTGACCCTGCCTGGTTCTGCCCTCCTCCCTGTAAACTGGCCATGGTTTATCATTGCTGCTGAGCCCTAACCAGTGGTCAGTTTACAGGCCTCCGTTATCCACAGCTAGCTGAAGATCTCTTGTGTCCTCCTCTGCCCCCCCCCCCCTTTTCCCTGTGCCCTGTATATGTGCCTTATTAAAAATGTGCTGTTCTATATCTGATTTCCTAGCGCTGCTCGGCGCTCACGTGACCAGCCGCCTCTCTCCTCCTCCCAGCTGACTTCAGCAGGCGATTCTCAGCCCCTTCTGCTCTAGCTGTCAGATCGGGAGAGGGGTGAGACGGAGGAGAAGGGAGAGATGGCCAGTCACGTGAGCGCTAAGCAGCGCTATAAAATATGGTATAGAACAGCATATTTTTAAAAAGGTACATATACAGGGCACTTAGTATTATGAAAGACAGGGGATTGCATGATAATTACTAAGTGGGTTCACAACCACTTTAAGGAGTCTTTCCATATGTGTCCTTTGTAACCTATTAAAAGTGAATAACTCTGCACTCTGCAGTTAACTATATGAACCACGTATGCATTTTTATATGGTGGTTATATCCCCCCAAATTGCCTAGTCTCAAGAGAGAATAAATTAAGTTCAGCTAATCTTTACTCATAGCTGAGGTCCTCTATGCCTCTCTTTTAAGTTCCCCAATATCCCTTTTGTGTACTGGTGCCCAAAACTGAACTGCATATTCCAGATGAGTTAATATATAGATAACAAAATGCCTGAAAGTTATACAACTGTATAGAAAATGGCCCGTGTGGGAACCAATTACAACAAAATAATAAATGAGGACGTGCTTTCCTTCCCACACATCTGACCTACTAGGGCCTAAAACAAACTTTATTGATTTATTTAAATTGTATATTTTATTTTGTGATAGTTACTACAACACCACCATGTGACCACCAAACATACAGGGAGAGCATCAGGTACAATCAGAATAGTGTCCAATTGTCTTGTACAGACAATTTGATTGCCTCCAAGCAGATTACTGGCATCCAGAGGTCATTATACTGTCTACATGAAAATAGTGCTCCCTGTGACAAGTTTTTGCATGTAGAATGTAGAGGGCTGTTATTATATTGTAGAGGGCTGTTATTATGTATATAAACTACACTCGTCTGACTATAGGCTGGACTACAGTCCTCTAATGGGGTCTGTGGCTATGGAAGGGCTTGACTTCACTCCCTAAAGCCCAAAACATCACAACCCCTTTCCAGCCTGAATCCAATCTCTAAACTGTAAAACAACTTCATCTCTCCACTCACCATGGAGCCACTATTTTATGGTTCACTTTAAAAAGTAGTAAAGCAAAGTACAGTCTAAAGATGAATTTTTTGTGACTTTACAGATGAAGTCTTACTAATGTTTTATACAGAGAAAACATTAAGTATCTCTTTCTGGAGTTCATACCTCTTTCAATACAAGAAAGTATTTAGCATTTTCTGTAAAGTTGCATTAGAAACTGTAGTTTGGCATCGCATGCTATTTATAAAAGTCAATGATCTACCAGAACATCCAGATCTTTCCCAACACTGAATTTTCTCAGTTGTGCTTCCTCTATAAATCATATTTAGAGCCCCCAAGTGCATATCTTTGCATTTATCAACATTAAACTTTATTTGCCAAATAGTTGCCCAATTAAAAACTGTGCATTAAGGTCTGCTCAAAAACTGGAGACATCCTGAAAGGACGCTATTTTACATAACCTAAGCTGATTTTATGAATTGATGAGTTGATGAGTAAGTCATTATGACGAAACTTCGGGAGGTGGCTGTACGGGAACCAGTTTTTCACGCTATACCGGAAGTGATGCTCAGAGCATCACGATCTTTTGCTGGTGAAATTCAGGTTACTTATGCTGTGTCCACTGAGGCCTTATGTGAGTGCAATGTTTGAAGCTGTTTTAACCACCTCAGCCCCAGAAGAATTTACCCCCTTCCTGACCAGAGCACTTTTTACAATTTGGCACTGCGTCGCTTTAACTAATTGCGCGGTCATGCGACGCTGTACCCAAACAAAATTTGCGTCCTTTTTTTTCCACAAATAGAGATTTCTTTTGGAGGTATTTGGTCACATCTGTGTTTTTTTTTTGCACTATAAAAAAAAAAAAAAATATATATATATATATATATATATATATATATATATATATATATATATATATATATATATATATATATAGTGGCTGAAAAAGGGTAGGATGTACCCATATGGGGTTTCGCCCAGTGGAGCCATTCTGCCACAGTATGTCTGCGTGAGCCGGTCGGGAACCGTTTAATAGAATAAACTTTTTACAACGATACTGCACTATTGGAGCACTTTATTTCATTATATATAGGGAGAGTCCATGATATCGGGTGTCACGTCTTGCTATCGGTGGATATCTAACCCTGTAAGGGTTGATGCTGTTTTGCCGAGCATGAGAGTACAAGGCATCATCGTTTGGTGAGTTTTTAACCAAAGGGAAGTAGAGTGCACGCGTGTGGTGACATTTTTGAAGATCTCACATCAGGATATATTCAGCTTTCCTTGTTTGAGACAATCCAGTCTCATTTATGAACTATTTTTGCACAAACGTTATTAGTTGTTTATTTATGTATTAGTGTTGATCACTATCACCTGTCACTGGGTTTATTTATTTATACTGTTTAGCACTACTATTTACTTTAGTTTACACTGTAAATGCTTATTTATATTTGTTTACATAACTTTATGTCATCTGAAATCACAGAAATGGCATTTGTAATCTCCATCTCAATATCATTTATGAATAGGTTCAAAATTAGGATCCCAAGACTAAACCTTGGGGTACACTACTAATCAATTTAGACCATTTAGAATATGAATCAATAAATCACTAGTCTCTGAATACAGTCTTTTAGTCAGTTTTCTATCCACACAGACAGAGTTTTCCAAGACAATACATTTTAAATGTATTCATTAGTTGTATGTGGGGAATTGTGTCAAAAGCTTTTGCAAAGTCCAAGGGTGCTATACTGTACCAGAGACACTCCTTTGTCTATATTTTTCCTTATTTCCCCATAAAAAAGCAGGGTGATTTGACAACTTCAGTCTTTTATTAATCTATGTTGACTATTGCTTATAAAAAAATTTTTAGAAAAACTTTTTTTCAAACGTTATCTTTATATCTCTAGAAGTTAAACTAACAGGTCTGTAGTTACTTGGTAAAGACTTTGATCACTTTGTAAAGTATAACTATACATTTTTTAATTTTGGACAGAGTGGAGAGGGATTAGAACATCTGTCACGTTTTTATTCCTATCTGTGCCCCCATTAGGTAGACTCACCCTCACAATTTGTAACATGTAAAGTAATAGAGTGGAAATCCTTCAATGAGGACAATAGTTCTAGTGACCTGGGGGACCCCAAGGGATTTCCTTAATTTGCAGGAATTTCCTCATCAGTTTTGGCTGTGGGACAGGAAAGGAAGGTACATTTCCCCAGTGGAACACAGAAGAAAAACAAACTGTCAGGGGTTGTAACCTTCCCTTACGCTATCCAAAATGGCCCATAATTCTACTTTAAATATAGGCAGATTGGCCTTACTTAATCTTGGTGTACAGAGCCAGTCATTAAAGAGTTTCTAAAAATTAGAAGCAATGGCTTTGATATCGCAAAGCTCAACTTTTTGAGGACACATGGGTGTAAGTCATCTGGTTTAAGCGCTTTACTAAATTTTTGCTTTGTCTAAATTTTTCTGGAACATATTTTTTTTGGTCATGGTGGTTCTTTTGAGGCTTTGATTGTACAATCCCCATTATGGACTTGAGCTCCCCATTTTAATTTATATACACTGAGCTAAAAAAAGTATTTAGTAAATAATAAATACTTAATAAATTTGCCTTCCCTTTGTCCCCAGTAAGCAGCTCTGAGTTATATTGTAGCGGGCCTTAATGCTCAAACCTGACCTTATTAAAAAAATATTTTTTGCAACCTATTCTTCATTTTGAATTTTGGCAACCTTGATTTCCCTTTTACATATTTTGTTATATCCTTTGTAACTTTCAAATCACAATAGTGTTCCTTCAGTTTTAGATTTTTTAAATGCTATTTTCATATTTGTTATGGCTTCTTTAACTTTAGACATGAGCCACATAGGCTTCACGTTTAGCAATTAAAATTTATTGTCAATGGGAATATATTTTGTGCTTACATACAGTTGATTTGAAACATGCCAGTGGCTCCTGATTCAGCACATGTGGAACTATAAAAAGAGGTGACCAGAATTATGAGTCAAATTTATGCAGAGATTGGCAACGCAATCCCTCTGGTGTGCCTGTTGGAACACACAAGGCACGGTATAATAGACTGGGCAGTAGAGGCACTGCATCAGGAGGAAGTGGGGGTCTTCCTTTTGTCCCAGGGTTAGCACAATCCCTTGACTTCCCTTCATCTCTATGAGGCAGAGACAGAAGCAAGCAGGGGAGTATGAGGACAGTTGGGGGGGGGGGCAGCATGGTGAAGTAGGAGGACATAGGACAGGCATCCAGGGGTAAGTCTCACCTCTCCCAAATCCCAGGAGTTGTATGTAGGGGGAGTGAGATTATTGAGGACAATTTTGTTCTTAGCGAAACTGAGGACTCAATGAGCCCTGCTGCAGTTAATTTGTTGTGAAAGGGCTCATGGGTGCCTGTGCAAGGGCACTGGGATGTGAGCCATGAAGGTGAGTGACTATTACTGGTTAGCTACCTTTTTGAAGCCCCAATACAAAAATTTATTGGAAGAACTTTTGCAGTTATCTAAGAAGAAGCAAAAATGTGCTACTTGGAAGATGTGCTGTACAATAATCTTTTTCAAACCTGCACTTCTGGGTTTCCAGGCTGAACAGACGCACAGAAATGAAGATATAGGCTTGCCCTGGGGCTAGTGCAATGTTAGAGAAGACACTCAGTGAGCAGTGATCAGGGGCACAGGCAAAACATACACATTGGAGTACATAGGGATCACAATGTTGGATGTAGGCTGGCATACATGAGGATCACTGGAGAGACAGACAGCAATGGGGAACTCTGGAATCACAGAGCCAATACTAGTAGGTACTGGAGATTACAGGGCATGTTACTTGAACACCTGTTAAGACTGGGCACCCTCTGTTATTGGCTCCAGTGTTGGAGAAAGCATGGCACCAGTGGTTATCCACAGAAAGAAGTTTGGTTTATGACCAGACTTCCACCACAGAGCAGCTCACAATCTCCACTCTGGTTCAACGGTGTACCATACGTAAAATAAATAAACGAGGGAAGCTGGTCCTTATGAGATTCTATATTGATATTGATCTGTATGATTTATCAGTTCTGTCTATATGTTTGTACTTTTTATATTTCTGGTAAAATCGCCTGTTGTTTTTAGACTCCAGTAGGGAGTGACATAAGTCTTCTTTTTTACTTTGTTCTTTGTTTATTTACCTGGTAGCTCAATGAGATTTGATCTCTGAATCCTATGCCACCTACTATGAACCTATAATGAGCTGATATTTAAGTACTACATAAGTGCTTTCTGGTTTAGTTCTCTAGCTTTAGACTTGATTTTTTGGCATTCTAAATACCTGCGGTACGGGTTGTATATTGAGCTTACAGAAGGCTCTTCTTTGCTGTATATCTTAGCAGCGCAACTTTTTTTGTTATGTGTTCCTCTTGCACTTGTCATTCTATGTAGTTCTGCTTGACTGGTAAAGGTTGGCCTTGGATGTTGCGCCTTGCCCCTTGAGCCGATGTTTGGATGTCACTGGGCCTCAGCTCACACCATGCATTTCAATCACGCTTGGTGTATATGCTTGTGTTATTGGTCAGGCTTTATGTTTTGTCAACCCTAGGCCACTTTTTGATTTATTATGTGATTATCACATTCTCTTCTTGTTTGTTGTCCTTACTTTTCTCTCTACTCTTCAAACCTTGAAGATCTCTTTCTCTCCTCTTGGCCTGTGATTTTGGCTGAGTATAAACCTGTGTCTGGTCATATAGTTTCACACAACACTCAAGGCTTTAGCTCCCAATTAAATTAACAAAGCTTTCCAATACTATAGTTCTCAAAGGGCTGATGTGCTCTTTATTCAGGAAACGTATTTCCTGGCCTCTTACACACCCTTGTTTATTCATAAGCACTATTTGGTATTTTGTTCAGCTAATGCCCCGAATAACACTAAGGGAGTGGCAATTTGCTAAGAAGATCTCCTTCTTACTTATCACTGAAATTTGGGATCCTGCAGGATGTTTTCTTTTGGTAAAGGGCCTTGAGGGCTCTTTTGTTTCTTACAATGCCCTTAATACTACTGGTCAAGCCCCATTCTGCTCTGAAGTGTTACATGTTCTGTTTCATATGTAAAGGCATGGGCCGAAAGGTATATCTATGAACTATTGGTTCCTACTCAGTTTCTTGCATAAACTGCTAGACATGTGCAATTCATTTTGTTTTAATTAGTTTTCCGTTAAAATTCGCTATATTCGTTCATTCGTTATCATACGAATGAACGAATGATTCGCTAAAAATTTTAACAAATAACGAATTATCGAATCGAACGAATATGAAAAACAACGAAAATTCGAAATAACCAAATTAGAAACAACGAAACTACGAAAGAAGAAAATCCGAAAAACAAAAACAGGAACGAAAATCAAAATGAACGAAAAAATTCGTACATTCGTAACTTTTTTTTGTTGTTCAATTGGTAATTTTCCGTGTCCCTTACAATGGCACTGCTTAACGTGCTTCGAATAGATTGAACGAAAAAATTTGTACATTCGTAACTTTTTTTTTCGATTCGTAATTTTCCGTGTCTCTTACAATGGCGCTGCCTAACGTGCTTCGAATGGATTGAACGAAAAAATTCGTACATTCGTAACTTTTTTTTTGGAGATTTGTAAATTCCCGTGTCTCTTACAATGGCGCTGCTTAACGTGCTTCGAATGGATTGAACGAAAAAATTCATACATTCGTAACTTTTTTTTTCGATTCGTAATTTTCCGTGTCTCTTACAATGTAATAATAGCATACACATTACATAAAATTGTGAATTATGCTCCGATTACGAATCTACGAAAACAATGTTACGAAAGTACAAATAAATCAATCTTACGAAAGTATGAATGTAACTAAATCTACGAAAATACGAATGCGTCCGAATTTCAAATAAACGGAAAAACGAATCAACGAAAAAATAACTCTTACGAAAATACGAATCGTTACGAATACGAACACCGATGACTTACGAACTTACGAATCGTTACGAATACAAACACCGACGACTTATGAAATTCCGAATCATTACGAATCAACAGAAACGAACAGAAACGAAACAAAACTAAACAAATTTTTCTATTGTGCACATGTCTATAAACTGCCTTACATGCTAGAGTGGGACAGGGATCTCTCCATTTAGACCTGGACTTAGACCTGGAGCAGTGGCACAACCATCTTTGGTTTTCCTTGGCAGGAATTTTGAATATCCTCCTAAATTAAGCCAATCTTATAGTATTTGCAAAAATGTATCCTAGCTCCTCCCCTCTCTTTTTTCAGGGATGTGCTTCTTGGGGCACTATGTATCGTATTTAGTGGGAACGCCCTAAGATCAAAGTGTTTTCGAATAAGATTTTTGCCCTGCTCTGGCAAGTCACAGGTCCACCTATTCAGCAACAGCCCCAAATACTGTAGCTTTACTTAATGAACCAATTGCTAATGCCCCTCGCAATACACAGCAGCTGATATTTTTCATTTCCCTTGCAGTTAAAATCTTGATAGCAGGACCATGGAAAAAATACTCTAGTCTCTTTAGTACAGATTATGCAGAAAACTCTATGTATTATCGTTCATGGGAAGATTGCCAGTACAATCAATGACACAGTAAAGTAATTTGAGAAGATTTGGGGTATTTGGGTTCAATACGCACAAATCCAGCTGACTTCTACCCCTACTGTAGCTCCAGTTCTTCATGTAGATCTTTAAGTCTCTTTTCCTACCTTATTTTGTTTCTTTTATTTTCTTTCTCGTAGGCTTTTCTTCCTTTTTTCATTTGTCTTAGGGTAATGACCTTAGGGTTCCTATTATTAACAGTGATTTTTCAATATTAAGTTCACTACATGTGTAGGGGGATTCTGAGTGGGATTTCATTTCTACTGAGTCACTATATTTACTGTTGTGAATCACCTTTCAAATTTAGTTTGCATCGTATAAGGTGATCCTCTTTTTAAAATGTCAATGCAATCATTTCTCTATGGTATTGTACAGTATTATATACCCTTTTGCTTAACCTCCCTGGCGGTATGATTCTGTCTGGAATTTTGTGCTGAAAGCGGTACAATTATTTTGCATGGAAATTTGGCGTTTTTATATTGTAGGCATGCAATTCTTATGAATAACTCACTTAAATCTGTCCGAACCAGAGTCTAGTAGACATCCCGGGTATGATAAAGTTTGAAACACAAAATCATAAATTATAATATAATAAAAATATATATAAAAATTATTCAATAATGTAATCAAATCAAAAACACTGAAATGTGTTCAGTTGCAGAATAGTCGCTGTCATTAAATTTAGTGTTTGATGATAAATTGTGATTCTAATTTTTTATCTGTGTTTTCTAGCTGGTCTAAAACCACTTTTGACATAAAGGGACACTTTTTGGTTGCTATGGACAATCTCCAGTTTCCAGGCAGAAAAAAATCTATTTATTATATAAAATGACATGCAGGGCACTGGACAGACCACTAGGGACAAAGGGGATGTGTATTTTTTGTATACAGTACTGTAATCTGTAAGATTACAGTACTGTATGTGTACTGCGTTTTTAAACTTTTTTGAATTTGGCGCTGATCTCCGCTCCCGTGCGTCGTAACGTCGCAGGGAACGGAGATCAGCGGCACTCGGGCACTGTGTAAATCGAGCGGAGGAGCTCGCACACACAGCAGGGAGATATCGCAGGATCCAGGGGATAAGGTAAGTAACCCCCCCCCCCTGTATCCTGCAACGCAAGCCCGAGTCTGGCTCGGGGTTACCGCTTTTGGTACGGAAGTTCCTGCCCCGAGCCAGACTCGGGAATACTGCCAGGGAGGTTAATAAAAATATTGAACAAGAAAAATGCAGCCTACTCCAACTTCTGCGTATGGCGTCTGTACAGTATTTTTGGCTGTTGTCTCTTTTTCATTTCATGCTATAACTATGACTGGTTTCTGTCTCAGAATTTTTGGGCCAGTAAAAAGGTTGCTATGATGTGCATAGAGTCTGTACAATATTTCTGGCACCCAGCGGTGCTTAAATACCACCAAAAGAAAGCTCTATTTGTGTGAAAAAAAGGACATCATTTTCATATGGGTACAGTGTTCCATGACTGAGTAATTGTCATTCAAAGTTTAAGGTTTAAGTGCCCACTTATGTGGGTACAGTAAGTGGTTAAGCAACATATTTATGCAAAAGTTATAGGGGTTGTGGGCTGTATGCTATTTTGCACATACCTTATCACGGATTAGATGTTTAAGATGTTTTTATGTACACCATGTTTAACATAAATGCTAGTTCAGCTAACTAAAGCATCTGGAAAATTTCAATGAAATACCAATGGTGTGTATTTTCATGTCAGCTTGTTACTGATTTAATGCTCAGGAGGCTATTTCTAAAGCTAGAAATCCTGCAATATACTTGCCCACACACAGATTTATGCTAGGTGAAAAGCACTGATTGTCAGGTTTTATGGTGTGTTGAAAAATCTTTGACATAAAAGATACATTATATGAATACATAGTAGGAAATACAGCTAAACCAATGTGCTTTGTACTATGTAGCTTTAAGTAATGTAGACTACTAGATACAGTCTATTTTAGCAACTGTTGTTTTAAAGGAAAGGCACAAGGAGCACTCATTTTGAGTAACCTTAAAATATTTATTAGTGACTTTTCTGAAATGCTTGCTTCTTTATAATTTGGTATTTTAAATAAATGTTGAGATTTCTAAGTTACCATTTTAGTCAGGAAAGATTAGCTATTACAATTATTTTTATTCTGCTTAACAACTGCCAAGATAGATACCAGGGAGTGCATTTTTTTCCAATAAGACAAAACACCTCTATTTTTTTGAACTCTGTATTTTCTGGTTTGGGTGTATATACCACTTTGTAGTAGGCTGCTGATTAGTTACACCCAGGTGAAGGAATGCAGAAAAACTGCTTTTGTTATTAAATTATTTACTAAAAAAAAGCTTAGAAAATTTGCTTAACAAAGTAAATGTTTACTTAATGTAGTAAAAACTATTCACTTAGACTATCCAATCGCGTGCAAAGAATAATAATTAAATCAATAACAATTTTGCTTTAATTGGATGAATGAAATGAACACAACTTAACCTTATTCACTAAGCTAAGTGAACTTTTACTGTACAAAATTAACATTCTCTATCCTTTTTATTAAACCAACCCCTTTATTAAATCAACCCCATAGACCTCTATTGTGAGAAGTAGAAATGTATAGAAGATGTTTTTCCCCGAAAGGAAATGACTGTTCATTTAAAAAAGTGATTAATGATAAATAAGGCAAACCTGTGTTGAATTTGAATACGCTATTGTGTGTGAGGTAAAAAAAAAAACACAGGATTCTGTTGGTACACAGATGATTGTTTAAAGTGAACACAGTTGCATCCTATTTGCTAAGCTTAGTGAGCATTCACTTTGCAAAGATTACGTTTACTTTGCTAAGTGAAAAGTATCTACTAATTTATTAGATCAATCCCATTATTATAATGCTCAAAGCATCAAGTGGAGTCTGAGAATGTACTATATAAATATGGCTGCCCATATGCAAATACACAAATAGAAACACAAATAGAAAAAGCAACAAGTTTTTTTTTTTTTTTATAAAAACAAATTAAATATATAATTTTTTTTAGTTCAAGTTGATCCCTCGTACATGAATAGCTAAAGAAATGAAAATAGTGAGACATCTATACACTCCCTTTACGCATCAAAGTCATTATTCATATCCTTTTCCCATAATACTTATTTCTTTTCACCTCTGTGATCTAGTCTAAATAAATCATCATCTCTTGATATGGTGGCAGTTTTTCTTTTCTGTCACACCAGCTTGAGATATAATTCAGCATTACATTAAATAAATCAAATAGCAGAAAGGAAGAAAGGAGAGTAAGACTTCACTTTTTCTTTGTCACTTTTGCTACTGCAATGGCTTTTTGGGAAGTCTGCTACTGTAAATAGAGGCTGACAGGTAGTAATTATTCAGATTTAATTCAACAAGAATGTCTACAATGAGGTGTCAGTTGCAGGTCATTAATGCTGACAAAAGCTGGAGTAGGCTCTAACAGCTGTCCTCTTCCCGGGTGGGCTGACCCCACCTGCTACAGTCCTGTCTCGCAGGAAGTATGACTGGACACGGCACCGGGCTTGTGCAGGTGGTACAGTCTCCATGAATACTAATAACTGCTCTTATGAGCGATCTAAGCAATCATCCTCTATGTCTTGAGACTACATAACGAGCATGGTAAAAGTCACCAGTGAAAGCTTGACAAATGTTTGTTAAAACCTCTAGCAGGAGATCATTAGTGAGCCAAAATGCTAAATAATGTGTGCAAATTTGTTTGTGGTTTGTATGCTTGGAAAATTAAATTAGTTAAGATAGACAAGATAATTAATAATGAAAGTAAATTGGGGACGTTTTTAAGTATACGTAAGGTTTTATTCTTATTTATGAGCTTCTTTTCATCTGACCTGTACATAGGTTGATTGTTTTAAGAAGTACAGTAGTTATTTATATATTTGAACTACAGTAACACATATATAAATATATATATATATTATTGGATTCCTCTTGTATTTAATTGTAAGGGAACTGTTTGCTTCAATTGTGTAAAGTGTTTAAAGTGCTGTGCAAACTGTTGTTGCTCTAAATAAATATATATATATATATATATATATATATATATATATATATATAGCTATATCTATCTATATCTATATCTATATATATATAGCTATATCTACCTATATATATATATATATAGAGAGAGAGAGAGAGAGAGAGAGAGAGATATCTATGTATATATATATATATATATATATATATATATATATATATATATATATATATATATATATATACACACACACACACATACACACACACACACATTTTTTTCTTTTATTACACCCTCCCTGTTTAAAGGAACATTTTTCAGTCAGCTTTTTTTTTTTTAACCTTCATTAGTTTGTGTTTACATCATGCCCACAGAGACGTCAGAAGACATCACTGCTTTCATTCTCTATCACTCTTTTCTCTACAGACACTGTAACCCTTAGAAACCTGCTTCCCAGCACTTCAATCCCTTAATTACTTCCTCTGTCACTCTTTTATGGGCCCTCTTCTACGATATGGAAAGACATCGACATTTAGTGCAATTGCATCACAAGCTATTATGTCCACATTTCTTCTGAGATCTAAAGACTGATATAATATTATAGAACACTGCCGACTTTACCTTACACCCCCATCTTAGATTCTCATGTTCTAATGTTGCAAATGAATTGCTTGTAAGAGTTATAAAGTTTTTATTTTTTCAGGGGTAGAATGGCTAAAAAAAAAAACACCTGAAGCACTGAAATTGCTCTAAATGTACCCAGCCACAAGCAGCATTGATATGCTTTTGCTGGTTCTGTAAAGAAAGGGGAAGCAAAAGAAAAAAGTGTCTAAGCAAAGGAATGTTCTTCATACACAATCCGGAGTAGAAATGTGTAATTTTAACTGTGTTAATATTTAAAAAAATGTGTTCTATTGAAATAAGGAGAAATACTTAAATAATGCTATGCATATTGTGGGCAATAACTTGTATGTGCTCCTAATATATAAATAATTGTGACATTAAAAGTAGTGTCTTTCTGAGTAAATTATATGTTTGCTGTGCATTTAATTGGTTAATAGATACCAATATCTTACTCAAAAGCACAAACAAAAAGTGCTCACAATTTTTATATTTTAATATTCATTCACAATACTGAGACTTATTTGTACTAAACGTCAACCATGTAAGATATAACTGAACACATAGTTTATGCACAAAAAAAATGCTCATACAAAAAAAGGCTACAAATAAAAAGAAAACATATGAAACACACACTCATAAGAGAAGTGATTAAGTATGAACTAATTGCATATTAAGATACATTATTAATTTAGTTACATTTAGACTGCAATGTCTAAAGGCAAATTCCTCACGGATAATTATAAACAATTAGCATAGAGTTAATTTTTATATTTATTATGAATGTTAATTGCCTGTACAGCATTCTTTTTATGAGGCATTTGTTGTTAAAATAACAGGTATGAGTTTGTTTCTGCTATAGAAGATGGTACAACATGCATTTCTTGGGTGAAAATGCAGCAGACTGTTTATACAGGGTTATGCAGCATAAATTAGCTACCCAATATGCCCTAGAGCTTATTTATTATAATGAGTCATCAATTATCTTCATGAGCTGGAGAGTGTCTTTCTGGATTAAAAAAGGTTCCACCGTGAGGGCTCAACTACACATGAGATTTTAATCGCTTATGAGCATTAGATTTAACCCTTTGTCCACAACTAACTCTAAATGACAACACTATATTGGAAATGTTGAATTTGTTTAGTTAGCTACCACAATTTCAGGTATAGTTCAGCCCTGAGACATGAGGAAGACATAGGTGCATGAAAAGGTTCATGAAGACTAGAACAACGTGGGTAATATGAACTCCTTTGCTCCTGGGTGATTTAACCAATATTCATCAGTCACCTTTGCAGAGCATTGGAATTATTGTGTTGTTGAGTAGATAATTGCTTTAGCCTTGTTTCCTTTTCCAGCTAAAAACGATTATTCTTTATGTACCATCATACAATCAATAAGTACAAAGCATGTTGCTTATTCAGTCCAAAGCAGCCCAGGTATACTGTCTCCCAATAATGCCCTCTGATGGTGGCCAGAAACAGAGCTAGGAGGCTGCAGGACATCCTGCTTATATGTGGACATATTAGTAAAAGTAGTGCATCATACTATATTTTTCAGAGACTAATTGAAAGTGCCAGCTTCATTATCTTTTAAAGCAGAGCTGTCATATGAAAAGTAATATTGGTCCCTTTAACCAAAAAAAAAAAAAACTGAACAGAAAAAAAATATAACTATATTTTCAATTGTTTTTTAAATTGCATACAAAACGTTTTAATCTGTTTGAGCTACAGAAGTAAATGATTAAAACATTTTCAATGTTTATGTTCTCTTGGTGGTAATGATAGAAAATCTCCCCAAAGTTACAGGAAATCCTCTTTTAGATAGTAGTCAGAAGAACAGGTGACTTTTTGCTCTATTCCTGTTCTGACAACATCTCAAAACTTTAGGATTCCTTTGGCTTTCTTTGCTGGTGGCAATGGTAAGCAAAACAAATAGGGAGAGTGAATCTCTACAGCTAGGACACAGATATTTAAAAAAAAGGGCAAGGGTTTTATCCCTTCTGTACTTAATGCCAAACTTTTTAAAATGTTTAGTCTTTAGTTAACTTTTAGGTTAGTCTAAATTCATGTTATTAATGCCATAGGTTACATGGCCAATGTTCTCTCTCATATCAAATCTGGGTTACTCATAAGTAGCTGTTTTTTGCTAGGTCTTTTGTTAGTCTCTGAGGTTTATACAAGTCATGTTATCAGATCAAAACACATCCAGACATGACAAACCATGAGGCTGCAGCACATTACACTCATGAGAAAACCTTCCTTTGCCCACCACTGCATCTAGGCCAATATGGTAGCATGAGATTAACAACCTCTTCAACCACTCAACCATTAAAGCGGTTCTGCACTGGGGTTTTTTTTGGGGGAATATGCTAAGTATTAATAACTAAATTGGGGGACTTACCTGTTCCATCTTCCATCGCGATCGCAGCCGGTTTTCCTCTGATAAACTTCTTTATTTGCTGCTTTTGTGCTGGGGGCCATATTGCCTGTGGGCATGTGAAACCCCACAGGCACTTTAGATGGCCCAGCCAACACCGCCGTTACTGCGCCGAGCTCGCGCGTGCGCAGTAACGGCAAAGTGCAGCTCACATTCTCCGGAATCTCGTGAGATGTGTCCGAAATCTCGCGAGATTTCGGAAGATGTGCCGAAATCTCGCGAGATTTCGGAAGATGCCCGCACAGGCTCCTGGGATCAATGACACCAGATCCCAGGAGACAGTGCGTCGTGACGAGGATCCCCGCACACGGCCCCGCCCACCCCCGCAGAGACAGAAGACCGGAAGTCATCGATTACAAGGTAAGTGAAAAAAAAATTTTTTCATTTAGTACTCTTTGCCTGATTTGGAAGGCAAAGAGATTTACTAAATGAAATGTGTGCAGAACCGCTTTAAGTGTTTAATTAGAAATTCCAATATCAAAGAAAAACGTCCTGACATATTAAGAATACAATATTAAGCCAGGTGAAAATTCTGCTAGAACCCCAAAGCTGCATGATCTACACAAGTAAAGCTCAAATCCAAAATGTTGCTTGAATGTTTGTATTTTTTTCTGTAACAAACTATGCAAAAACTAATTAAATAATATGAATATTTTAAGAGAAGTAGAAGAGCTCAGCAAAAGAGAACTTGTGGTTATAACACACTAATCTTATGTAAAAGTACTTTATTAATTGTAATAAAACACTGTATTTGCATGAGTGAAATAAGTTGATATGCTATATACGGTACATTAAAATTTTTACCTTTATTATATTTACCAGGGTCCCATAAAAATAATAACCACTCCTACCACCATGGCTACTACTACTTAAAAATAACTTTTAACATTTGTAATCATATTAAAATGTTTGCTTTAAAAATCCATCCACAATAAAGGGCCCTAACTGTTTTGTAACATATAAAACAATTTACCAAAAAGGCATATTTGGGGGAAAATAAACTTGGGTTCACTATAACTAAAAAGTCTATAAACAACTGTAAAAGAAATGACATAACTCTTTATTTGAAGAAGGTTTTGTAGTGATCACAGGCTAGGTGAGCTTTAAACAGAATCCTTTAAAACATAACCACCGTAATATGCACTTCTTTGGACAAATTTAAGAGCAGATTTACTAAACTGTGTAATACTACCGCTATCTGAGAATTATATTTTCTTAAATAATAGATTATAGATTGCCATTGAGCAAATATATTCTTGAATAAAGTAAATAAAGTAGAAACTAGGTCTGGAAAATACACAGCCTATTGATAATTAGATCTAATAACTGCGTAAAAGAAGGAGGAGCTCTTTCAGGAAATTACTTTTATGAGCAACTGTAAGTATATTGGATGAATGAGCATTAAAGAGTTGGTTCCCTCAAACCCCCTGTGTTTATTGTAAGTTTATGCTGTATGATGTAAAGTAGATTTTTTGCAGGGTTACTGCATTTAGCAGTTTAGCCAAATTAATCTTTTTTTTTTTTCTTAGTAGCCAAGAGCATGTGCTAGGCACAGAGATTTGACACCCAGGTGTACAGGGCCATAAAGTTCACCTATAATATGAAGAATGAAATCCTTCATCATTTTCAAGGCATACCTTAGACTGCCTCTGATAACTTGGGTATGGAAGAGAGTATTGCATGAGCGAAAAATGTATTTCTAATTGACCAACATTTCTCCATATAGAAAAGCATATATTGTAACCTACAATTGTAACCTAATATTTAAGCATCATTAGATGTGTATGTTTCTTGAAAAGTGATGTGAAACTGTTTTCCAAAGTGGTAAATAAGCACAATCCTCATTACTTGTATCCATTTGTTTCCTTATTTGGATTGCATTCAATAAATAGATAACTTTGTTATTACAGAAACCATAACTGGGTTCAACACTTCTGGTAAAATGTACAGCGGTACTTTATATCCTTTAGTTACACGCATCAGTAGTAGCACAGTGCTGAATGATGACACTTTAAAGAGTTTATTCAGTTCTGAAAGCAGTATGTTATGCAACATTTCCCGCTCAAAACCATAAGTTCTTTTTTTCACATTTAGTCTACTTGCACTTTTAGAAACATAACACAAATTCCTGCCAAATTGCTTGAAAATGTTCATTCTAGTTTACTTTGGCCAAGTTCAGAGGCTGCAAAAGTTATCTGTACTGGCAACGTGGCTGATGATGTTGGATTATTCACAGAGTAATAATTGCAGATGAACTATATATGACATAGTCCATGGTTTAAAACTGCAAACACACAGTTGGAATATCTTTATTACGCCATTCACATGGGTTTCATAAAATTTTAATTACCTCTATAGTTTCCCAAAATGTCAGATTATTCTTTTTTTTTTTTTTTTTTTATTGTGAAAACAGCTATGATTAGGAATAGGAAGAATTTGATAGCATTTTAGTCCTCAAGGACTATTATTTGTTTGTAATTAATCCATTAGAAACAAATTTTAAAGATATTTAGCCATTCCAATAAAGTTTGTAATATGTATTATTACCACAATATGAAATTTGTGCACCTTCAATCGCTGGGCTATGACTGTAATATCTCCATGTAAGCTATCCTCTTATTGTATCACCATGGCTGCCAATAAGCATTTTTCATTCTGAATGTGCTAAAGTTGGTATCTATCCCAAAACTCTGACAGTTGCCAACCTGGCTAATAAAATGCTTCAGTGATTTCATCAAGCACATATGATCACTGTCGATCTGCCAAGGGGAGCTGAGGTCACTTAATCAGGACACACTGGTGACTATTAAAATCTTTAAGTGACTGAAGTATACCCTATTCACTAATATAAATATTATTACACAGCCTTAAATCTTACATAATCTACTTTCTCCTTTAATACTTACCTTTTTAGAAGATTCTTTTGATCAACCAATAATAAAAAATTAAAATGTTTAACACTGTTATCACTTTCAAAAAATATATGGCTCATATATATGGCTCATTGAACATGGGCTTATAATCCACATATATTATTAACCCTGATTTGTCTTTAATTGAATTTTTTAATAGAATGAAAGTACATTTGCAAGCAATGCTAATGATTTTATTTCTAAATCTTAAATTCTTAAACAGCTTAAAGCGGAAGTAAACCCTTTGATTTAAATAGTTTAAAAAAATGGCATTAAGGAAATGCTACCTGTCACATTGACTATGCTTTCAACCAAACTGTCAAACCATCCAATGGCTGGTGTCATAACTGATCACATGTGCAGCATCATGGCAGTTGAAGATTGAACAGAGGCCAAGATGGCAGCCTCCTTGGCTGAAAACGATAGGAGGGTTTACTTCCACTTTAATAGATTGAGCATTAATTAAGCCTTAATATACATAAAAGCTGTAGTTTGCCATCATAAATGACCCAATGTTACAAATTATTTAATATTAATAAGTGAAATTAGAATGGAGTCATATATGTATATAAATATATAGTAAAGACCCACCAATTATTTGAAATAGTGGAGAGTCATGGAGTGAAATATAAGGAAAGTAGGTAATGGATATAGGGCATTGAACGGTCAACTTAAGACAAGTCCAATATAACAAGTATAATATAACACAAATTTGAAAATATATAATTTATTATGGAAAAAAGTTTACAAAGACATACACATATATAAACAAGGGACCAAATGTTGTCCCTATAAAAACAGTAAAGTATGACATTTTTCGAACTAGTATTGGTACATCTGCTTCTTCAAGGCTGAATTGCTTCATACTTTAGTCAAAATATCAAGGCCATCCTGGCTGTCCCAACTGAGGGGAGACAGAGAAGGAACATGCCAAACATGAACTCCACACATCAAAGGACAACAATCCTGATGTATACGACTATTGTGATCATCACTTAAAGGAGAACTTCACATACACAGTGAGTAATGAATCTTAAATAAAGAAGGCTATCATTGAAGATGTTCCTGCACCCAAAATCATTTACTATTAACAGATGTCCAAAATGTCCAAAGCAACTTTAAACATGCTGGGGAGTGGGATCTTCGGGAGACCCAGAGCTGCTGTACGCCAACTGGACCACACACCAAAAAAAGTGTCTCCTGCAGCTGTTTTATCTTTTGGGCTCCCTATACTAGAGGCACTTAGATGTTCCTGAATATATTAAATCTTTTTAAAGTCATTGGACCTTTTGGACATCTGTTGATAGTAAATGATTTTGAGTGCAGGAACATCTTCAATGATAGCCTTCTTTATTTAAGATTCATTACTCACTGTGTATGCAAAGTTCTCCTTTACGTGATGACTACAATAGTTGTATACATCAGGATTGTTGTCCGTTGATGAGTTCATGTTTGGCGTGTTCCATCTCGGTCTCCCCTCAGTTCGGACAGCCAGGATGGCCTTGAGATTTTGTCTAAAGTATGAAGCAATTCAGCCTTAAAAAAGCGGATGTACCAATACTACTGCAAAACATATCGGCTTTGACTGCTTGTATATAATGTACCTACTGTACCTACTTTACTGTTTTTATAGGGACAACATTTGGTCCCTTGTTTATATATGTGTATGTCTTTGTAAATGTTTTGAGGTCCCCATGGTCTCGTTTACATCTTGTACATGTTGAGTCAGATTGTAGGTTCATTAAATGGAGTCTATAGGGGGTATAGTAAATTTGCAACAGGATATATAACCATGTAAGTCTTTGGGATACATTCAGTGAGCAAGTACCCAACGCCTGAAAAAATCTCCTCCCATTGTTCCCCATTTAACTGTCCAACGTCTGCCTCCCATTTCTCCCTTACTTCCAGGGGGTGCTGCTTCAGAACGGATTGTAACAGTATAGTGTAGCATTGGGAAATAAATCATTTAGATGAAGCAGCATCACTAATGAGGCTAAACACTGGGGTCAGGGATAGGTGCCACTCCGAAGACCCGCCTTGCGCCGCAACAGTGTGACTGAGTTGTAAGTAGTGAAAATGCATTGAGGACGGTAGGTTATATGTCTCCTTCAGGTCGGTGAAGGTGCGTAGCACCCCATTACGATAAATTTGCTTAAGATGGGTAACTCCATATGCTTTCCACCTAGCTCCAGATTGCAGTTTGGCCAATTCAGTGTAAGTATCGTTGTGCCAAATAGGGCTGTAATCAGTATAGCCATCCGCCTTCTGGAGATATTTGGATTTATTCCATACCTTCTGAACTAGACTAAAGTTTGGGTACATTTTATGTGGTTTAGCGAAGGCTAGAGCCTCCAAAGCAGTGGGAATTGGTCCTCTGCATAGAGTGTGGAGCAAGAGCTTTGAGACCCAGTCTCTGCCTCCCCTGAAGTTAAAAACGTGCCAATGATATGAATGCCTGAAAAGCAGCCTATGGTTGACTATAGAGAAGCCGTACCCATGAAATATAATTAGGGCCAAACCCAAACCTCTTCAATACCACCCACAGATAGTTCCAATCTATACTGTCAAATGCCTTTGTGGCGTCTAACGATAGTAACGATAGTAACGCCCTACTACCCATGTTATCCGCCTGGGACTGAATATTTAGGAACAGCCGTCTCAGGTTAATGGCCATGGATTTATTGGGCATGAAGCCAGCCTGGTCATCATGCACAATAGATTCTATTACGCCATTTAGCCATATCACCAACACCTTCGCCAGGATCCTGACGTCGCTCTGCAGCAACGAGATCGGACGGTATGCCCCTGGTTTGAGCAATAGAATGATGTTCACTTTCGATATTGAGGTGGGAGGACCCCTCTTTCCCGGGACTCATTGAAAACTTTTAGCAGGCACAGTAATAGTTTGTCGGAGTATTGTTTATATACTTCTATGGGAATCCCAGCATCCCCTGGAGATTTGCAGTTGGGGAAGGTGCCAACTGCAACCTGTAGCTGTTCTATAGTGAGTGGGGCCTTTAACTCCTTTCATTGGTTCTCTGACATTACAGGGAAAGCAACATTCTGCAAGTATAGATCAAGGTCTTCTTGGGTGAAGGCAGTGTCAGGACTGTAGAGAGAGTTTCATAGAAACTAGCGAGTTCCTGCAAGATCATCTCAGGCTGGCATACCAGGGGTCCCGCCTGGGACTGGATGGCTCCTATGGCAAGGGACCTTTGGTGGGAGTTTGCAATCTGTGCCAAAAGGTGGCCGATTTTCTCACCCTCCTCAAAGAACGCCTGCCTGGAAAATAATGTCTTCTTTTTGGCCGAGGAGAAGAGCAAATGCTGATAGGCAGATTGGGCAGTCTGCCAGGCCTCCCTGGCTGAATCAGAGGGGTTTGTTATGTATAGTTGCTCCATTGCCTGAACCCGAGATTCCACTTCCCCCTTAAGAGCACAGGAAGCATGCTTAACCTTGTTCATTTCAGTTACCAATAGGCCCCTCAAGTATGCATTGAAGGCATCCCAGTGCTGCAGATTCGAGTTATTAGGATCCTGGAATGTGAAGAACTCACACACGCTCCCCGCTATCCCCTAATGGGAGTGAAAAAGCTTCAGCCAGAAGGGATTCAATTTCCATGGGGCTCTAGGTAATGTAGCTGGTGGAGCTACTAGGAGATGTACCACTAATGGAGAATGGACCGATACACTACGGGGCCTATGTACCAAATCAGCAACAAATGGGAGCATGCTCAAGTTACCCACCCCCGGTCAATTCTAGATGAACAGCCATACAATTTTGAGAAACAGGTAAACTGTTTAACACACGGATTGCAGTGTCGCCAGATATCCACCCAGCCCAACTTTTGCAACAACCGTGCCAGGGGAGTATCCCTGGAGAGGGCAGAGGGCCTAGGGGCTGGATGTCTATCCTCAACCGGGTTCAACAGCAATTAAAGTCTCCAATTACAAGCAACAGTACATCTGGCCTGCCATCTAAGAACGTGAGCAGGAGTCTGAGCACCGTTGCTGTAAAAGGCGGAGGGATATAAACACATGCTAACACACATGACAATGTATTAATTCGACATTGAATGAAAGGACATAGCAACCATCCTTGTCTATGACACTATCATATTCCTGGTAGTGCAGGTCTCCATGGATCGAAACACTGACCC
Source organism: Lithobates sylvaticus (assembly GCA_028564925.1). NCBI lineage: Eukaryota > Metazoa > Chordata > Amphibia > Anura > Ranidae > Lithobates > Lithobates sylvaticus. Next base: position 472,258,301 of record CM053026.1, on the reverse strand, counting down.
CCCTGGAGTAGGAGATGTGTGTGGAGTGGTAGGCTCTCCCCACCCACCAGTATCGTTGAGAACTCACTGTCTCTGCTGTCAAATGAGTTTCCTGGAAGCAAAGTACCCAAAGGATGAAAAATTTTAAGCACATAAGGATCATAGTGCTCTTTAAATGAGAATGAAGTCCTCTAATGTTCCAAGAGAATATGGGAACCTTTGCTATGGAGAAAGGTAGAAGAAATCAAGTGTCAGGATGAATATGTATTCCGAGGCACGGAATTTCCATTGTAGCCATGGGCTCTGGGCCTCCCGCCAGAATCCTGCTGAGGGCCGCAAGTAATTCCTATCTGTCGGGTTGAGCACAACATGGGGAACAGGGCACGTAGAAAGTTGAGGCATGTCTCTTCTGCTGTATTCGACATTAGTGATTCTGCAACTCATAAAAGAAAGGTGAACCAAAACTGTATACCAACCAAACCTGCGAACTTCGCACACTGCCAACAGGGCAACATTAGCACTTCCGGGGACATTCCATCGCCCGATTCTGTCCAAGTTCAACGTTTGTAAATCCAACAATCGAGTCAAGTTGGTCTCCTTGCAATCTGTATCGATATGTCATCCCCCAGCCAGATGCCAGCATCCTAACTTACAGAAAGGGATCTCCCTAATCAAGGGTAGCAAGCAGTAAAGATGAAGTTGTACTGCTTGAGCCAGCAAGCCCACTCACGATTCAGTTGTCAGTCCTCTTCCTCATGCGTTTGCCACTTTAAGGCCTGCTCATTTCATTCCAGCCACGCTGAGGCCTCCTTGGCAGAGTCAAAAAACTGAGCTTGGCCCCTCACAGCTATCTGGAGGTTTGCAGGGTACAGTATGGCATAAGGTAGTTGAAGGAGCCACAGCCGGCGTTTGACATCAGTAAATTTGGCCCAGCGTCTCTGAATTTCCACCGAGAAATATTAACTGATGCTGTGCAGTTGTTCACTGCCCTGAAGATATCTGCCAAGGGGGGTTAAGCTGTGTCCTGTGAGTCTGGACTGTGTAATTTTCCTGCCGTGGGATCAGCCTGCTCCACCTCTTCACCCCCCCCCCAGTGATCAGGGAGAGTGGCTGCCTGCATGTCTGGCTGCTGTTGCTGTGTACCCTCAGAGCAGAATGGCTGCTCTATTCCTAGGGTCCCTGACATATTTTGGGCATAATATATCATGTCCTTGGGAGCATCTTTGCCCTGGGGCTTAGTGAGCTTACTTGTTTTGGGTCCCAGGTCCTTCATCTTGTCCGTGCCATGAGGGGTGCCCTTCACTGAGAACGCAGCAGCGCCATCTTGGATTTCCAGACCCGTGGTCTTTGCCTGTCCTTTTCAGGTGATCCCCCTGGTGCACAGGGCCGGCAGGGGTTCCACTCGGGTCCCTGGGGTATAGTCTTGCTATATAGATCGGTAAGGGGTTGGTAGGAAGGCTGGGGGAGGATCAGTCTCAGGATTATCACCGGGAGCTGTGGGAGATGCGTCCTCTCACATACCGGTCTTGGCCACACCCCCAAAATATTTTAAAAAAACATTTCAATTAATATTTGTTAGTGAGATCCATTTGAAAATAATATGTTAACTACTGTTTCTGAAATAATATGCAGTTAGTATTATGAAAGCTAATGTTTTTGTAGCCAATAGCAAAGACTATTAATTCATATACCTGTCACTGACAGTGACCCTAGACATATGTTAGACTGACAGTCATTAGTTGATATGAAAAAGTTGTTAATATAACATGATCATTTCAATGCTTATAGTATTTTATCTGAATTTTGGACAAACATTTTATTGAAACTATTTGTTACATATGGTACATGTTGGCGAGACATATTCATACACAATTACATTTATTACAAATTCTGATAAAGTGATTTTTTATTTTTTTTGTGTATAACATAAGAACATCAGATGTGTGTGAATGTCACCTAATTAATACAATAGATTAAAATCTCTTGACAATCAAGATTAACAACACAAGTCACCCTGCACCCCCTGAGCCCTTTCCCCTGGGTGGTGAACACTAAGGTTGTGAAACCTTAATCCTGTTATCCACAGCCATCTCCATCAGCAAAGCTTCCAGATTAACTCAGCAGACATTATCAAATTTACAACCAGCAGCTCGGACATCTGCCCTACTTTCCAGCAGTTAATGGAAAAGAGACTAATCTGGTTAAGAGCTGCTGGACTAGTTCATACATCTTGGCATGATAGACAGTTAAAGCTGTCATGTCTTTCTTATAGGGAACTTGCTTAATTAAATTGTCATGTTCAGCCTGCCATTTCTTGAGCATAACCAGTCATGTCCAAAAATGGACTAATGAGCAAGAAGGCATTCCAGATAGTCACATCATTGGACAAATTGTTATGACTTTGCATGAACTGTCTGCGGGTTTGAATTGTTTCACTCCCAGTTGTTTTGACAGGTAAATTATTATAATACTTCAAAACTATGTGAATATATGTGTGAACAGTTATCTGTATATTTGTCAGCTTCTGTGATCATCAATAATTCAAGACAATAATAATTTTTACTATTGCAAGGGCCACGAATAAGGATGAAACACATTGATGGTATACTGTTCCCTTTCATTTGTCCATGAAGCCTTTATACAATTTGGTAAATACTTGTATAAGTTATTACTTTCTTTTTGTTTCAAGTGGCTGAGGCACCTTATATAACTGCTGTTATTATTAAAAATGTCTTGAGACATAGCATTTTAATCCATATTATCTTGCTAGGCTTCCCTTAAAATGTCAGGTTGCTAAACAGCAATAGAACTGTCTATTTAATCTGCCTGTCAGCTAGCCAAGCCCTTATTAGATTTACTACTGCATTAAGCAGTGGAAATTAGAAATGGTTGTACAATGACTATATACACTGACAGCTATGGGCATAATACAAACATATATCACTCTCATTTACTATAGGAATCAATGCTTAGTAGCTATACTACAGGCCAAGCATTGTCAAGTAGCAGGTCCACAACAAAAAACATAAGATTAGAATTCCTGCTGTCTAACCTTTCAAATGTTTCTACAGTACATGGTGGGCCACTTTAACCACTTCAATACTGAACACTTAAAATTTTCATATTTCAGCCCTGTCACATTTTGAATGCCAATTACTCAGTCATGCAGCACTATACCTAAATGAAATAGTTATCACTTTTTTTTTAATACAGATAGAGTTTTTTTTGGTGGTATTTAATCACCACTGGGTTTTTTTTATTTTTTGCTATTTAAAGGAAGAAAGACAGAAAGATTTCTGTTATAAAATTTTGCAAAAAAATAAACTTTCTTCATAAAGTTAGCATAAGATGTATTCTGCTACATTTCTTTAGTAAAAATAATCCAAATCTGTGTATATTATTTAGTCTGTGTGAAAGTTATAGAGTCTATAAACTATGGTTTATATATTTGAAAATTGATTAATCTTGATGTACTGATGGCCTATCTCTTCTCTTGGGGCCCTAAAGTACACAATGAATGGCCATGAATGAAAGCCATTGTGTACAAATGATCACATGGTACCAGGGCTGGCCTGATACTAAAAGTGTCCATGCTAGTGGACACAGTGGGTTACAGATCATGCCACTGCATGGCCCCTGGGGCACGCACAAGGCACGCTAGTGGGAGGACATCATATGACATCCACCCAGAATAATGATGCTACCACTACCGTATTATTTCAATAGGCCAGGTGGGAGGTGGCTAAACATCTTGGGGTTAATTTACTAAAGGCAAATAGGCTGTTCATTTTACAAAGGAAGTTGAGCTTTTCAAGGGGATTTTCCCTAGAGCTTGGTAAATGAGGTGAAGTGCTCCTGAGTCCTGACTTCCATCATCCAATTATGTGCAAATAAAAATAATTGTTTTATCTTCCCTGTTGGGTATGCTTCACATTCATGAAACTAAGGTAAAATGTCCTTGTAAAAGAAAGATTTCCCTGCAAAGTAAATAGCATATATAGGGATTATATGGGTTACTTGTTAGTTTTGTTTAGTTTTTCTTTGTTCAGTAATACTTATTGTTTTTCTCAACTATAGTATAAATACATGTGTACCAACAGTACATAAAAATAACACCTTTTTGTCTGCAAATTTCTTACTCAAGAAATATTTTTCTTTTTTTTACATTTAATTTGCACCTTAAGAAAGTGACCATGAGCAATCCAAAAATGTTGGCAATTATTAAATAAATCCTTTTTGTTATTGCACGATACCTGCTGGATACTTGCTAACATTGCTGATTTGAACTGTACACTTCCATGAGATGTTCTTAAACTAGTTACTGTAATTGATAAATTACTGGTCTGTGAGAAATCAAGGATTTATATACAGTATCTCACAAAAGTGAGTACACCCCTCACATTTTTGTAAATATTTTATTATATCTTTTCATGTGACAACACTGAAGAAATTACACTTTGCTACAATGTAAAGTAGTGAGTGTACAGCTTGTATAACAGTGTACATTTTCTGTCACCTCAAAATAACTCAACACACAGCCATTAATGTCTAAACCGCTGTCAACAAAAGTGAGTACACCCCTAAGTGAAAATGTCCAAATTGGGCCAAATTAGCTATTTTCTCTCCCCGGTGTCATGTGACTCGTTAGTGTTACAAGGTCTCAGGTGTGAATGGGGAACAGGTGTGTTAAATTTGGTGTTATCGCTCTCACTCTGTCATACTCTAACTGGAAGTTCAACATGGCACATCATGGCAAAGAACTCTCTGAGGATCTGAAAAAAATAATTGTTGCTCTAAATAAAGAGGACCTAGGCTATAAGAAGATTGCCAAGACCTTGAAACTGAGTTGCAGCACGGTGGCCAAGACCATACAGCAGTTTAACAGGACAGGTTCCACTCATAACAGGCCCCGCCATGGTCGAACAAAGAAGTTGAGTGCACGTGCTCAGCGTCATATCCAGAGGTTGTCTTTGGAAAATAGCATCAAATTGGTCTGCAAGGCTATCGTCCCAGAAGGAAGCGTCTTCTAAAGATGATGTACAAGAAAGCCTGCAAACAGTTTGCTGAAGACAAGTAGACTAAGGAAATGAATTACTGGAAATATGTTCTGTGGTCTGATGAGACCAAGATACACTTATTTGGTTCAGATGGTGTCAAGCATGTGTGACGGCAACCAGGTGAGGAGTACGAAGTCAAGTGTGTCTTGCCTACAGTAAAGCATGGTGGTGGGAGTGTCATGGTCTGGGGCTGCATGAGCGCTGCCGGAGCTGCCGGAGCTGGGGAGCTACAGTTCATTGAGGGAAAATAATGAATGCCAACATGTACTGTGACATACTGAAGCTGAGCCTGATCCCCTCCCTTCGGAGAATGGGCCACAGGGCAGTATTTCAACATGATAACGATCCCAAACACAACTCTAAGACCACCACTACTTTGATAAAAAACTGAGTGTAAACGTGATGGACTGGCCAAGCATGTCTCCATACCTAAACCCTATTGAGCATCTGTGGGGCATCCTCAAATGGAAGGTAGAGGAGCGCAAGGTCTCTAACATTCACCAGCTCCGTGATGTTGCCATGGAGGAGTGGAAGAGGACTCCAGTGGCAACCTGCGAAGCTCTGGTGAACACCAGACCCAAGATGGTTAAGGCAGTGCTGGAAAATAATGGTGGCCACATAAAATATTGAAACTTTGGGCCCAATTTGGACATTTTCACTTAGGGGTGTACTCACTTTTGCTGCCAGAAGTTTAGACATTCATGGCTGTGTGTTGAGTTATTTTGAGGGGATAGAAAATGTACACTGTTATACAAGCTGTACACTCACTACTTTACATTGTAGCAAAGTGTAATTTCTTCAGTGTTGTCACATGAAAAGATATAATAAAATATTTACAAAAATGTGAAGAGTGTACTCACTTAGAAGGACAAGTGCTTCTTTCACATGAAGCTGCTCCATTCCATTCAGAAGCGGATCTGTTAGTGCATCCTCTTCTGAATCAGAGCTGAATCGGACAGATGTCAGTTTTTTTACATCAGTGCCCATTCAGTTTGTGTCCGGTAGAGATGGGCAGACCGGTAACAGCTATATGGGTGGCCAGATGTAAATGGACTTGTGTCTATTTGCATCACACGACCTCCAATCCTTGTTGTTTAGGTCTAGAAACATAGATGCAATCCTTTCACATTTTTCTTTTTTTTAATCTGGAAAGACTCAGAGGTAGGAGGTTGTAAACGGATATAAGTCTGTTTACATCAGCCTGCCTCTACAGCTGCACGCATAGAGCTTCCAATCAGGTTCACCTAAAAAACTGACAAGCCCATGTGAAAGGATCCTATAAAACCTGGCTCAAGGTTGCAGCATATAACTTACAGAATAAATTAAAGCAAATTGAAGGGAACTGCAGGTGACTGATTGCATGAAAACCTGAATACCTGAATACTGCTTTAACCTCAAAGCCTAGTTTAACCTAAAAAATATGCAGGGACATTACTTACCTTAAATAAGATGTATGCCTTGTGCTACTGTGTCCTCATTTAGCAGAGATCTTCCTTCTAAGATGCCCCCTCACCTCCACTGTTGTAATTGTCAGGTGTATCAGGGGTTCAGGAAGCTTTCATGGCACACATTAGGAGTTCCCAATCATGCCTGCCCTTTCTTCCCAGCTCCTTCATTCATAGAAGCCAGTACTACAGTCTCTATGAATGAAATATAATCTATGAATGGGGGATGGGTGTATGATTAAAATATCTACCTACACCATCCAGAGATTGTGTTTTCTTCATAGAAACTGTAATAGGGCTTCTATGAATGGAGGAGCTGGGTTGAAAGGGTGGGCATTGTCAGAAACGTTTGATAGGTGCCTGTGACAGCTCTCTTAGTTCTCTCGAAAGGACAGCATCCTGATGGCTACAAGCTCCTTCCATGAAGTGTTTCACCCCACATTATGGTGGTGTATAGCAGTGGAACAGCCTTTTCTTATTAACAAGATGTACATCTCTGGCAAAGTGTAAGGCAGAAAAAAATAGCATATATACTGTAGACTGTCACTAGCACTAAACCAGAATTCTGGTAAAGTGTAAGGGGAAAAAAATAGCATACTGTATATGCTGTAGATTGTCACTAGCATTAAACCAGCATGCTGTCACTGGTTGGTTTCTTATTTTTCCACTAACTGTGTCATGTAAACTATCCAGCAAAAAATGCAGTTACATTTACAGGAAGTCCCTGTCTCAGTTGCTAAATGGTCAGAGCCACAGTCAATTATCTAGCAAGGGAAATTGACTGCAATGGATTGGATGAAAGCACAGGATGACCACCTGAAAATTTGGAAGCTTTTGGTCTATCTACTAAAAAGGCTTCAGCGATAGAGAGCAGAAACTGGCAGGATTGACTGGTGTTTATGAAACATTTACATGCATGCTAACTGTCATCTTAACTAGTCCTTGTGTTAGTGTGTATGTCAGTTGTAGTCATATATAATAAAGTGATTGTAAGATAAAAAATAATAACAAACATGTTTATACCCCCACCAGTGCTCCTGGCTCCTCCTGTTCTTGGTGTGCCTCCATATCAAGTTGCTTGCTATGGGGCACACCTGCAGGCTCTCTCTCAAGTCCATAGACACATACAGCGTGGCTCAGCCACTCCCCTCACTCCCTTACAGAATTTGACCTCAGCAAAGCCTGTCAAACTGGAAAGTGAGAGGAGAGAGCCCAGCGGCACAGCACCAGATTGAATGAGGACTCAGGTAGGTATAAGGGGGGTGAGGGGGCATACTGCTTTCTAAACATTTTTTTATATTTAGGCTTTAAAACCACTTTAAGTTCCATTGAGCCAGCATCCTAGGTTGGTCAGATGATGACATATTTGTTCAAAATTAAAGAATATAGTTACTTTACTGAATTGCATATGTTCACTAAATAAAAATCCTTTCTGAGAAACTTTAATGTTGTTTCTGACCTGATTTTCTTAAAAGCATATATTTCACTAGAAAGATTTTTTGTAACTCATCATATACCATCATCAGCTCGATTGACAGTTACAATTATTTATTGAAATGTATTATTTTTTTAAGAACGTATATATTCTTTGGCATTATCTGTACATTTTTCACAATTTTGGACAAGGCTTATGTGAAGGCTTTTTTATTTTTATTATGAATTGCAGGCTCACAAAAAAGGGAATGCAAAAATATGTTTTGGGCCCCTTTTTGTGGATATGTACCACTATAGATGACAAACTAGAAAAATGGGACCCTCAAGATACTGCCCCTTGATGGAAATATTAAATTAACAAAAACAAAAAAAATGTATTCCCCATACATAGAGGTGGGAGCTATTGGTGGAAAACCTATAGCTATAACAGAGTTAAAAAACAAATTATGCTCAACCAACCCTCAAGTAAATATCAGAAAAAGAATTTGTGTTCAACACACTGAACTAAATGGAAAATGTTTATTGATTACAAAAACATTTACTATATATAAAAAAACATTGATACCACATCTCACAAACACACTCATACTGTTAAAACCCAAACATCCACCTCACTCACAATCTAGCCAATGATCATAAGTTGCAACAATGGAATATATAGCTCATAGAAATATACTGACTCTAGTGATCCTAAAGGATCCAATGCATACAGCTCATAAATTGAATTATCACATGTGTGGATGATCATGAGTCCGCCATTGTGAAGAATATTGTATAGTTCAAAATCCAAACTTTGGTGTTAATAAGTGGAACTGACCCTGTGGTGGGTACCGGTATGGATGTAATGCACAAACAGTTGCAGTGGTCTAGAGTCTAGAGGGGGCCCCTTGTCAAAGCTTAGTGTAGTGTAAGCCAACTGGCTATGCTAAGGCAACAAGTTCATGCTTGTATAGTGCTGCCAGGGATTGTCCATTAATGCTTTGACCGCCACCCTCGCACTGTGGGTAAGAGCAACACAATCCTCCCAAACTGCACTTGTAGGGGCTCAACTTGATGCTCCAATGATGTAACAAGGCAATCCATATAGGTTCCACAACAGGAGCTTGATCAATATTTCAGAAAGAGTAAATACTTATCAGGTCCATTTCTCCAAGGTGGTCTCTATATTGGATCCATTTGGTGAGCAGTCCATTATTCATAGCATCCTATTCAAAGTTTGGTCATAGTTGAGGTGATGGTATAAACCATAGCCCAATATATGTAACACTACACTGAGTATTTCATGCTCATAGTATGTATTGGTACAAATCATTCTGTGCTTGACACTTGCTAATTTTGCAGTATCCAGATTTACCAGAAATCCTGTTCTCTCCGAAGGCATAATAATCTAGCTAGTGAAAGCATATGGCAAATAATTATGAATCCATTGGATGCCTGCATAGTTAAAGTACTACATAAAGTGTACTTTCACTAAAACAGTCATTGGTCATACTGTATCAGTGCAGGAAAGCAAGCTTGTATTAGGGGCTTTTACAGCAATTCCCAAATAGCAATGTATTAAATTAGATATTTTGTAATGCCAAATTAGACATGCTTTACAGACCCAGTTTAAAACTCAAGCAGTGGAATGGTGTAGAGCCCTTCTCCTTCAAAGGCTGATTAAGGCGCAAACAATTAAAGGGCTTGTCTCAGCTCTATATGAACAGATTAGTAGCAGGATGATTTCTGAGGGAAGGTCAGTTAAAAATAAAGGTAGATGGGAAGTGGATTTGCTGATAATAACAATGGAGCAGTGGAGGAGGATACTCACATTTGTTTTTGTTACATAGAGCTTACTATACTCCTAAGAGGCTTTTTCAGTTTGGCCACAGATTAGATGGCAAGTGCCCAAGGTGTCAAGAGATAGGGGACCCCATACACATGTCCTGGCAATGCCCAAAACTGTTTAGGTATTGGGCAGAAATACTTGATACCAACGTGAGGAATAAAAGGATAAAGATGCAATATGCACACGGAATTAGGGTGGAGGGTAGTAATCGAGATGAGAGAAGCCGTTTCCTACTGCTGTTATAGATAGACTCTAGATGAGTGTTCTGATAGAGGGGGTGGGGCTCTCCCGCTTGATTACAGGTAAGAATGCACTTGATGTTTAAACTATAAATAGAATTGTTGGCATATGAATGGACTTAAGTAACTATCTCGCAAGAAACACTTTGATGTATATAAGCCATGATGAGCTTTTTCCTTTTTTATTTTTCCTGTATTGTATTTTTTTGTATAAGTGTAAATCACAATAAAAGAATCATTGAATTTAAAAAAAGTTTTTTTTGTAATGAATTTCCAGCTTTTAAGACATCATAGTTTTATACATTTGCACAATTGTGTGTAACATAGCAAAAGCACAGCATATATTGATTAATGGTACTTAAAAGGAAAAGTACAGCCAAAGCTGGTTTGGCTTTACTTCTCCTATGGATCACAAGAGTTCAGTTGGTTTTGCACTCCTATGACCCGTTTTCAGCAGAGAGCAGGCTGAAGTCCGCTCTCTGCTGACATCACAGAGTTGGTCCAGGCTTGGCGTCATCACGGCCATGGAGTCGGGATCTGCCTAGATCCCTGGACCGTCACCCAGGTCACCCAGGTCAGCCTCTCAGCGAGCCTCTGGGAGCCTGAGCCGGCCGCTGCCACCACTTCCACAGCCCAGTGCTCCAGTGAGCGAGGAGGGGGCAAAGAAGAGCACTGTGACTGACAGTCACCAGCTTTCTGCCCAGGGAGCTGTGAGAACTGATCGATCAGCGGTGTTCGATCGCTCAGTTTTCAGTGTTAGAGCTACCGGGGGACAGATGTAGCACCGGGCCGATACTGCATCCACCTAGGTCAATATGAATAAATGAAAACTAAAAACATGCAGTGCTTTGCATATATATTTCACATTCACATCAGTCCCTGCCCTCAAGGAGCTTACAATTTCAGGTCCCTAACTCATATTCAAACAGACACATTAAAATCTAAGCTTCCTAACTCACATTCATATTAGAGCCAATTTAGACAGGAGCCACTAACCTAACAGCATGTCTTTGGAGTGTGGGAGGAAAACCACACAGACACATGGAGAATAAACTCCAGGCAGGTAGTGCCATGATCGGTATTCAAACCAATGGCCCTAGTGCTGCCTGGCAGAAGTGCTAACCACTTAGCCACTGTGCTGCTCACTGCATGCACAATAATATTAATTGTGCATAAAAGTGAAGTTTGATTATTTAAACTCAGTTCCTGGGAGCAAAATTTCTTCATGACACCACTGACAGAGTAATTATGTACTCTATTCTAGGGTGTCACCTGTCTACTGACATGTTTAATAACTACATGCTGCAGCAAAATATTCCAAGATCTGAAGCAAATAGAACTGTAATAAGCCCCCCCCCCCCCCCCCCCAAAAAAAAAAAAAGAAGAGAAAAGAAAATGGATCTTCACCTTACTGTATTTATAAGTAATTTTTCAGTACCTGACCTTTGACTACAACTTCAGAATGATCTGTATACTTTGAAACAAAAACACTAAATGGTAACGTATGTGTGCTGTAGCAAAGAACAGAATAAATTGTTACCACATTTTACTGATCTGTAGACACTGTAACGCATGTAAATCAGCAGAAAAAAACGCTATAATCACTCAGATATCCATTTGTAGGGGATAAGGCATTGCTATCAGGTGGCAAGTGTATTGCTGCACTGTTTGGATATAGTCTACACTGTCTTATACAGAGATGAATGTAAAACTAATTTGAATGAACATTTACAACTCCTTAAGATAATGGATTAGCGATACAGACACTGAAAAAAAAAACAGTAGTACTTTGTGCTTAGTACTGTTTAGTACATAGTCTTATTGGTCAAAACAGTGGTAACTTTTGAACAAAATGTGACGAAATGTGAAACATAGCTGAATTTTTGGAAGTTGAATATATCACTATTGAGGCATGGGTATATGGGCAATGAATAGTTCATTGAAGTAATATAACCTGAAGGTTACTGTGACCTCAGATGCAAAATGGCTCTATAGAGACTTTAATCATGACAGGCTTATTGAATTACTTTCTTACTTTTTTATAGTCTGTTCTGTCTCAATCACTTTTTTTCATAAGCAAAAGTTCCTATTAATGCATCATTTATAAATTACCTTGTTAGTGCACATAACAAAACACCGCTTTGAAAACAATACCAACTCCTGCGGCAGACTCCAGCATGTTTGATGGAAACCCATCAAAAGAGTTCATGGCTTAATGGAGGCTGTTTACGTGGGGACTTCGATCTGTACCTGCTGTCCCCTGTCACTCCCTGGAAACTTGGCGGCAGATGTTGTTGCGTTAAGTTGCCTCTGAAGTGGCTTTCTGTCCTAGTCTCCTCACCACAACAGAGTCAAACTATATTAGATCTCTTTATTTGTGCCTCAGGCAAGTTTGGGAGCACAGCTGTGTCCACCCCCTCTTTACCTTTGGTGTTTAAGCCCCCCAGGCAGCAAGTGTGAGACCAAAACTGTTCTGCCACTCTTAACTACATCTGCTGACAATCCAGCAGCCTCGCTGCAGGCTGGTGAAGACCCACGCCTCTGCTCTGAACAGATGTCAGAGGCAACCTGCTAGCTTGCACCTGTATCAGCTTCCATAACCTTGCGGTTTGCCAGCTGAAAAATGTATGACTCTTAGGAATTCCATCCACAATCAAAGCCCTTTCCTGGTTTGTGACTAGACTGTGTGCGGCCTTCTCAAACATTGGGCCACACTTGATACTAACAGAGCAGAGGGAGAGGGGGGGGGGGTAAAACGTGAAGCATCTCTTGCCTTTGATACAGACTAGTTAAGCTTCAATTAATACTGTAGTCCATTGATGATTACTATAAATAAATAATACTCTGCCTATTGCACATTGTTATATATTTCTGATATATTTATTCAGCTTGACAACATGTCAATTTTTTTAGGAAAAATTAAAGATAAAAAAGAAAACTGCAGGAAATTAGTTGTCATTAGCTAATAAATTAGTGACAATGCTTTTTTTTTGTATCCTGTCAGAAAAAAACAGGTTGCTTTCAGTCTTTTTGTGAGCAATGCAACAAAGGAAATGATTTCATTTTTAAGTTGTATCCGTCAGTATTAGACTTATGAGTAACTCAAGGCATTTGAAATGTGGCCAGATAGCTTCTTTCTAGCCTGCGCCAAATCATGACAGATCCCACAGCCTCTCTTTCAAGTGCAGAGCACCCTGAGAATGCCACCTCTGTCCCTGCTGCTCTAATGGCATCAGTACAGCAGTTTGAAAAGTCTACAAAGAGCATGTTTTAGCTCAACAGAAAAAAAAGAATAGTTCGGAAAGGGAGGGTTTTCAGCATTTTAAAATGAACATGTCTATATTTACGTGCAAAATCAATAATTAGCTTTTGCAGTGTGTTACTGCTATAGCCAGCAATAAACAATATTGGAAAAAAAAATTATTATATATATATATATATATATATATATATATATATATATATATATATATATATATATACATACACACACACTATATTACCAAAAGTACTTTACAGACACAAGAACTTTAATGACATCCCAGTCTTAGTCTGTACGGTTCAATATTGAGTTGGTCCACCCCTTGGAACTATAACAGGTTCAACTCTTCTGGGAAGGCTGTCCACAAGGTTTAGAAGTGTGTTTATGGGAATGTTTGACCATTCTTCCAGAAGCACATTTGTAACAAGGTAACCAGTCTCACTCAGCCTTGTCTTCCTCTCTGATTATGCTACCTGCCTAAGTCTTATTAGAAGCTTGTTTTTATATTACTGCATTGTCTTCAAAAATGCCAGACAGTAAGAAGGTTTAAGAAACTTTAAAACAACCACTGTACATAAAGAACACACTTTTGCTACTTGTTTCATTTGAAGTAAATGTTTTTGCAATGGCCAGTCCACTCAATGGCTATTTCAGTTTTTGGTATATGTGAGTTAAACTGTGGCAGGGAAATTTCACAGTTGGAGGGTCCAAGACATATATGAAGCCAGGAGAATACTCAGCCACCAGGTTCCACCTATAACTAAAGTATCAGTTATGGTGGACTGAAGCTTTAGGTTTTGGTTTCAAAAAGATATATTCACATAACTAAAGAACAGCATACTGTATTCTCTAGGTTAAGTACAATGTTGTATGAAATTATTGAGTACCTCATCTCCTTGCTGAGGTCGCATCAAAGAAACCCGGTCATATTGCCTTCGTAATAGTGCCCACAGTGCATCAAGTCGACCCTTTAAAATGAATTTGAGATAAGGGTTATTTTTAATATAATGAGCAGTATGCAATAGAAAACCAACATATGGATTATTATAAAAAGCTGGTAAACTGATATCTGAAAAACTGAACAACAAACTTGAGGGTAATATTTAGTATATAGCACATTGTCATCACTCCCAGAAATCCTGTGTCCCTATAAACAAGAAATAGGCTTCACTCAGGGCCTTTTATATCAATGCGTTCCTATAAGAAATTGAGTTACTTCCCCTCAGCCACCAATCAGCATCGAGCCACCAATCCAGTGATCTCCCCTTGCTTCAGGGTCCTGTACTGAGTGGCCAGCCTGATGCATTGAAAACACAGGGGGTCAGCCGCTCTGCATGGATGCCATTTAGAGAATGCTTTGCATTTTCTGAATGACTAAAAACACTCTCTGATTGAATAAGATGACATCATGCTCTCCACCTTGCCTAATCATATAGTGCTTTGCATTCAGTCAGAAATTTCTCTGAATGACTAATATAATGAAAAAAGACAGAAATCTGGGTTTTTAGTTGGCAATAAAGACTACAGATGGAAAGCTGCCTGCACAGTATTTTGATACCCAATACTGTAAATATATTAGAACATGTCATGCAAACCATATGTATTATAACTGTATTTACTTTAGTCATCTTGTTAAATATTTGAATTTTTTTACCTGAAATTTGGTTATGTAATCAAATTTTTTAATAGTATTGTGTGGTTAGCGCGGTACATTTTTAATAGATTCTCTGAATGGCACCTATGCTGAGTGGCCTACTTCTGGTATTTAGTAAGTATTAGGCTGGCTGCTCAGCACTAGACCTAGAAACAAGTAGAGATCACTGGTAGCAGTGTCTACTTTAGTGATTTCCAGCCCCCCGGGGCTTCACCCAGTTATGGAATATACATAGTTACATTGGTCCAAGCTGGACCAATGTGACTATGTAAAAATATGCCATGCCTGGAATTCTTCTTTAAAATTAAGTTAATTGAAAAAGAAGTGGCACTACGTATATAATAAGGAAGAATTACTAACCATTTCAGCTCTAGTACCCATATACTGTATGATAATGAAGTCATGCATTCATCTTTTTTTTGGGGGGGGGGGGCAAACTAGGCTTTCTTCTGGCAATATTTTTTGCAAATTTTTTTTTATTATCTATGCAATCTATAGACATAAATACTGAACAACATGAAAAAAAAAAAAAACATTCTTTTCTAATTTTATCAGGATTCATTTTAAAATAAGTATTAAAGCTGTAGATAAAAAGTTTGTGTTTTATTCTATAATGTGGCCTGTTTATAATGACACTAAAGTGACTTTCTGGTACATGGAAAATGTTTTATGAATGAACAAAAATGGCCTTTTTATGACACAGAAAAAACAATTTAACAAAATTAATGAACATACAACAAAAGCTTAAATATTAATGCTAAAAAATATGTTTAAAAGGTTTAACTAATGCCCTGTACACACGACCGGTTTTCTCGTCGGATAAAACGCTGAAGGCTTATTTCGACGGAGTTCCGACAGAATTCCGCTGAAACTGTCTTGCGTACACACGATCACACCAAAGTCCGACTGTCAAGAACACGGTGATGTACGACGGGACTAGAAAAAGGAAGTTCAATAGCCAGTAGCCAATAGCTTCCGTCTCGTACTTGCTTCAGAGCATGCATAGTTTTTGGTCCGTCAGAACAGCATACAGATGAGTGGTTTTCCCAATAGGAATTGGTTCCGTCGGAAATATTTAAAACATGTTCCATTCCTAGGTTCATCAATTTTCGAAAAAAAAGTCAGATGAGGCATACACATGATCGGAACATACGATGAAAAGCTTCTGTCTAACTTTTTCTGTCGGAAATTCCGCTCGTGTGTACATGGCATAAGGCTTGATAAGGGGTCAATTAGGAATGTTTTTTTTCCCCAAAGTTTCACACATATATATATATTTATGGTTTAGAGCCCTATGGCCGATACGTGTAAAGATGACATACAGGTTTAACACAAACTTACCAACATGAAATGGACCTGAAAGTGTGCCTTGGTCTATCGTATGGTACACCAAAATAAGGGGGCATACCCTAGATAAGATCCAGATCAAAACAGACAGGCCTAGCTCACAACATAGGCCTGCCTAAATTTACCTGCGCTGACAGTACAAAACAAACCCACTACTCTAGAACCTACCTACCTAAGGTAGAGGGTGTTACATATATATACACCTTAGATAAAAAAAATAAAAATGATTCAGTTGTAGGGATATACTTCTTTCAATATAACACATAGGTTCATTTAAATTGCGTACTTACCTTAATTGGAGTGTACCATTTTGTTTGATGTGCTGATGAGGTAGGTTTAGGTTTCTGAGGTTTAGGTTGCATGGGCACTTCATCTTCCTCTGGTATTGTAACAACAGCATTTTTGGCCATCTCTAATCTTGCACCTTCTTCAGTGGAGCCTTTATCACCCCAACGTACCTAGAGACAAATGAATTGTAATAAATGATATTGAGTAAAATATATTCTTTAAAAAATGTAATATTTAAAAGATATGAAGTAGGAACAGATTTCATCAACCAACATGCCTCTTTAGAAAAGTTAAACAGAACCTGAAAACCTTTGTGTGGGTCTAATGAACATATTTTAGCGCATGTATTTTTGTGATAAATAAAATTTATATTTTTTTTATCATTGATGCATTTTTTTGGAGACAAAATAGGGAAAAGCCTTCACTACTTTACATCCTGTTGAGAAAAAAAAAACATGCAACAAGATGATGATAACTGTGTACAATACAGTGTGAAGCAGTGAAGCAATACCATTAGAACACCAGTCAAAACTCTTTTCTTAGATTTTGGATAGAGAGTGCGTGTATGTGTGATTGGGGGGGGGGGGGGTGTATTTGTATTGCTGTCTGTGCCTCTATAAGGGACATTTATTGTCTCTACACACAGACAGAACAAGCTGTAAGAAAAATTGTCCCCAAAATTAAGGAAAATTTTATTCCAAACCGACATTTATCACTATAACAGGTGTTCCTAATTCCTTCTATGTCTGTTACAGATGCTAACTTTTGGATATGTCCTCATTAACAGAAAGTAACAGTGAATTTCCAACTGTGACACACGTACAAAAAATACCTAGTTGAGGATATAACTCTTCCCTTTGATACAAAAAAAAAATGTTTTGGTTGAAGTTACATTTTAGAGCTAAACTCCAGGAAAAAATAGAAACACCAATTAATGCAGTGACAAATTCAATAAGGAATAATAAAATGTATTTTTAAATGTAGTTTGTGTAGGAACCTAAATTAGACTCAGTATTAGTATCCGGTATTCTTTACACCAGGGGTCTCAAACTGGTGGCCCTCCAGCTGTTGCAAAACTACAAATCTACTACAAACAATATGCATGATCTGGAGCGCCATATGATCGGGAGCCCCTCCCACAGACCTCGGCATCACAGCCCATCTAAAGGGCTATCTCCCTACATAAACAAGGGGTTAAAAGATACATAGATTGTCATCTCATTTAAAAGTTCAGAAAAAGTACCATCTATATTCATGACAATTAGATGTCTGGAAAGAAATATGACTGGCAGAGTTTGATGATTTAGGCAGACCAGTCATGAGTTCTTACCACATTTTAGGGTAGAGATTTTGTTTTTGTTTTTTTACTTCAGGCCTGGCATTCTTATTCCTCTTTCAACACTTTTTATTATTGTGATCTAATACAACCATGTGCATATCATATTAGGAGTCATGACATCTGATATGAACATGATAGTTTCAGGTCTGAGACTTACAATATTGTGAAGCAAGGATAGGAGTCATGGCCCAGATAATGCACCTTGAAATTAATTAAAAATAAAAGCTGCCAGTTTTCTATCATGACAAATTCTCCTTAAAGCAACATTATTTAATTTCGTTTTATTATCTAAAACTGAGCTCTTAATATTTCCTCCTCCACGTGCCCCTTCCCCTGACTTCCCAGTCAAGATCCATGGCACATCTATCAGTCCGTCCCCACATGCCAGGGTGCTAGGGGTAATCCTAGACTCTGAACTGTCCTTTCAGACCCACATACAATCCCTGTCCAAATCATGCCGCCTTAGCCTCCGCAACATTTCCAGAATACGCCCCTTTTTAACGAATGACACCACCAAGCTTCTAACTCACTCCCTGGTTATCTCTCGCCTCGACTACTGCAACTCCCTCCTCATTGGACTACCTTTACATAGACTATACCCCCTTCAGTCCATAATGAATGCCACTGCAAGACTCATCCACCTTACCAACCATTCAGTGTCCTCCACCCCTCTCTGCCAATCCCTCCACTGGCTTCCACTCACCCAACGAATAAAATTCAAAGTACTAACAATAGTTTACAAAGCCATCCATAACTCTGCCCCCAGCTACATCACTAGCCTAGTACCAAAATACCAACCAAGCCGCTCTCTTCGGTCCTCCCAAGACCTCCTGCTCTCTAGCTCCCTTGTCACCTCCTCCCATGCTCGCCTCCAGGATTTCTCCAGAGCTTCTCCCATCCTTTGGAACTCTCTACCCCAATCTGTCCGACTGTCCCCTAATCTATCCATCTTTAGACGATCCCTGAAAACCTTTCTCTTTAAAGAAGCCTATCCTGCTTCTAACTAACACTGTTTTACTTCCTCCATCAACTCATTCCCCACAGCTATTACCTCTTGTATCAATTGACCCTTTCTTTTTAGATTGTAAGCTCTAACAAGCAGGGCCCTCTGATTCCTCTTGTACCAAATTGTAATGTATTTGTAATGTCTGCCTTTATTTTGTTAAGCGCTGCGCAAACTGTTGGCGCTATATAAATCCTGTATAATAAAAAAATAATAATTATT
The DNA here is from genome assembly GCA_028564925.1 of Lithobates sylvaticus. Taxonomy (NCBI): domain Eukaryota; kingdom Metazoa; phylum Chordata; class Amphibia; order Anura; family Ranidae; genus Lithobates; species Lithobates sylvaticus. The sequence goes on along the minus strand of CM053026.1, from coordinate 472,239,204 downwards.
TCTGATTTAAAAAGTGTAAAAAAGCACCAAATGCAAAAGTAGAGGTCTTATACTCAATTGTCTTGCCAACTAGTGAACGCAATAGGATGTGTCACATGCATCCGACACTCCAGGAAATGTCAGATATGAAAATTCAGCCAGAAGCTGTAGCTCTTCAAAAGAATGAAGATTAGAAGAAAAGGTTCAATATCACACAATGTGGGAAGCCTCCAAGCTGCTCTCTGTTGTGGCATTGTCCTTAACTAAAGAGGGTGTATACTCTTCTAACTCTGACTAGGGATGAGACAAATTGCCCTGGGTTTGGTTAGAGCAGGGTTTGGTAAACTTCAAAGAAGTTCAGATGCTGAATCTGAAACCACATAATCTGTCAAAATAAAAATGCCCATTTTCTGGGCTAATAGGCAAGGGGGTGTAAAAGAAATAACATGGAAGGTGGGCACTACCCTAGGAAACATGTACCAATACCAACAAAAAAAAATATTTTAAAATTCCATTCACCCAGGAGCAGTGATTTTTTAACAGCATGCAGCGCCCTTTAAGGTTGCGAACAGTCTAACAGCCAAAGTTCATTCTTCGGGCCAAATGTTGAGCTCATCCCTAACACTGAGGAAGCAGACTTGTTCTGGGAAACGCATCAAGAAAATTACAATCCTCCTACTATCTTTTGACCATTAGAATATTCTGGAAGGAAGAAGTTTTGCTCTCCTCAGAATACAATAGCTGGATAGAGTGATTGATGATAGTGCTATATGGGTGTAGATCTAAATACTGTACAAGTATAGTGAAAGTACTGTTCTTTTTTTATTATTAAAAGATTGTATAAAATATATGTGGTATTTGTGACAACAAAATGGAATTCCTAAGAAACAAACAGAATCTTGCAAGCTACCATGTGAAAATCCAAATGATAATTCGAGATGATTAAAGGACAGCTGCTAGCATTGATCACGTCCCATATGCTCGTGCCAAAAAGTTTTATACCAATATAATGCTGCGCTATCCAAATGTAATCATAGGGTAACCGTACTAAACTATAATATTACTGGCTGCAGTTAAATAGTGGTGGTGGGATATTCTATTCCTATATAAAAATTCTAGTGAATATAATAATGCAATCTTATGCGATTATAAGTTGCGATCATGAACAATAAAAATTGCAATCATATGCAATCCTCCCAATTACAACATCCCGCCGCCGATAAAAGTGACCATGTGGTGAATTTGCCACGGAGATCACTTTTATCTTAAGGCGGACCGCTTGCCATTGAAGAAGATACCGGGTTATAGCAGCTATCTGCTGCCATAACAACGGTATTTAACATCAAAGTAGCGACGTAAATACACAGTGGGAGGTCCGGAAATAATTAATTATGAATAATTGCACAAGTTACTGTCTATATTTCTGTATATTTAAATGTTTCTCTTTTTTGTGATACATCACTATATGGTGGGAAACTATTTTTCTTCTTTGACATGGATTAGTGTGAGAGAATCATCATATTAACTATAGCACCACATCCTTTGGTATTTTAGAGAAGTAGATGCAGAAATGTACAGGACTTTTCAGGTGCAATATTAAAAGTAACAAAAAACTTCAATAACACTTCAATATTTATTGGTAAATAATCTCAAATAATGTATCCATATAAAAACATATACAGTCACAACCCATTTCAAAAAGTCCTTGAATTCAAAGCGGTATTGAGATTGTAAATCCCGACATGTTTCGCCCCTTTGAGCTTCTTCAGGAGATGTATTGTCCGGTAAAGGGTCATGGCACCCATAGGTACTTATATAAAGCTTGAATATATGATTTGAACTAATCAAGAGATGTTCCTAGTGGTGTCAGCCCAGGAGAGACTGTATGTGGCCACAGGAGGCAATAAAGGACAAAAACAATCTCCTATAACTAATGACCAAATGGGGGCCTAGATTCCTCACAGAAGGATATACTGTCAGCATGCAGAGTCTGCAGAGAATTCCTGCCCATGTTGCTCCAGAAGGGGAACATCTCTTGATTAGTTCAAATCATACAGTATATTCAAGCCGGACGAAACATGTTAAGGTTTACCATCTCAATAACGCTTTGAATTTAAGGACCATTTGAAATGGGTATATGTTTTTGTATGGATACATTAGTATTACTTATTTACCAATAAATCTAGAAGTTTTGTTACTTTTGATATCACACCTGAAAAGTCCTGTGAATTTTTTCTCCTCCTTCACCAATTTCTTTATTTCCGCACATCTGCACTGATCACGTCATGGGTGATCATGAGACTTGAACATAGAAAATGTTTCTGAATAAGTATATGATTAGGAGTTTATCTTTAGTGTACACACTGAGTGTAGGTGAGGGGGCACAATATTTATTATTATAGTCAGTGTGACACTTGGTATAGATTATTTATTACGATACATTTATTTTAACCACTTGACAACTGGGCACTTAAACCCCCCTTGTGACCAGACCAATTTTCAGCTTTTGGTGCTCTCACACTTTGAATGACAATTACTCAATCATGCAACACTGTACCCAAATGAATTTTTTGTCCTTTTTTTCCCACAAATAGAGCTTTATTTTGGTGGTATTTGATCACCTCTGGGTTTTTTATTTTTTGTGCAATAAATTAAAAAAGACCGAAAAGTTTGAAAAAATACGCATTTTTCTTTGTTTCTGTGATAAAATTTTGCAAATTATAATTTTTTCTTCATACATTTTGGCCACAATTTATACTGCTACATATCTTTGGTAAAAATAACTCAAATTAGTGGATATTATTTGGTATCTCATTTCTTGTGACCCGAACAAGCCAGGAAAGTACAAATATCCCCCAAATGACCCCTTTTTTCAAAGTAGACAGTCCAAGGTATTTAGTTAGTAAGAGGCATGGTGAGCTTTTGATGTCATTTTTTCCCACAATTCTTTGCAAAATGAAGATTTTTTTTTTCCACAAAATTGTCATTGTAATAGGTTATTTCTCTCACATGGCATGTGTATGCCACAAATGACACCCCAAAATAAATTCTGCTACTCCTTCCGAGTATTACGATACCACGAGGCCCAACATGCAGGGAGCGCCATCAGGTGTTCTAGGAGCATAAATTACACATCTAAATTGTTGACTACCTATTACACTTTTGAAGGCCCTGGAGCACCAGGACAATGACACTGATGTGGCACTGATGGCAGATGGCACTGATACGTGGCACTGATGACACGTGACACTGATCTGGCACTGATGACAGATGCCACTAATATGTGGCACTGATGACACGCGACACTGATGACAGATGGCACTAATATGTGGCACTGATGACAGATGGCACTAATACATGGCACTGATTACAGATGGCACTAATACGTGGCACTGATGACAGATGGCACGTGACACTGACAGGTGGCACTGATACGTGGCACTTATGACAGATGGCACTAATATGTGGCATTGATGACATGTGACACTGATATGGCACTGATGACAGATGGCACTATGTGACACTAATGACACGTGGCACTGATGACACGTGGCACTGATGACACGTGGCACTGATGACACGTGGCACTGATGTGACACTGATGACAGATGGCACTTATACGTGGCACTGATGAGAGATGGCACTTATACGTGGCACTGGGGACAGGTGGCACTGACAGGTGGTACTGAGGACAGGTGGCACTGACAACAGATGGCACTGGGGACATGTGGCAGTGGGGCACTGACATTTACTTTGGGCACTTTATTTTCCGTTTTTTTTCTTTTTCTCACGGCCGCTGCAGCCGTTCATCTCTCCCTCCTCACACGCTGTCTCTGTGTGAGGAGGGAGAGCCGGCGATGAGAGATGATCTCATATGTATACATATAAGATCATCTCTCGTTGGATACGCCGATCATGCTGTAAATAGCTGCTGTGACTGGCCATTTACAGCTATCTGTGACTGGCTGTGTCCAAGGGACACGGCCAGCAAAGAAATTCCCTGATGTGCTCTCGCGGGAGAGCGCATTGCGGAAGTAAACAGGAGGATGTCCAGGGACGCCCTCCCAGCAATTGGCGTCCGCGCTGCAGCCGTCTTTCGGCTATATCGCGGGAGCGAAGTGGTTTTAAAGATGAGGTTGCTTGGAACATGCACATTAGCCATACTACTGTTTTTATATATTCATGCATTTATATACTAGGACTCATAGTCTTGTTTATGAGTTTATATTTCTAGATCTGAATAGCCTATGACAGCCGTTTGTACTGCACAACTAAATAACTTTAAATACAGTTTCTGTTGATAAATACCAGCAGTACTGAATAGTTAGTGTTTGTTAGTCACACAGTTAAGCAAAAGGGCATGAATTAAAAAGAAAATTAATTGTATTGCTTGCCACTGACTTGAATGAGGAATAAACAACTTAATTTTGTATTTGTGCTAGAAATGATAGCATGTAAATACCATCTGTTTTTAAAGTCATTCTGTGCTTTCCATTGCCATTTATAATAAAATGTACAATTTGTTTATTTTTACAGATATCTTTCTTAATTTCCTGTTACATGTTTTAAACACTCATAATTCTGAGCTGTGCCTACTGCAGACAAACAACTACACTTTTTAGTCCATTTCATGCTGAAACGGTCATAGCTTCATCACAATAAAATATCACCACACAATTGTTTTCTGTGTGCCCTATTTACTCCACACATAGTCATTGATGTGCAGAAAACACAACTCAATCGACATAGTGTGAACAAAGATTTGGATGGATCATTTATGTTTTTTAATTGCAAAATCTGGGAGGAATAATACGATTATAACCAATTAAACGCTGACAAAATACACACTAGAACTTCATATGTGACCTGTCATTTATCAAAAGATTTGTAGTTCTTCCCTTTTGTGACAAAAAACAGTGCTGCGCTACTTAATATCTAATAACATGACTGAAAACATGCATAATCCATAAACAATATACTGTGTAAAATAGAATATAAATACAAATTAAATATTGCACTATTAAAAGTGTACAAGTACAATAATAATCTAATCCATTAAAAGTTCATGTGAATATTATTTAAGAAATGTCAAAGTGCAGAGGAGGCATGCGGTGGGAGGCCTCCGAGGAGGCAGAGCGTTTTTAATTTTTTTTTACTTTTCGGGTCTAACAGGAGTGTGATTGACGATGCATTTACATCGAAGGACACAGTTTTTGACAAATCTTTTATTAAAAAAATAAAAAACAAAAAATAGTATTTTGTGCTTATTACTTTTTGGGTGAATGGGTAGGGGTACATGGAGGGGGGGGGGGCAGGATCTCGGGCCCCCAGATTCTGATAAATCCCCCGGCAGCAGACCCTGACAATCATAGCTCAGGATGGTTGGGAAGAGACCCTTGTCCCCATCAACATGAGGACAAGATGCTTTGGGGTGGGGAGGGCAGAGACTCCCTACCCCAAAGCACCCACCTCCCCATGTTGAGGGCATGTGGCCTGGTATGGTTCAGGAGTGGGGGCGCTCGCTCGCTCCCCCGCCCCTTTTCCTGACCTACCAGGCTGCATATCAGGGTCTGGTATGGATTTTGGGAGGGACCCCAAACCATTTTTTTTTCATTTTGGTGTGGGGTTCCTCTCCAAAATCCATACCAGTCCTGAAGGGTCTGGTATGGACTGGGGGGGGGACCCCACGTCATTTTTTTCTTTATTTTTTCAATAGCTGGCAACTGTAACCCCCAGTCATTTTAACCACTTCAGCCCCAGAAGGATTTGCCCCCTAATGACCAGGCCATTTTTTGCGATACGACACTGCTTCGTGCGACCCTGTACCCAAACAAAATTGACGTTCTTTTTTTCCCACAAATAGAGATTTCTTTTGGTGATATTTGATCACCTCTGCTGTTTTTATATTTTGCGCTTTAAACAAAAAAAGAGCATCAATTTAAAAAAAATTTTTTACTTTTTTGCTATAATAAATATCCACAAAAATAAAAAAATAAATAAAAAATATTCATCAGTTTAGGCCAATATGTATTCTTCTACATATTTTTGGTAAAAAAAAAAAAATCTGCGTAAATAAGCGTATATTGATTGGTTTGCACAAAAGTTATAGCGTCTACAAAATAGGGGATAGATTTATGGCATTTTTTATTATTATTAATTATTTTTACTAGTAATGGCAGCAATCTGCGATTTTTATCGAGCCTGCGACATTGAGGCGGACAGATCGGACACCTTTGACACATTTTTGGGACCATTGACATTTATACAATGATAAGAGCTAAAAATAGCCAATGATTACTGTATAAATGTCACTGGCAGGGAAGGGGGTTAACACTAGGGGGTGATCAAGAGGCCAAGTGTGTCCTACTGAGGTTTTTATTACTGTGGGGGGCAATGTAGTACTGGGCTTAAAGAGACATTGCTGATTCTATTCACTAGAAACAGCAGATCTCTCTCCTCTCCCTGACAGATTGGGGGTTCTGTCTGTTTACATTGACTGATCCCCCAATTCTCCCTCTCTCTCAGGAGCGATCATGGGTGGCTGGGCACATTGCGGTCACCGGGCACGTGCATCAGCTCCTACATCACAAGGTATGTATTTATTCCTGCGCTATCATGTGAAAGTGGAAAATAAATAAATATGGAACTGCTCCAAGCACTGAATAGGGGTCAATCCATACCCACACAGAAATTAAAACAAGTGGGGGTTGGTGCTGCGCTGTTCAAAATAAAATCAGATAAAAGAGCTATGTGCTGCTAAAGGTAGCAGTACACATGCAAAAAAGTGAAATAAATAAACAGAAGCAAATCAATATTGCAAACACTATCTACTGTAGATAATAAAGTGACTGTTAAAGTGCAAAGTGCAAAATCCTAATAATGTATATTTAAATACTGCAATAATTCTTCTATTTACAGTATCTCACAAAAGTGAGATATTTTATGCTATCTTTTTATGTGACAACACTGAAGAAATTACACTTTACTACAATGTAAAGTAGTGAGTGTACAGCTTGTATAACAGTGTAACTTTGCTGTCCCCTCAAAATAACTCAACACACAGCCATTAATGTCTAAACTGCTGGCAACAAAAGTGAATACACCCCTAAGTGACAATTTCCAAATTGGGCCCAAAGTGTCAATATTTTGTGTGGTCACCATTATTTTCCAGTATGGCCTTAACCCTCTTGGGTATGGAATTCACCGGAGCTTTACAGGTTGCCACTGGAGTCCTCTTCCACTCCTCCATGATGACATCACGGAGCTGGTGGATGTTAGAGACCTTGCACTCTTCCACCTTCCATTTGCAGATGCCCTACAGATGCTCAATAGGGTTTAGGTCTGAAAACATGCTTGGTCGGTCCATCACCTTTACCCTCAGCTTTTTTAGCAAGGCAGTAGTCATCTTAGAGGTGTGTTTGGGGTCGTTATGTTGGAATACTGCCCTGCGGCCCAGTCTCTGAAGGGGGAAGATCATGCTCTGCTTCAGTATGTCACAGTACATGTTGGCATTCATGGTTTCCTCAATGGACTGAAGCTCCCCAGTGCTGCCAGCACTCATGCAGCCCCAGACCATGACACTCCCACCACCATGCTTGACTGTAGGCAAGACACACTTGTCTTTGTCCTGCTGGTTCCTGACACACACACTTGACACCATCTGAACTGAATAATTTTATCTTGGTCTCATCAGACCACAGGACATGGTTCCAGTAATCCATGTCCTTAGTCTGCTTGTCTTCAGAAAACTGTTTGCAGGCTTTCTTGTACATCATTTTTAGAAGAGGCTTTAGAAGAGGCCTTCTGGGATGACAGCCATGCAGACCAGTTTAATGCAGAGTGCGGCGTATGGTCTGAGCACTGACAGGCTGACCCCCCACCCCTTCAACCTCTGCAGCAATGCTGGCAGCACTCATACATCTATTTCCAAAAGACAACCTCTGGATATGACTCTGAGCATGTGCTCTCAACTTCTTTGGTCGACCATGACAAGACCTTTTCTGAGTGAAACCTGTCCTGTTAAACTGCTGTATGGTCTTCGTGCTGCAGCTCAGTTTCAGGGTCTTGGCCATCTTCTTATAGCCTAGGCCATCTTTATGTAGAGCAACAATTTTTCTTTTCAGAACTTCAGAGAGTTCTTTGCCATGAGGGGTCATGTTGAACTTCCAGTGACCAGTATGAGAGAGTGAGAGCGAGAACACCACATTTAACACACCTGCTCCCCATTCGCACCTGAGACCTTGTAACACTAATGAGTCACATGACACCGGGAAGGGAAAATGGCTAATTGGGCCCAATTTGGACATTTTCACTTAGGGTGTACTCACTTTTGTTGCCAGCAGTTTAGACATTAATGGCTGTGTGTTGAATTATTTTGAGGGGACAGTAAATTTACACTGTTATACAAGCTGGTCATACTTCCATTATAGAAACGATCCCTCAGAATATGGCCGCTATGACATTTGTGTATTGGGCCACAAGAAAATGGCTTCCCATTATATCCAATGATACAGACTATTTAAAGACAGCATTAGTGCCTTCCCATCCTCCCCTGATGAAGTCACGTGACCGCAACGCCACGCGTAGGGATGGAAAGGCACCTAGGCTGACGCTGGCAAATGAGCTTGCCGCTCGTGGAGTACTGTCTATTGTTTTTACTGAATGTGAGTACCCTCACTGTTTACTATTAATAAAAGCAACCTGTTTTAAAAATACTACACAATCCGGAAACCCCTTTCTTTTCTAAATATTCTCCTTGCATCCACTGAGAGACAAAGACATCTCTAGATCCATACTGATCCAGCATTATATTATAAGGAAGAAGGAAATATTACAGATTTATATCCACATGCCGTTACCTCATTACCGCAAGGTAAGAGGCCATTCTCACTAGTGTGTGTCTCTGCCCGAAGAGGATATTATTATTTTTCCTCGGCACCTTTGTTTGCACCTTGATGTTCTTTGCACAAAGAAGAAAGGACTGTATTGCTGTTTTGCACAGTTTACTTGCACTTTGCACAGGAAGACTTTTGCTGGTTTTGCACAGTTTATTTTTCATTTTTTGCAACTGTTCATTTTTGCAACTATCCTTATATATAGAATAATTATTGCAGTATTTAAATATACATTATTAGTATTTTGCACTCTGCATTTTGTTAACAGTCACTTTATTATCTACCGTGGATAGTGTTTGCAATATTGATTTGTTTCTGGTTTTCTTTTGAACAGCGCAGCACCAACCCCCACTTGTTTTAGCTCCTACGTCACATGGCGCGCGCACGCCTGCTAAGGCTATTTAGAGGGCCGACGTACAGCTAAGTAGACTTGCCCAGGAGAGCCAACCTGCTGCAGTATAATGAAGTGTGCAGTGGTTAAATGGGATTTCACTCGTTTTTTTTCTTTTGAAATGTAATTTTTGTTGCAGCATGTTTTATGCATGCTACAGATGCGTCACTTTATAAGCACACATTCATGGGACCCCCCCCCCCCCCCCCCCCAGGCACTATATTTAAGGGAATTTTTCATTTTTATTGTTGCATTTTAAGCATAATTAAAATCACTACTCTTGAAAAAAAATGATCGATTTGAATATTTATTTTTTATTGATACAATTCCCAGACCCCTCATACCCCTTTTATGGCCAATTACTTGCATATAAACCTTTACAATGGGCACTTTTGATTTTTCCTGTTCAGCTCCCATAGACTTCAATGGGGTTTGCCGTTTAGGTTAGAACATTTCCCCTGTTTGGAAGTACTTCTGCAAACCGAACAGGGGGGTGTTTGGCCCATCCCTAATCCTCGGACCCGGAAGACAGAAATAAACATCTCAGAATACTAGCAGACTCCTTTCAAGAACAAAACCATCAATACAAACATTGACACAGCACAAAAATAACATCTCTTCCAATACTTCCTCAGAAATTATCTTTAAACATTCTATTAAAACGTTGTGTATTAGACTGCTTGGACCTTGAAGAAGGGGGGCACACCCCAAATGCTTGTCCTGAAAATGTGGATGTTATTGCAAATATAAAAAAAAAGGTATCAGGGACAGAACTCAACTATTATTATTCCTTTCTGCTTTTTGTGATCCAAAGACCTCTGCCAGACAGGATAGTTAGGCTAAATACTTTTTTTTTTATATGCAAGTAAACAGTATGAATTTGTTCACAAGCCCAGTCTGGATGAGATTGGACAATGAAGAAGCAGAAGCATTTTAATAAGGTCTTCCCTTTGCTCCTCCTTCTTGCAGGCAATTCTAGCCTTGATTTAATCTTTCTGCTAACCCTCTATTTCACAGAGAATAATACATGGTTGTTTTAATTATGATTTCAGGTGCTTTTATTCAGCCATCAAATTAGTCAACCCAAAGTGCGATTTGTAACATGCAATATGTGGGAAGTGACAATATGTGACTACAAGACAGATGAGAGATCAGTTCCAGAAACACATTTACAGTGTGGACAAGGATTTGTCCACTAATGTGGCCAAACATTTTAACAGGTGTCACCATGGGGAAAAAAACAGCTATGAGGATTCTGATTATACATAGGTCAAAGTATCAAGACAAGGGGGTGATGAGTTCCAGTCCCTTTGTCGGAGGGAAGTTTTCTGGATTTTTCACCTCCAGACTCGCACCCGACTCGGGCTCAACTTTGAGTGGGATGTTTGTCATTTTTATGAGTGATATATTTATACTTCTCTCCATACATCGGGACCATCAGAGCCGGTTCACACAGGGGCGACTTAGCTGACAAGTCACGTCCCGTTCTGTACTATGGAACCGTTCGAATAGCTCTAAATTAGAAAAAGGTTCCTGTACTACTTTTGGGGCGACTTCAGGCGACTTGCATTGACTTCTATACAGAATTTGCCGCTGCTGTCGTGTCCAGGTCGCCTGAGGCAGTCGCGCTGCAAGTCATGCTGCCTCAGTGTGAATCAGCTCTCAGCCTGTTTTGTTTATTTATTTATCTGATTTGTTATATATTTTTCAATATATGTCTCCATATTTCATTATTTGCCTTGTCAGCTTTTTTTGTGCCAAGTACCTTCTATCTTTATGACCCCCATGGAACATGGTGTGTTTTTATGGATCCTATAATGGAGGCAGCTTCCTATATATGTATATATGCATGCTTATATATGTGGATACACATGCATTTCGTTGTGGATTTTTCATTAGTCCAGTATGGATTAGCAAATGATTTTATATGCATGTCCCTTGTGCACATGTGTGGGAGCACATGGATATGTGCGCCTGCACATGCATACACGATTGGTTTATTGTCATATATGTGCATATGTGTATATAATTTTTAATTTATTTGATCGTTTTTCACGTTTTATGTATGTATATATATATATTTTTTCCTTTTTCAAATGTTTTTATTGGTTTATGGTATTATCTATACATGTTTACATACAACTGTTGGTCCATGTTCCTATGTGTATGCAGGATTCTTTGGTATGCATGGGTACATGGACCTTCAGTTTGAGCTTTTACCTAAGTTTCTAGCCGCATGCTCTTTGGGGCTGAGGCTTGGTGATTGATCGAGCTGTGTTCTCATCACTGATTATCACCGCCCCCAGAACACCTGTAGCTATTGGAGCGGTCTATTTAAGATCTATCAGTTGTCTCAGTCATTGTGATGATTAAGCACAAGATGTATGTGTGAAACACGTCTACGTGACCACAGTTTGGTGTCTTTGGTGTTATCTTAGTGAAGCAAAATAAAAGGCAATCGGAAGTTCTGGATGTGCAGCCACTTATATCTTCTTTCAACAATAGATCCCCAGCAGTCAGCATCAAAACACCCTCCATCACACCCCATCAAACTTTGCCATTACATACATTCAGTTCCAACAAGTTCCTGCTGAAAATAAGCCCTGCTTTAAATAGTTCATGTTTAAACAGTATTATGTGTTTTATTAAATGATTACTGGCATTGAGAAGTTGTTTATTATATTTGTTCAGCTTTAATTATACAGGAAATAATCCCAATTAAATCACGTATCCTTATTTTTAATACCAAATGCAATTTAACCCTATAATATATTTTCTAAAGGATTAAAATACCCATTTTTTAAAGTATGGGTCCTTAGTTACATTTTTTTACTCTGTCCATTTTTGGGCAAAGATAATTTAATCTGCTATTTATCAAAGTGGCTTTGTTTTTTACAGATTTCATTAATAAGAAGGATAGTCCATAAGGGGGCTTTTTGTTTTTGTCCATGCTCATAAAATCCGCTGTGCCTGAGACAAATTTTTTTCATAACTCCAAAACAAAGCTCTACACACAAGTGGAACGGAAATCGTGTGTTGTAATCTCATCTGATGTACATTTTAAATAAAAGAAACAAAGAACATTCTTTCATAACCTCTTTATGAGGGAATGATAAACTGATGTCCCAAGGTCATGGTCTACAGCACAGTTATATTTAATGCAACTTAGCCTTTGCAGTGCCACCAAAAATATACCTTGTGTACTGTGGCTGCAGCTTTATTTTTACCAAAATGATTCAGAAACTGTAATACAGAACTGTTTGTTTAACTTGATATTTTCACTGAGCTATTTGTATTACTAAATCAGTTTTAAAACAGTACTGAGTAAAATAGATCACAATACCCAAATTAAAGCAGTTTAGATACTTTTCTGACAAATTACAAGGAATGCTTTATCAAATCCTATAATAATCAATCAGAAATCAGCATTCATTCCATTGAAGCTTGAGTTTGATCTGCTTAGATTTTGCCTTAACTGCTTCTTCCTTGCTTCCCACATCAGCATACTAATGGAAACTTTAAATAAAACTCTCCAATACATTACATTTTTTATTTCAGACCCAGTGAGGATGTCACTGGGTCTAAGATAAGGTGTGTAATACAATGGAAAAGTTTTATTTAAAGTCGTTGTTGCTCTATTCAATGCTGAAAGATCATGGCTGGTGGGAAAGGCCATCAGGGTGCTCTGCTTCTTAAAAAAAAATAAAAAAATCACAGCAATCTGCCTCAGTACTGATAAATACAAAAAAGTATTATATGTTTTGGTTAAATTACAATATTAAGTGTTTATATGCAAACGTTATTCAATTTCTGTGCAGGAGAGCAGCCTGTACAACTGTGCAAGACAAAAGGTAAGGCTGGAGCTCAGCTTTAACCAATGTAAAACTTATCTATTAATTGTTATTATAAGTTAAAGTGGTTGTAAAGGTTTTTTACATTGATACATCTTCTGTATTAGGGTAAAAAACCCTTATCTGCTTTTGCATTTCCTCCCCTGCCCGAAACAATTACATGACATCCAGCCATATCCTCGCCATTATCCCCGATTCATCCTTTTACAGATGACACAGGGAGCAGTAGGAGTGGGGGGGGGGCGGGTCTGAGCCGCAGTCTGCTTGTCAATAGATGCACACAGCGTAGCTCGGGAGCAAGCCTGCATAGAAAACTGTAATTTATCGGGGCCCACCAAGAAAAGGAGGAGCCAAGATCGCAAGTGGGGGACCAGAGAGGAGGAGGTTCAGGGCAGTTTTGTACAATACCATTGCACAGAGCAGGTAGATATACCATGTTTATTATTTTAATATAAAAAAAATAACCTTTACAATCACTTCAATGCACAACATTGGCCCTGAAATGGCTGCTCTATTATTTAGAAATTTCACAATATGCTTTATTGTTTTTAAACACAAACAAATGTAAAAGTAAAAATTTTTACAAAAAAATCCTATTTGAAACATGAACATATTTTCTCAATAACCCTGACCTGTTGGATCTTACTGTGTGTAATTCTATTACAATATACAACAGAAATTAGGTAGGACTAACATACAAAGGAGGATGGACCCAACAACATAGCATGTAATGAGGACAACCAGCTCAAGATTTGTCAAGGTCTGCAGCTATCGACTCCTAGTTACAGAATTATTGTAGAAGTAAATTGTAAATTTGTTCTTTATAAAGGTGATAATACTTCTTAGCAGCAGGTATAAAAAATGTGTTTACAGTGAAAAAATAAAAATACGATGATGTTACAAACCTCCATTCTCTTAATGCCTCCAACACCCCGACCACCATAATAACTAGCATCAACTGTGGGCCATTTCTTGTTCGGTGTAGGTGATTCTGGTTCCTATGTACATAAAAACACAGGCAGTTGATTTTTCACACTGTATTCAAAATCGTCATCAAGGTATCATACACCATTTGCATTATCTTAAAAATACCATATTTATCAGCGTATAACACGCACTTTTTTCCTCTTAAAATCGGGGAAAAGTCATGGGTGCTTGTTATACGCCAATCTCCATTGTCTGTGAGCTAAAAATAGCGAGCGGCACCGAATAATAGCGGGCGCCGCCAAAAAATAGTGAGCGCCGCCAAAAAATACAGAGCGGACTGGGCGGGACTGCGAGCGGAGCCGAGCCGAGTACACAGTACAGTCGGCTCAGTCTTTTTCGGCAGCGCTCGCTCCAGAAACAGCAGGGAGGCGGGACTGTGAGTGGAGCCGAGCAGTTGGCTCTGTCTTTTTCGGCGGTGCTCGCTTGGTCTGTCTCGGCGGTGGGAAATTTAAATGTGGGCAAGGCTGACACTGGGCAAGCTGCAAACGGCGCTGGGCAAGCTGCAAATGACACTGGCAAGCTGTAAATGACACTGGGCAAGCTGCAAATGATGCTGGGAAAGCTGCAAATGACGCTGGGCAAGCTGCAAATGACACTGATCATTCTGCAATGATGGACAAGGCTGCAGATGCACACTGATAAGGCTGCATTGATGGGCATTTAAATGTTAAAAGTTTTTTTTCCTTAAACTTCCCTCCTAAAACTTTTTTTCCTTAAAGCGGAGTTCCACCCAAAAATGGAACTTCCGCTTTAAGCACTCCTTGCCTCCTTACATGCCACATTTGGCATGTAACTTTTTTTGGGAGGGGAGTGGGGGCTTCATTAGGAGGGGGACTTCCTGTCCCACTTCCTCCTTCTGCCCAGGAACCGCCTAGGCGACTCTCTCCTTTCGTCTTAGGCGGCCCCTCCCTCTAGGTGATCTCCTGGGACATGTGACAGGTCCCAGGAAATTGCCTAACCTCTCTGGGAGCGCAGCCGAAAGCTGTTACGGCCGGGTGCCCAGAGTGGCAATGGAGGCGCCGGCGGAGAGGAGGGGGAGAGGAGCAACACCACGTTCGGCCGCATCGCTGGACCGTGGAACAGGTAAGTGCCTGTTTATTAAAAGTCAGCAACTACACTTTTTGTAGCTGCTGACTTTTAAAAGGCCTGGAACTCCCCTTTAAAATGCCCTCCTAAACTTGGGGTGCATGTTATACGCCAGTGCGTGTTATACGCCGATAAATACGGTAATTATTTTGTTTATGTATTTAATTTAAATAGCACAAAACACATTTTCTATTTTAGTTTTTGCTTACGAGCTTATCATTTTATTTTTGTGTGGTAGACACCAGGGGTATCAAACTTCTGTCTGGTATTTCCTTTACCTTCAGCCCATTGTGCATATATTCCCCAGTTTCCATGAACTCATGCCCCACAAGCAAAGGAATACAGACAAGAAAAGATTTTATTCTAAATTTGAATCTTTAGTTTCAGCTAATGTATCACTCTAAACAGGTTTACTGGTAACTCATGCCATGTAGAACACAAGAAAACAATTTGATCAGACCCAATACATAGCTCCCAACTTTTCCTGATTTTGAGGGGCTGTCCCTGATTTTAAGGGACTTCCCTGATTTTTGAGGGGCTGTCCCTAATTTGGAACAAAGTCCCTCTGTCCCTCCTTCCTCCTCATGTGTCCTTCATTTTGGTCTGATCTATATAGTTGTATATAAAATACACTTTTTATCTTTAAAATAATGTTTCCAAGTGCTAAACCTTTCATCCAATTTCTAAATGGCTGCATTTGTAAATTTCAAAAGCCAATATAAAGGAATAGTAGTGGTAAAAAAAAAATCACGTGTGAGTTTAACTGATCTTTTTATTTTTTATATAATTCTTCTTTAACCACTTCAGCCCTGGGAGGTTTAACTCCTTTCATGACCAGGCCATTTTTTGCGATACAGCACTGCGTTGCTTTAACTGACAATTACGCGGTCGTGCAATGTTATATCCCCAAAAAAATTATGTCCTTTTTTTCCCACAACTATAGCTTTTTTTGGTGGTATTTGATCACCTCTGCGGTTTTTTTTTTTGCGCTATAAACAAAAAAAGACTGACAACTTTAAAAAAAATATATATTTTTTTTACTTTCTACTATAAAACATATCCAGTGGAAATAAATTATAAAATCAAATGTCTTCATCAATTTAGGCCAATATGTATTCTGCTACATGTTTTTGGTAAAAAAAATCCCAATAAGCGTATATATTGATTGGTTTGTGCAAAAGTTATCGCATCTACAAACAATGGGATATTTTTATGGCATTTTTATTTTTACTAGTAATGGCGGTGATCAGTGATTGCAGAGGACAAATCAGACACTAAGTGACACTTTTTGGGGACCAGTGACACTAATAGAGTGATAGTACTGTCACTGTACTAATGACACTGGCAGGGAAGGGGTTAATATCAGGGGCGATCAAAGGGTTAATTGTGCTCCTGGCGAGTGATTTCTAACTGTGTGGTGGATTGCTTAAATGGAGGAAAATAGAGATCTGTGTTTCTGCTTAGCCAATCAGACCCGCTGACTGGCTCCTGTTGTGTCCAATCACAGCGGAAGCGGGTCGCCCTGCCCTGGAAGATGAGACGACGTACAAGTACGTTGTTTTGCGCAGCCGGGCCGCCCTGCCAGAGTAAATGTGTGGTGTGCGGTCCGGAAGCAGTTAAGGAGGCGAGAAAGGGTGTGTGTCCTATGCCTACACACTTTTGCAAGTTGGGAAGGTATGCCAATAGAAAATTGCCAGATGTTTTAGGAAATCGTGAGAGGAAATAATGATGTAGTATTACCTATTTCTATGATAGAACCACTTGTGAATAAATTATCAACTAATGGGAGGAGTAGAAACTAGATAAAAAATTCATTTTTTTTTATTTAATTTTAAAATTCACAATTGAATACAATAACAAAAAATGCTACTTTTCTATATTTTATTGATATATATATAATATGAAGTTTTATGCTTCAGGCTCGATTCTCACTGATCTAATATAATT
The DNA here is from genome assembly GCA_028564925.1 of Lithobates sylvaticus. Taxonomy (NCBI): domain Eukaryota; kingdom Metazoa; phylum Chordata; class Amphibia; order Anura; family Ranidae; genus Lithobates; species Lithobates sylvaticus. The sequence continues at coordinate 472,222,069 of CM053026.1, read as the reverse complement.
TTCATACGAATTCCAGTGCGACTATGTAGTGTGACTTGCTTGCAACTTTGAAACTTTGATGGGATTTCAATGCGACATTAGTCATGTCAACATTAGATAATAAGCAATTCATATGCAATGAAGGAGAAACGAAGCAACGAAGGAGAAAGCCGGGCTCCTCCGCTAGTAAAAGAGCTAGCAGAAGATAGCGGAGGAGTCCGGCGAGAAGACCCCCCAAGACGGAAGAAGACGCCCGGAGCTGTGTAATAAAGTATTTTAAAAACTTGTGTTGTGTTTTTTATTTACACTTTTTTCACCAGGTGAATGGGTAGGGGTTCATCGTACCCCATACTCATTCAGATAGGGTGGGGGGGGCACAATCTCGGGGCCTCCTTATTAAAGGGCGCACCCGGATTCTGATAAGCCCCCCGCCCGCAGACCCCGACAACCAACGACCAGGGTTGTCGGGAAGAGGCCCTTGGGGGGCGCATGTGGCCTGGTACGGCTCAGGAGGGGGGCTCACTCTTCCCCACCCCCTTTCCTGACCGGCCTAGCTGCGTGCTCGGATAAGGGTCTGATATGGATTTGGGGGGACCCCCACGCCGTTTTTTTCGACATAGGGATTCCCCTTTAAATCCATACCAGGTGACGGTGTCGCGGCTTTGCAGCACGTTTTTAAAATGCGTACCAGGTGACGGTGACGCGGCTTTGCAGCACGTTTTTAAAATGCGTAGTGAAGCTCAGGTTTTCTGTGCGGTTTGCTGTGCGTTCAGAAAAGTGCATGTGTGAGTGCAGCCTGATTATTAATACCACCCCAATTGCATTTAGAAGATGTGTGTTTTGACACGCATTTGTCATGAGTAGGGCAATCCATTCAAGTGAACATGAATAATGTGCAAAAAAACTTGAGTTTCATGCACTGTGCATGGAAGGTGAGTTTTTAGGTAGCAAGGACAACCTGGGAGGAGAGATGATGGCTTAAAAAACCCACTGATATCATCAAAGTCACATAGGAAAAGCTTCTTATCTAACACTGATGCAACTTCTGTCAATTAACATAAGAGTCTATGGGGCTGAAATCACACTGAAGTCGCACCAAAGTCGTGCAGGAACTTTTTCCAAAATTGCACTCTGTTGAGTTTTGGTTATTTTTGATTGATTAGGACGGGCGCCATGAGATTTAACTTTTGGCGCATAAGAAGTCGCACTAGTGTGAACCAGGGATAAAGGGAATAGATAAGGACCAGAGGTTTACCATCACTGATCTAAACAAGCAAAATCGAATACATTACATTTACTATTACATTTGCAATTCAAGTTTTCCAAAAGTTAAAAAGCTAGAAGATACAATAAATAATAAGATTTGTTAAGATTGAATAAGAATAAAAAGGAAGAATTGAATAAGAATAAAAACCTAATGTACCTCTTCAACTGGTGCTGGTGGTGGAGGTGGAGGAGGATCCTTAATAACCTAGAAAAAGTAAATCAAAACATGAATACAAACTACATATTCTGAAGTCCACCATGCCTAGAAGGTTGCATTTAATCCACTCCAAACTGCATCCCAACTGACAGGTAAGTCCGCTAAAACCTGAATGCAGAGGGTGAAATTCAGCAGTGTAGTTTTTGTGAAGCAATATCAAAGATGTATGCTATTTAGGATATTTCTGTACTATCATATAACAGACCACAAGCTATTGTTATGAAGAGTTAGATGAGACAATTCAGTGTTCAGCACAGTAGCTTGACTGATTTAGCTAAGATCTAAGAACTGGTTTATAATACATACAGATTTGCTCATTTTTATTTGTAATGAAAAAATAACTATTAAAAAAGGATGCAAAAATGAGATATGCTTTGCAGTATTGCTTCCAAACCCATTAATATTTGAGCAACACAGCTGTTCAAAAGGAAGAGGCACACTGTAATACTGTACTGCAATACAGGTCAATGTAACAATCTTCACACTGAAGTAAGAATGGTGATTGGTGATATTTTCAAAGGCCATGCCTAGCATCCAGTAACAAGACACTGAGGTTGATTTACTAAAACCAGAGAGTGCAAAATCTGGTGCACCTCTGCATAAAAACCAATCAGCTTCCATTTTTTTTTTTTTGTCAAAGCTTAATTGAACAAGCTGAAGTTAGAAGCTGATTGGCTATCATGCAGAGCTCCATCACATTTTGCACTCTCCGGGTATGTAGTAAATCAACCCAATGTATTGTAGCACCGAAAGAGGAAATCCTGGTGTCCCCCACCCCCAAGCTCAGGCTCATTGGGGAGAGGTGTTGCATCTTTCTTAATGTGTTTGATAGTGGTAAGACCATGCCTACCACGATAGTGGTAGGACCACACATACAGCAGCTTGTCCGGCATTAGTTAAATAAATGATAGACACGGTCCACCAGCCCCATGGTCCTTAGAAAACAGGACAGGGAAGAAAGATTTTCTGCAGCATATGTAGAGTGCCAAGACAGGCATTGGGTATGGGTATGACATCTTTAGGTAAAAAACTAAACAACATTTTGTTTAATTGTGTGCATTTTGTATGTAGAAATCTAAATGAACAAATTCTTGAATGCTACATATAAACTAAATAAAAATTACAATCATGGAAATTAATTTTTGTGTAGATCAAAGAATATGCGGTAACCAAAAACATTGTAAGGATATAATTAGTGTTTTTGTAAATTAAGTCTGCAACAGCTGTTTGCAGCCTTCATTCATTTAATAGTCACTGTGAGACACAGCAGGGCCATGCACAGCAAGTTATACTGGGAAAGCTGCTTTTCCAATGAAATGCAAAGGCACGAGGCCCATTTGTGCCCTAAGGGAGATTAACAAGTCTCGTGGCCACTCATTAAAATTAGAAGAAAAGAGGTTTAACCTTAAACTACGTAGAGGGTTCTTTACTGTAAGGATGTGGAATTCCCTTTCACAGGCGGTGGTCTCAGCTGAGGGCTTCACTAGTTTAAAAAAACTATTAGATAAGCACCTGAACGACCGCAACATACAAGGATATACAATGTAATACTGACATATAATCACACACATAGGTTGGACTTGATGGACTTGTATCTTTTTTCGACCTCACCTACTATGTAACTATGTAACCCCTGTTTACTGCAGCAAGCCTCCAACATAGGCTCAGTCCTGCTATCATCAGTTATTGTGTTTTAGCAACTGTACTAACTTTTCTTGTTCCAGAATTATCTATTTAAGAACATTTAAGAACAGTATCTATATTTCTATGTGTTCTCCACTTTAACAGTAATTCCTATTTCTAACAAAATTAATGTGCATTCTGTTTTAGCTGGTGGTAGCTTGTTTTAAATATACATACAGTATGTTAGAAGGAAATAAGCAAGACTGCAATTTAAAAAATACAGGAAGATGATGAAACAGTAGATAATTACAAAATGATTTCATTTCCTTGTTTTAAACATTAAAAAACATGTAAAACAATAACCACAGCTTATATATGCATTACCAGTAGATTTTTGTTTATGAGTGCTTTTAGAGACAAATGATGATTGCTTTGATGTTGTTTTTTTTTGCCCAGCTTGAATAACAAATTAAAAATTGCATTCATGATAATCTGGCTACACTTAAGATATCTAAATGCAAATGCCGTGCATCAAAAAGTACATACCCTCTACATGAGATTATAAAAGCTACAAATGTTAAAACTATTAGCACTAGTCTGCAAGACAATACTATGGAAATACAACCATCAGCAGTAGGCTAAAACACATTCAATTATAGAATAAATGGAATATTGTTTTATATCTAAAAGAAATGTAATATTTTTTGCAGTGGATTAAAATATAACAGATGAAAGACTATAATGGACTACGAATCACCAATTTCATTTGTAGTCCATTTCTAAAATATTTTAGTGGGGATGGACCAGGTAATGCTTTACTGTTAAGCTGTTAACTGCTACAACCATCTATTCTAAAACATAAAGGCAATGATTTTAGGGAATTTGTAAACATCTGGCTCATCACTTGTGTTCAAGACACCATATGCAGGACAATTTTTATTTACTGTCTTTTTATTGTCTCTTTCCTGGCACCATCATGATTGCAATGATAATGGTTTATCTTTTTATGCCGGAAAGAAAAACAAATAATATTTTAGTGTATATTTATTTACATTTACTACTTACCACTTTGCAGCAGAGGGGCCAAAACCACCAAAATAACGCAAGAGCAATAAGGAGCAATATTATCAGTATTGCAATAACAGCAGCCAAACCACTGGCCTGTGAATAGATAAAATAATAATAAAAATATAGTCATACAATAAATTCCAGTGTTAACTAGCTAAACACTTAGATCACTAGTCAAAAATAAATGACTTATGTGCCAAAAATAAAATAAAATGATTAACAACGATGACTAGAACAGCTGTAAAATATAATGATGTGTTTGCAATTGATTATTCTTTTATATTATTATTATAGCATGAGTAAACCCAAGAACAAAAATGTATCATATTGCAGGATACCAGTCCTTAGGAGTGATGGCTGCATTAGTCTTCTTTTTTAGGTAAGGTATATTTACCAGGGACATGCAGTCAGGGGAGGCAGGTTAACATAAAAAAAATCAAGCAATTTGGGGGGTAGGTAGCCTAAGTCCTACCCCACCACCGTTAATTTGGGGCTCCTACAACCTATGGTTTCAGAGATATGGGGCTCCTTGTACAGCCTGTCAGAAGCTACATACAGAGCAGTCAGTTTAAATACAAGCTGGCACACTCTGTTTGCAGCAGACTGAGAGCTTTAGCTCAAAGTACCTCTATTCACTTCTTGTCAGAGGCACTGAGCTCAATGGACAACTTGGAGTCTTGGACCAATGGTAAAGTACCATTAGCCCCAGCTGTCCAATAAGAAAAAAACTAAGGAAAAAAACTGTTTCATGAAATCAACCCCATATTGCTTTAACCCTTATGCCCCGTACACACGGTAGGATATTCCGATGGAAAAAGTCTGATCAAATTATGTTGTCGGAAAATCCGATCGTGTGTGGGCTCTAGCTGGCTTTTTCTGTCGGAAAAAATTTGAGAGCCTGATCTAAAATTTTCCAACAAAAAAATTGCATGCTCAGAAGAAATTTGGAGATGAAAGCTATTGGCTACTGGCCTCTACATAGTCCCGTCATATGTTTTTTACGTCACCTCGTTCGGAACGATCGGATTTTCCGACAACTTTTTCCGAGCAAGTTTCGGACAAAATCCGTCGGAAAAAATCGGAGGGATTTTGTGGTCGGAATGTCCGACCATGTGTACAGGGCATTACACTTTAAAATTGCTCATATGTCATATTATAGATACAGGCCATGAAACTAAGTTCTAACACTAACACTAACACTAATATCATAAACGGGTATATTTTGTATAGCTTATACTTTGAATCACTAACAAGCTGTAGCTTAAAAATGTATTGTTGATATTTCCAGAACTGAGTACACCAATGTACATTTAATCAGTCCATATAAGATTAAAACAGTTGCTTCAGATCCTTGAAAATTTCCCATGTGCAATCACATTTCAAGAATACCAATGTTAAGCCTGTATGGTGCAGTACTAGTTTGTTGTGTGGCTTGAACATACAATTATTTTTGCTTTCATGACTCCAGTTCCTTTCAATTTAACCACAAAATGTGGATGCAAAAGAACGTTTAAAAACAACCTGAAATTAAAAAAAATATATATTGACCATTTGAAACCCCAAAGGAATTACAGTTTCAGAATTGTTCACTCTGCTCATGGGCTTCTTCTTTTAAAAGTCTACTCCATGTTGCTATACCATCCATTTCAGCCCATTCCTCCTGGCTATAATTTCCCAGAGCCCATCATTTGGAACTGCATCATCAAACACTATGGGGGTTATTTACCAAAGGCAAATCCACTTTGCACTGCAAGAGCACTTGAAAGTGCACTAGAAGTGCACTTGGAAGTAAGGTCACTGTAGATCCGAGGGGGATATGCAAAGAAAATAAAAAACAGCATTTTAGCTTGCACATGATTGGATGATAAAATCAGCAGAGCTTCCACTCATTTTGGATATACCCCTTAGATTTAGAGCGACTGCACTTCCAAGTGCACTTTCAGTGCAAAGTGTATTTGCCTTTCGTAAATAGCCCCCTATGACAATATGAGAAGTGTTACAGAGCACACTGTTTTAACATTGTATTTCATGGTGCAAACTTTCTTTTAAAAGTTTTTTTTACAATCAAATCCATAATGCCATAGGTAGTGATCATTTGATTTTGTGTCTTGTTCCTGGGGCTATAAAATCTCAAGCCCAAAAATGTTCTGCATTTTGGATTTGGCATCCTGAAAAAGTACCCTGAGGGTGTTGGTCATTTGCATGTTGTGAGGATGCATACACTTGTTGGCCTACAAGCACCTGCTGGGTACCTGTACTGCACCACAAACGAAAAACAGTAACACGTGACCATCAGCGTGGCACACTCACAGCTGTTCACTTTTTTTTTTTTTTTTACTAGGTAAGAGCATGGAAAAGCTATTAAGATTGCTTGTAATTATCATGAATCCACACCTTCTCAAGTGTAGATTAATGTTGTTGGAAGCTGGAGCCTAGCAATAGCTTTATGAGTACTTACTTAATGCAATAAATGAAAAATGAACATCTATTAGTGCACTATGCTGCAGTTTGCTTCTTATTGCTACTAAATTGTCTGACTTACGGTCAGTGTTTTACTTTCCCTGCCATGCCTTTTATGGCACTATAAACCCCCCCCCCCCCCCCCCCCCCACCTTCTTACCAGTCTATTTCCATACATAGGCAGCTTATACACTTTTACCAGTTTGTATTACACTTTGCCTGAATATGACATGGGATCTGTGGAAGGACTATTTCCTGATCATGTGAAAGTTGAAATACTAACACTTGCTCTATGTGGCTTTCAGACTTTATGACCTTACATGCTTTTTTAGGTCATACATCATGGTGTTCTGAATGTATTTCCAATTATGCCTCAGTTGTGGAGCCATTGCGAGCAGTACTTTGCCAAAATGCAAGCATGGTCTGGTCACAGGTCACTAAGCACAGCTTAGAAACAGTTAAACAGTTCATCATGAGCAGACTATTGCTAGCATTATTTGATCTTTCTCTACCTACTATTGCGACTACAGATGCTTTAGGCTATGGCCTTGGTGCGGTCCTTACATAATTCCATGTAGATCAGGTAGAAAACACTGTTGCTTTTGCATCCATAACCTTTACAGAAGCAGAACAAAAGTAGAAAAAGAAGCCCTAGAATGAGTTTGGGCAACAGAAAATGGATAACATTGCAGTGGGTTTGACAGTTTACCATGCAGGTCAACCTTTTCTTTAACTACACTGCTTACCACAAAGGCACTAAGGCAAGTAGGAATGTGTATAGCCAGATGGTCAGCAAGGCTACTCAGTTTTACCTAAACAATACAATATACTATTCTTGATATCACAAAAAAAAAAAAAGCCATTGAAAATTAGTTTGCAATAACTCCATCAGTATCACCAGCAAAGCAGCTTCATTATTATCCCATTGAAGAAGAAGAGAATGTGCGCTGCATTTCAAGATTTCAGAATTTGCCACGTCACGAATGTTAATTCTCCATTCCGAACGCTAGTTTACAAGATCGACCACTTCTGGCTCGTCCTTGCTTCCGAGCATGCGTGTTTGTACTTTGGACTTTTGTCCGACGGACTTGTGTACACACGCTCGGAAAATCCGACAACAGATCATTGTTTTAAAACCTGCTATCCAACATTTGTCTGCGGATAATCCGACAACAATTGTCCGATGGAGCGTACAAACGGTCGGATTTTCCGCCAACAGCCTGTCATCACACATTTCCCATCAGAAAATCTGATCGTGTGTATGAGGCTTTATTATGACAAATTATTATGTATCAGTTATAATGATGCTGTGCAGTGAATAGGCACTAGTGCATTCTTCCTGGATTCAGAAACTGAGACAGAACTGAGTTATTATTTAAACAGGTTTGTCACTAGCAAATGTGAAAAATAGGAGTTTATTAAAGCGTCCACTTCTTTTCCAATAGCCCGCAGCTTGTAATATCAGGAAACAGAATGCAACTAAACTAGTAACAGACATTTCCCTTTTTCCTTTTCTCACATTTAGGGTAAAGATCAGAAAATGTTGTAGCAAAGAAGCATCTGGTTGTCATCCCCATTAATCTTACACATCAATTGAAATGTCACTACTAAGTTTTACTGCTTTATAATATGGACAAGGACCAATTTTAAATATGTTAGGCAACCTTTTGGATTAATTTCAGAGGCACATCTGTTATGTGCATTAAATAATATATAGCAAATTTTAGCTTTTTTATTGAAATGTAGAAAGGATGTGCCTAATTCTGTGAAATTAATGCACTAATTAGCACATCAGAAAATGTCAATCGTGTCAAAACATGGATGATATCACCTGTTTAAAACATTTTCTTTTCAGTAAGTCAGAGCATATCATCTGTAATGTTTCAGAAAATGCTATGGTAATACCTAGTGCTAATTAGTTAATAAGTGGAGTCAAGATTGGAAGTGGTGATACTTTGTTGGTAAGGGTACTCTTAAATCGGGATGTATGATGGAACAGGCCATGAGTGATTGGTAATAATCTATAGCCACCTAATCTAATCGAAGTCTGCAAAGCCTTCTCACACTGGCTTTGTGTGCAATGCTCTGCACGTAGATTTGTAGCACAAGCACAAATGCACACATTGCAGAGACTCATACAGGATTTCATAGGACCTGCAGCAAAGGGGGCACAGAGTAATTGGGTATATAGCAGCCAGGGTACAATTGAGAAATGAAGCTAAAAGGAAGAAAAAATGTATAACTGAAGTAAAAACCTTGAGTTTTGGATAGAATTGAGAAATATTAGAACACTTGTCACGTTTTTTGACGATATTATTATCCTGTGGAAAGGAGATCAAGAACACCTTTTGGGCTTTCTTGAAGGGTTGAACTTAAATGATAGGAACATTAAACTCACCTGGGAAATAAGTGACAAAAACATTACATTTCTAGACCTGGAGATAATGCAAGAGAATGAAGTACTCTCTTCAAAGACCCACTTCAAGAATGTGGACCGGAACAGCTACCTGCCCCTAGAAAGTTGTCACCATAAAAATTGGTTGTATAACATACCAAAAGGTCAACTAATGCGTCAAAGATGCAATTGCACTCACATACAATACAAACAAATTGAAAAAATCATCAAAGGCCACTGGAACATACTGCTGGCAGACACATATCTGCAAGATATGCTCCCCGTCTTTCCTAAATTTGTTTACAGAAGAGCTCCCACTATTCGAGATAAAATTGTAAAAAGTATTCCAGATCACCCTAAGAGAGGCCTTACTTTTTTCACTGGTAAAGGTTTCTTTCCGTGTAAACGGTGCTATGCATGCGAAAGAACTAAACGTCCAAACGAAAAAAAAAAAGATTTTACTTCAACTAGTACCGGAAATACCTATGAAATTAAAGAATTTATTTGTTGTAACACGGAAGGAGCAGTGTACGCTTTGGAGTGCAGTTGCGGGCTCCAATATATAGGCCGCACAAAGAGTCCCTTAAAAACTTGCATAAAAGAACATGTGCAAAACATTATAAAAGGTTTTGATAAACATAGTGTATCAAAACACTTTGCCACCCACCACAACAAAGATCCAAGGCAACTAAAATTTTGGGGGATTGAACCCTATGTGAAACATTGGCGTGGGGGACATAAAGTTAGAACATTAAGCCAACTCGAATCATAATGGATCTTTACTTTTGATACTTTTGCACCTCGGGGCCTCAACATAGAATTTGACCTAAATTGTTTTATTAATGATTTTTAATATTTACTTACATTTTAAAATGTTTTGCTGCCAAAATCCCCTCCTTTACCATATTCATTTTAGACCTCTTAGAAGGCTGTTCTTATATTTTATATATACATTTTTATAACGACACTTCGATGGATCACCCTATCTCTGCACCTCTAGATACATTCCTTTTTAATACTATGAATTTTAACTAAAACGTAATTTCCGGTGTGTGTACTATGTATATATTTATATATATATATATATATATATATATATGTATATGCAGTTTTAGTGCATATTCCTTCATTTATTATGACTTAGTTTCTCCAAGAAAATGGCCGCCGTTCCATTTCCATTCATGTGAGCCATTGGAAAATGGCCATCGGATGGATGTTTACATCTGTTTCCCACACAAAAGATGGCCGCCGGTACATCTCCGGCGACCAGAATGATACATAAATGGCCGTTTCTTGACTTCCGTCGTTCGGAGCTTTGAGAAAATAGCCGCCGTATACCAATCAACACACACATATAAGGACACTTTCTATGTCTCAAGTTAACCCCTGATGAAGTCACGTGACTGTGACGAACACAGATCGGGAATACTGAGACACCGGAAGTGACGTGGACGAGCTCGCTGCTCGTATTTTAATCTGTCTGTTTGATACACTTAAATGTGAGTACCTCTTTGTTTTGCCTATGTGAATAAACTAATTGTACAAACATACTACACTATTGGGCATTCCTGTTTCTTGCATTTACCTATGACCCATTGGTGAGGCCCATCCGCTGCAGACACCTCCAGGGATTTAAAGGGGGACACTGACTTTAAGCAAGATATACACACCAGCAGAGCCGGAGATGCCATTGTAAGAGACCACCAGGGGACCAATAACGGTTTACACCAAAGGCTTATAGTCACACGCTGTCACCTTACAGCCGTAAGGTAAGGGGACACCCATACATTAGACTTCACAGAAGATAAGAAGTCACCCATCACTAGCATCACATCGCAGGAAGCGATCAACAGCACCAGCACTTTATTAATTTTCTTATGCATACAGTCACTTTATATGCTGCACCATATGTATACCTATTTAAAAGGAACCCTTTACGGACACTCTAATATAAGTTTTTTTTTTTAAGAACAAGGAATATCACTTTGGATATTTATTATATTTTATTTAATTTATGAAAAGGATCATCTACTATTTTTAATTATTCTGGATATTTATTATCACTGCATCTTTATTATTTACTTTATGGATTTTATGTGATATTTTATGAAATCTTATCATATGATCATATGTTTTTATCACATGCATCGTTTCCTCACAGTGGCTTTATTATTTAAAAACAGAGCACATTTGCACTTTATTATTTATGTACAGTGCACCACTACCTTTTACGCTATTTAGGTTTTTTCATTGTGGTCTGTGTCTCCGTTAAGGAGAATCACTCTCTATTTGTTCTGTTTACCACTATAAAAGAAAGTGCAATTAACCACTTCAGCCACGGAAAGATTTACCCACTTCCTGACCGGGCCATTTTTTGCGATACAGCACTGCGTTGTTTAACTGACAATTGCGTAGTCATGCGACGCTGTACCCAAACAAAATTGATGTCCTATTTTTCCCACAAATAAAGCTTTCTTTTGGTGGAATTTGATCACCTTTGCAGTTTTTATTTGTTTGTGCTACAATGAGCGACAATTTTGAAAAAAAAAAAAAAACACATCATTTTCTACTTTCTGCTATAAAACATTTCCAAAAAAAAAATAAAAAAAACCTTTCAGTTTAGGCCGATATGTATTCTGCTACATATTTTCGTTAAAAAAAATTGCAATACGCGTATATTGATTGGTTTGCACAAAAATTATCGTGTCTACAAAATAGGGGATAGATTTATGGCATTTTTGCTATTATTATTTTTTTACTAGTGAAGGCGACGATCAGTGATTTTTAGCGGGACTGCGACACTGCAGGGAACAGATGGGACACCTAACTGACATTTTTGACACTTTTTTGGGAACCAGGGACATTATTACAATAATCAGTGCTAAAAATATGCACTGTTATTGTACGAATGACACTGGCAGGGAAGGGGTTAACACCAGGGGCGATCAAGGGGTTAAATGTGTTCCCTGTTTGTGTTTTCTAACTGTATGGGGGACTGTGTGACTAGATAAACACACAGATCCGTCTTCCTGCTTAGCAGAAAGACAGGATCTGTGTGATCTCCCCTGTCAGAACTGAGATTACACAGGTAGATCCCCATTCTGTCACTGTGGGGAACGATCGCGGGTGTCCGGCGGACATCAAGTCCACCGGACCCACTGATTGGCTTCCCCGCTGGCCAATGGGAGAGCACGCGCCCACAAAAGCGAGTTCCTGAGTCAACGTACAGCTACGGCGATTTGTGGGAACAACCCAAACTGGCGCAGTATAATGAAGGCGGCTGGTCGGCAAGTGGTTAAAATAAAATTCCAAATTTTGAGTTGTCCCAGGAGCATAGGGGGAATCTTCCAATGGGGACACTAGTTCTGGCAACCCTGGTGATTGAGCCCATTGACTTTGGAGGGATTTCCTCTCACTTCCTGTTCTGGCTATAGGACAAGTGAAGAAATCTCCCAAATGGGATACAAATGGCAAAAAAAAAAAAGACAGGGCTTATAGCCTTCCTGTACTCTGTCCAAAATGTACAAAAAGTGTTCCCTTTAGTTCTACTTTAAAATGCATGTGAATCATGTTCTATTATAAGATTTAAGAAACAAAATGTTTGACTTTAATACCACTTGAGGCATGGCTGCTTAAGCACAAACATGAGCTTTTCATCTTACAGTCTTGTTACCTACTTGTGATACTTGTGAATATTGTAGAAAATTAAGGTAGCATTGTGTTCAGTACCAATGCCAACCACAAAGTTTGGGGTTCTTCAGATTTCACTATAATCACAGGAGGATTCAGCACAGTTGCAGTTTACAACAAATCCAACAAAAGTGATATTAGCTGTGAATTAGCAGGAGGAGGGATTCTGATGATGATTAGAGGGCTTGGTGGGTGTTCTGGGGGGAGCAATGTATTTTTGGTTATGTAGGTAGCCACAAATAGGCTGCAAATCCATATCATCACCCTGAGTTGTTTTCCTATTACAGCTGTTAAAGTCATAGGGGTCATAGCTAGGAAAACACATTCATTCATTAGTCAATAACTTGCTGAAAATATTGAGAATAACATTTAAATTACTGTATCTGTTATATATTCACTGCCTAAGAAAGAAGTGATGTCATCGAACTTCAAATGTGTATCAAGTCTGTTGGTTGACTGTAGAAGAATATTTACCTAATCAATAAATAATTGATTAGGTAAATTAACTACTAAAATTAACACTAATCACAGATGAAAATAAATAATCTAGACAGAAGTGAAATAAAAAGTTCTTAGAAAGATCACTTTACGGCAAATCTGTAAGCTTACATCATAGCATTTAGATTACTGTGCACAATAACAACAATTTATGAAGCTTCGCAGCTGTAGACCCTCAGCTCATAAGTTGTTGGTTTTTCACATCACGCTAGTTTATTTACAACCGTTTGTATCATATTTGTTTAGTAAATTGTTCAATATTTCTTAAATAATAATTATCAGTATCAAGATATTTTACATTTTACACTCATTTCTTGAAACGCTCCCATTTTTATATTTAGGTCTATATTTAGTTGCCACAAGTATTTTCAAAACATTGAACAATTGCTGTGAGTCTTCAAATTCTTTACATGTATTTACAATTTAAAATGTGTAGGTATGACAAATTTTTCCAAACCTATTTTTTGTGACACTTCCTGAAAACAGAATGTTGCATAAGTTACACAGCTAGGCTGCAATATATTATAATAAATTATGGTCATTAGAGCTTAAATGTGTTAATTTACACATGTTAACAGGCCTAGAGGACAAGAGAGGTTTTAATGAATTCTCTGACGGAGTATGTGCATGTGTGTTGTTTGTTGTTTTCTACTCCCTTGACCCGAATGGCAGCGAATAGCTTGCAAATTGTCAACTGGTTCATTAGCATTATCAAACTAGTCCTGGGATACGTGATCTCCGTTCAAAATTCCAGCTGCTACTATAGAAACACTAATCTGCTGTCATGTTATTGCAGTTACATGCTGGCTTTCAAAATAAGTTTATATATTGAATGCACACTTATAAAAAAGCAAGACAAATTATTCTCAAATATCAATGAGTATGAACTATATACACACAAAGAAAAAAAGAAACACTTTGATTTATTAATTTGGCATCCATGTTGTATATGCACAAGGGATATTGCTTAATGGAAAAAAAAAAAAAAACAGGATATATATATATATATATATGTACCGTATATATATTCCAGAGATAATATATTTATACAATATGTTCTGTATTACTTACACAATTTGAAGCTGTAATTGTCAGAGGGCTAGTTAAAGGAGTGTTTCCATTGTTTACGCTCACCCAAACCTCCATGGTTCTAGAAAAAATACCAAGAAAATCAAGCATATTACTTTATATGAATCAATCTATATGTTAACATTGAAGTCTGGGATCCCTTTAAATAAAGCTCTCTCTTAATGAATGATAGTACATACTTTTATGATAGTACATACGGGATAAATAGGTGACAATAGACACCAAAGGTGACAGTACCCCAAGCCAAGGTGTTGCAAGTGTGGAGCGCTGGACATGTCTTTTGTCATTCCACAATGCAGTGTTAGGTCATTGCTGTCCTAATAAGAGGCTGCCACATTGCCTTGCTTGATGCAATGGCAGTTGAATGTCTGAGTTTCAACTTTAAACTCAAGTCTATGGGGGTTATTTACGAAAGGCAAATCAAGTTTGCACTACAAGTGCAAACTACAAGGGCAAAGTGCACTTGAAATTGCACTGAAAGTGCACTTGGAAGTGCAGTCACTGTAGAGCCGAGGGGGACATGCAAGGAAAATAAAAAATATAATTTTAGCTTGCACATGATTGGAGGATGAAATCAGCAGAGCTTCCCCTCATTTCAGATCTACCCCTCAGATTTACAGCGCCTTTCTTAAATAACCCTCCATGTTTTCATATACGGTAGCTTTTATAGGGAATCCTTGATGTGCCATCCAGTGTTAGGTGCTGGCAACTTGTAATACCTGTCAGTACTTGTAGTACCATCAGTAGCCTATGCCAGCTTTTAAAAATGACAGGTAGTGACAGGTGCATGGTGTCAGCAGATTTGCCAAATTCTGTACACTATTGAGGTAGTAGCCAGAAATTTTATAAACATGCAAACACCAAAAAAATAATTAACTTTATCTAAGTGTAACTACATATTGTATACACGATTGCCTTTACAAATACAAATTCTTACAGGATTATCAACTACAGGCATACCCCACTTTTATTTACCAAAGCTGCAAAGTGCAAAATCAGTCTCACTTCTGCACAGAAACCAATGAGCTTCCAGGTTTTATTACCAAAGCTTAATTGAACAAGCTGAGGTTAGAAGCTCATTGGTTTCTATGCAGAACTGAGCCTGATTTTGCACTTTCCAGCTTTAGTAAATAAACTCCATTGTGTACTTAAAAGTGGGGTGTGCCTGTATGCAGTATGACGGGGGCTTTTTGTATTGCTGGACCTTGTAACATGTCAATGCCTGCTTTAAATACAGTCTTAAAATCTGACTGCTACATCTATTTACTTAAAGGTGGATTCAAATTCTGCTTTCCCTTCAATCTTTTTTTGTTTTTGTTCAAATAGTATGTATTAACAAAGTGGGCAAAAAAATAAATAAATAAATAATATATTTTCTTTATTATAAAAAAAAATCCAACTGGGGATCTGTCCTTGGTGGTACAAAAAAATAAATAAAATTTATTTATTTAAATATTACTGTTTTGAAAGAGACCAGTTATGAATGTTAAAGTAATCATTTGTAATCAGGAAAAGATTTACATATTTCCTTCATTAAAAAATGTGAGTTTTGTTCTTACCATAAAACCAATTTCCTGGAGTTTAGGACACAGGGATTCAGAGACTGTTGGGTTATACTGTCATCTAAAAACAAAACAACTTTGCCATCCTGGTATAACACTTCTACTCCCAGTGTGCCTTGGTTTTGTGGAAAAATAGTGGCAAGAGCATGATCATAGGTAGGTGGTGGTGTTCCCTCAATGAACTCCAAGAAATTGATTTTAGTGTAGTGTAGAAATTACACTTTCATTCATTGAGGGACACATGCTGTGTCATCCAAATTCTGACCAAATGAGCTGTGGACAACAGCAAGAAAACACTAACATACCCCCCCAAAAAATCAGCATACCTAGGGATGTCCTCAAGCTGGGAGAGGCCTGAACATCAACCTTGTAAATCTTAGAGAATCTGTACATAGAAGAGCAGATTGCAGCCTTTAAAATATAAGTGCACCTTGACATGAAAGGATGGAACCAGATCCTTAAGACCAGGGATAGGCAAACTTCAGCCCTCCAACTGTTGCAAAACAAAAGTCCCACAAGGCATTGCAAGCAACTGACAGCAACACACATGATTCCCAGAGGCATGATGGGATTGTGCGGTTCCTTAACAGCTGGAGGGCTGAAGGATGCCAGCCCCTGCTTAAGACCATAGGCTTGAATAATGATCTGTCTGAGCTACGAGAATTTGTGAAACTAGAAGCAGTTTCCCCTTTTCAGGGACCATCTGAAATGACAAAGAGAAATGTACTCTTTCTAATGTGAAAAGTGAAAAATTGCGCTATCCCTCAACCAAAAAGCTGCTGCTCAAAATGTTATACTACATCAAATGCAAAAAGGGGGAAAAAAAAGGAGCTGCGCTATAAATAGTGAATGGACAGCACTTAGTGTAAATAAATACAGTGTGTCTCATAGAAAAATAGGTAGGATAAATGACATACTCAAATGTCGTGATGCGTATAGACAAACGCTATATATCTTATCAACCGATGGATGAATTGAATCAGTTATGTGTAAGTGAACTCAAATATATGAGCGATAAACACTTAAAAGTGTCTATACTTTAGTGAAAATAGATCTAAGTTTAAACCACTCAGTGTGAATAAATGCAATGTGGCTAATAAAAAAATAATAAATCCTCATATAGCTTGATATGTGTAGAGAGAATGCTTGATAGCATGTCAACCAATATGTGGGTTGGGTTAATCAAGCACAAAGTGTATTCAAAAGAATGAACAACATAAAAAACTAGAGTGTGTTTGAATTAGTAAACACCTGCCAGAGTCAGCACCCTACCATGTGATTTATGGGGGCAAAAAAAGCTCAATAGATGGATCTTAGTGCTAATTGTCATAGTACTAAGCACAAAGTGTGTTCAAAAGAGTAAACAACATAAAAAACGAGAGTGTGTTTGAATTAATAAACACCTGCCAGAGTCAACACTCTACCATGTGATTTATGGGGGCAAAAAAACCTCAATATATAGATCTTAATGCTAATTATCATAAACCCATATCCTTATACTTATATCACTATACATATAAATGAATATAGTAAATAACGGGCTGAGTTCATAACCCCAATAGAAAAGCAAATCACATAATAGACCTTAACGATCTTGACATTCCAATATTAAATTAAAGTCCATGCAAGAAAGGATATATGTTATCCAGTGATCAAATTAAAAGTCCAAGTGTTAAAAAATGTAGATATTGTCCAATAAACTCAAAATATAGCGAAAACTGGAACTATTCAGTGAATCCTCTGATAATGAAAACCAAAGTGACAACACGCTGTATAGTGAAATAAACCTCCACCAGAAAGCACACTTGTCCCCTTACCAGAAATATATGGTCCCTTATTACAGGGGACCCATATGGGCAGATGGCTCTTAACCCCAGCCAGGGATGTAGGATCCTGGAGCTTTTAGGCGATGATATTCTCCTATGGTTACCAATCAGGAAGTATCCAATATGGTCTCAGCTCGGGGTCAGTCAGAGTGGCATACAGCAAGCAAATACCGGAAAGAATGAAAGTACTTGCATAGTGTAAAATCTTAGGTACATTTAATGGTTAAAAAGAAGCGACAAATGCGCACTTACATGTGGATAGAGAAATTAGGACAAAAAGGCGAGCTGGCCGCTCTCCCAAACAGCCCGTGGTTCCGGGTCTACGGCAATAGCGGTCATGTCAGGACATAGCTCCTCCTCCCTACGCGTTTCGTCACTATGCGGACGTCGTCACGGGGCACGGGCGGCGTCCTGACACACCGCATTATATACTAAACCAATTAGCCAAGCCTCGATGTGAATCCCGGAAGTCAACAACAACGTCCGCCATCTTAGATATGGTAAAACGCTCTATCTAGACTACAATAGTGTGGGAAGGGCTACAAGCCCATACTTGGCAGGTAAAGATGGTCAAAAGGGACTTATATGTAAACAAAACTTTATCTATACAGCCACTAACTGAAAAAGGCAATGGCCGTTATTGCATCTGCACAATGGGATAATATTCAAAAAGGGACAGAAAATTACGTCTACATCATTTAAATTGCAGACACAACTTATTATTGCCATAATAGCAAAAGTAGTCCCCAAGGCTTATCAATATCTATCCAAAAATTTGATAAAATATATAAAGACACCAAACCTATTTGGTATCTATTCCTTTGAATTGAATATAAATGTTGCGCCCTGACTGTCAAGGTGGGACTGTATATAAACAGTCCTCTCCCGACGTCAGAGATTCACACCGAATGGCAAATTAATACAAATAAACACGCTGTTTTTAATTTAATGCCATAATTATAAAAATTATAAAAAAAATGTAATCACTGGAGTCTCTCTCCATCATTGACCTCAAGAGCACTTGCAGCACGCCCACTCCACCCCAGTCGACTTCTCTGCTTCTCTACTCCTACCCTCCTTTCTCATTCCGTCTCTCTTTCTCCCTCCCACTTACCTTTTACCCTCTTTTCCTCTTTTTTCTGGTATTCTGTTTCTTCTTTTTGATTCAAACTTGCAGGTTTACTAGAATTTAGGCCTAGTATCAGCAGATGACTAATTTAACCACCGCTAGGGTTGTACGCTAGTCTAGTCATGGTCCAGGCATGGTCCTCGGATCTTTGAGCCTTCCTGAGCACTCTCCCGCTAGAGTGCTCATCAAGGTCCGTGTTGTTTTTTTTTTATTTTATTTATTTTTTTTTCTATTTTTTATTCTCCCTTTCTCTTTTGTTGTCTCTATTTTAATTCAGGTTTACTGATTTTAGAGGGGAGGCGTTGGGGCTTGAGGAGCCTCGCCACAGCATGATCCCTACCGGGGTGGCGGGATTCCTCTCACTCTGTCGTTGTTCCCCTCCACAGGCCACAACTCTCGAGTAAGGGACTAAGGGAATCCGCTCACGGCCCAACATCACGGATCATACAGCTCCCTGGTTATGTTCCTTGTTTCTCTTTCCATTGGCCTAATTCGATTGTTCTACATATGTTTAACTAGTTTCTGTTACTGTCATTTTTTGGGCGGTTGGCCCATACTGTTTCGATACATTGCTATGCACTGCTGTATCTTTCTTTTCTTGAAAAATAAAACATATTGAAATTTAAAAAAATTTTAATCAAATTTTCTGAAGTTTATGTGACTTAAAAATAAAAACACTTAAAAGTAAAAAACACTAGGGAGACAGGGCTGCTAGGAATTGTCGATGAAGCAATTTATATCGACATCAATATTAAGTCCAAAGGGGGTATAGCTCTTAATCTTATGCACCCAAGCCATTTCTAACTTGGAAATACTTTTTACAAGACCACTACCTCGCCAGTGTGCCTTGAATTTGTCAATTTCCAGAAAAATGGTATTGCTGGGGTCTCTATTGTGGACTAGGAGGTAGTGTTTGGACACTGAATGTTTTGTGAACCCTCTGCGGATGTTGTTTATATGCTCATTGAGACGCACCCGTAGTGGTCTTTTCGTCCGGCCCACATATTGAAGCCCACAAGGGCATTGGAGCATATAAACAACACCGGCAGTAGAACATGTGATGAAGGGTATTGACAAATTCAAGGCACACTGGCGAGGTAGTGGTCTTGTAAAAAGTATTTCCAAGTTAGAAATGGCTTGGGTGCATAAGATTAAGAGCTATACCCCCTTTGAACTTAATATTGATGTCGATATAAATTGCTTCATCGACAATTCCTAGCAGCCCTTTTTCCTTAGTGTTTTTTACTTTTAAGTGTTTTTATTTTTAAGTCAAATAAACTTCAGAAAATTTGATTAAATTTGTTTTTTAATTTTTATAATTATGGCATTAAATTAAAAACAGCGTGTTTATTTGTATTAATTTGCCATTCGGTGTGAATCTCTGACGTCGGGAGAGGACTGTTTAGATACAGTCCCACCTTGACAGTCAGGGCGCAACATTTATATTCCATTCAAAGGAATAGATACCAAATAGGTTTGGTATCTTTATATATTTTATCAAATTTTTGGATAGATATTGATAAGCCTTGGGGACTACTTTTGCTATTATGGCAATAATAAGTTGTGTCTGCAATTTAAATGATGTAGACGTAATTTTCTGTCCCTTTTTGAATATTATCCCATTGTGCAGATGCAATAACGGCCATTGCCTTTTTCAGTTGGTGGCTGTATAGATAAAGTTTTGTTTACATATAAGTCCCTTTTGACCATCTTTACCTGCCAAGTATGGGCTTGTAGCCCTTCCCACACTATTGTAGTCTAGATAGAGCGTTTTACCATATCTAAGATGGCGGACGTTGTTGTTGACTTCCGGGATTCACATTGAGGCTTGGCTAATTGGTTTAGTATATAATGCGGTGCGTCAGGACGCCGCCCGTGCCCCGTGACGACGTCCGCATAGTGACGAAATGCGTAGGGTGGAGGAGCTACGTCCTGACGTCACCGCTATTGCCGTAGACCCGGAACCACAGGCTGTTTGCGAGACCGGCCGGCTCGCCTTTTTGTCCTGATTTCTCTATCCACATGTAAGTGCGCATTTGTCGCTTCTTTTTAACCATTAAATGTACCTAGGATTTTACACTATGCGAGTACTTTCATTCTTTCCAGTATTTGCTTGCTGTATGCCACTCTGACTGACCCCGAGCTGAGACCATATTGGATACTTCCTGATTGGTAACCATAGGAGAATATCATTGCCTAAAAGCTCCAGGATCCTACATCCCTGGCTGGGGTTAAGAGCCATCTGCCCATATGGGTCCCCTGTAATAAGGGACCATATATTTCTGGTAAGGGGACAAGTGTGCTTTCTGGTGGAGGTTTATTTCACTATACAGCGTGTTGTCACTTTGGTTTTCATTATCAGAGGTTTCACTGAATAGTTCCAGTTTTCGCTATATTTTGAGTTTATTGGACAATATCTACATTTTTTAACACTTGGACTTTTAATTTGATCACTGGATAACATATATCCTTTCTTGCATGGACTTTAATTTAATATTGGAATGTCAAGATCGTTAAGGTCTATTATGTGATTTGCTTTTCTATTGGGGTTATGAACTCAGCCCGTTATTTACTATATTCATTTATATGTATAGTGATATAAGTATAAGGATATGGGTTTATGATAATTAGCATTAAGATCTATATATTGAGTTTTTTTTGCCCCCATAAATCACATGGTAGAGTGTTGACTCTGGCAGGTGTTTATTAATTCAAACACACTCTAGTTTTTTATGTTGTTTACTCTTTTGAACACACTTTGTGCTTAGTGCTATGACAATTAGCACTAAGATCCATCTATTGAGCTTTTTTTGCCCCCATAAATCACATGGTAGGGTGCTGACTCTGGCAGGTGTTTACTAATTCAAACACACTCTAGTTTTTTATGTTGTTCATTCTTTTGAATACACTTTGTGCTTGATTAACCCAACCCACATATTGGTTGACATGCTATCAAGCATTCTCTCTACACATATCAAGCTATATGAGGATTTATTATTTTTTTATTAGCCACATTGCATTTATTCACACTGAGTGGTTTAAACTTAGATATATTTTCACTAAAGTATAGACACTTTTAAGTGTTTATCGCTCATATATTTGAGTTCACTTACACATAACTGATTCAATTCATCCATCGGTTGATAAGATATATAGCGTTTGTCTATACGCATCACGACATTTGAGTATGTAATTTATCCTACTTATTTTTCTATGAGACACACTGTATTTATTTACACTAAGTGCTGTCCATTCACTCTTTCTAATGTAACCAGTGGCTGCTAGGTAGGCACACACAGAATAAACTATATTCAGACAGGAGGAAGAACTCCTTCTAATGAACTGGGGCAAGACAGATGGATAGAAGTATGGTGTCCTATTTTAGGTTGAAAGACCAAAACTAGCTAAGCAAGGAAGGAAGAAAGTACTGGGCTTCAATTTCGCCTTACCCTTGTGAAATACCTGAAAGGACTCTGTACTAGATATGAGCAAAATGTACCTGGTTTCAGCTTGTGGAGGTTTGCCAAACATTAACTTGAACCCTTTTCAGGTCAAAAGAGGTTGAATTGTTAAAATAAGTTCTGGCCATATCAAAGACAACAGACAAGGGATTATCAAATAAATGACATGGGAGCCTCTTCTGCTTAGGGGGACATACTGTTTAGTGGGAGGGGGTAATTTTCATACTGCTAAAATAAAAACACAAATAATTCCTTTAAATAATATGCTAGGGAATACCTTAAGCCTGCTTGTGAAGTGTCAAATGTTTACAAGATAAACAATCTACCACCGGCTATTTAAATTGACAGTAAATTAAATTTCCTGGCCTCCTCATTCTGTTTGTAAACAAACCAGCAGTGGACTGCCTTCATCTATACCAGACACTTTTCCTAGATGAGGGTCTGGTATAGATGTAAGGGAGGAATGCATGCAAAACAACGCAGTGGGATTCTCCAAAAACAAATACTTATTCTTGATGATAAACTGATAAGGACACCACCCAAGGAAAACAAAAACAATAAAATGGTGTAGGGGAGTTTTTTTTTAATCAGATCCTTATCCGAGCATGCAGCCTGGCAGGCTAAAAATGCAAGGGACAGTGAGAGTGCCGCCAGATACCACTCCCCCTACATGAATGAGTAATGCCCTATACACACAGTCGGATATTCAGATGGAAAAAGTCCGATCGGATTATGTTGTCGGAAAACCTGATCGTGTGTGGGCTCTAGCGGGCTTTTTCCGTCGGAATTTCCGCCGGAAAAAATTTGAGAGCCGGATCTAAAATTTTCCGACAACAAACCGTGTGATTGTGTGTAGAGAATTCTGATGGACAAAGTGCCACGCATGCTCAGATCAAATTATGAGACCAAAGCTATTGGCTACTAGCCTCTACGTAGTTCCGTCATACGTGTTCAACGTCGCCACGTTCCGAACGATCGGATTTTCCGACAACTTTGTCCGACCGGATGGTATGCAACACCAGTTTCGGACAAAATCCGTATTTTGTGGTCGGAATTTCCGACCGTGTGTACAGGGCATAAGAGATTCAATATAAATAAACAAGCATACATCTACAGCATGTCCCTTATTAAATAAAAAGTCTATTAATGGATCATGAGTTGGAGGCACCCGGTACAGTAGGATTGTTCCCTATGTGTCTAGGATCTGAAATGTTTAGCTGCAAACAGGGGCAATTTAGTTCACGTACATAGCCAAGCTTTGCAGACTCACAATTGCAATTGGATTTTAGATTTTTTTTAATAAATAAGCTACTGTAGATAAAATTTATGAGCTGTCTTCTTTCGTATTTCATGCAACAAAAAAAAATTATGATAATGATGATAATAATATAGCATATATAAATGCTACACAAGCCATGTTGTAATTTAATAATAACAAGTTTCTTTCCTTTTCAATCTGCAGCAGCTGTAATGTTCTGTTATGTTTGAATGCAATATGACAATTTGGAGGTGTCCAGTACACTGTTAGTGTGGAGAACAGTTCTGTAAATATAAGTAAATATAATTTTTAATTGCTTGTGTGTTTGGCTCACTGACTTTCTTAGAAGACTGCACTAAGTTACAAGTCAAAACGTAGACACTCCTGCGATAAGAACTTCACTTATGGTACTCCCCAAGGATTAAATACTTATAAAGGTATGCAGACATTGCAGCTCTTCATATTTTAACACTGCAAAGGACATGGTGAAACATACAGCTACTTCAGAGCAACAAAAGGTAAGAATCTCCTGCAAAGCTTGTCAAAATCCCTGCAATGTACATTGATCACTAAGAAGACTTTTTTTTTTTGTCAACAAAAGTGAAGTAAATATTTTTATTTTCTTGGGTGGTACATCTTTTAACCACTTCCAGGCCAAAACCGTCATATGACATCCTGGACGAGATATCTGAATGATGCCTGCAGCTGAAACCGGCAATTCCCTACACCATAGGAACAATCATAGCGGCTGTTAATCCACTTGATTGTTTTCACAGGAAGCGGGAAGGGACATCCCCCCTTCTGCTGCTCTCTGGTGCTTCTACCGGCATGCCTGTAGGATTGGCGAGCCTGAGAAGAAATCATAGAGAAAACCACAGAGAAGATAGTCCCTGGAAGTCTCTATGACCCCTGAAGGCCCTGGCGCAATGTTTTGATGTCATGGCCGGCCTGGCAGATGTAAACACTGCCGTGTACTCAGCTGGAAAAGCCGAGATCGTTTTTTTATCTCTGCCTTTTCTGCCTAGAAGAGAGATCTCTCCAGAAAAAGGACCTGTCATGCCCTTTTTTTTTTTTATTTAACTTTTATTCCTAATACAAGGGATGTAAACATCCCTTGTATTAGGAATAAAAGTGATAAAAAAATTTTTTTTTTAAGGGAAAGTGTAGAAATAAAAAATAAAATAAAATAAACAAAAAAAAATAAAATTAAAGCGCCCCCGTCCCCACATGCTTGCATGCAGAAGCGAACGCATACGTACGTCACACCCACATTTGTAAACGCCACGAACGTTAGCGTGAGAGCAATAATTCTAGCCCAGGACCTCCTCTGTGCTAACTTTACTGATTTGTTTTTTTTTAATTCTCTAAACCGTTTTTTTTTTTTTTTTAAATGCGTTTGAAAAATTGCTGTGCAAATACCATGTGCCATAAAAAGTTGCAATGAGTGCCATTTTATTCCCTAGGGTCTCTGCTAAAAAAACATATATCATGTTTTGAGTTATTTTTTACTAGCAAAAAAATATGATTTTTTTCATGTAGGAGAGCCAGAATAGACCCATTATGGAAGTGTTTAAATTCAGCAAGTTAAATAGTCAGGGTAAGGTGATGTTATTTACTTTTACTTGTGTCATTTTTTAGAATGTTTTTATATATAAGTGCTTGTGTTATGTTTTGTGTAAAGCTATGCCTGAATTTCATTGTATGATTATGGACTGTATAATGACAATATGTTGTTTTAAATATAAATCTGATCTTTTGAATTTTGCACTTCAGATGGCTGGAGGTGACCAGGTCAATATAGGTGGGGAGCAGAGACTGAGGATAGATCAATATGGCAATTGCAGTCAGGAGCAGTGGCAGCAAGGTGTTTCCTAAATGCTGCATGGTGGGTAGGAGAGTGCAGAGTTCATGTGCACAACACTCCACCCAATGGATGATGTCAACTCTTAGTTCCTCAGTGTTATCCCCTTCTGCAGTAAACCAAAGGAAAGTAGGGATTTCAAATGGTGGATCTAGCAATAAGATAGCTTCTGGTGCTTGGCCTGCACAGCCTTCTCACAAAGTGAGTCTTCAGAGACAGGGTCACAACCAGGCTGTGCAATGGCTCTGGACCCGGAAAGCTCTCCACTGATAACACAGTACACTTTGGTCTGGAAAGTTCCACAATTCAGAACCCAGTTCCTAAAGGCCACAACTCCACAACTGAGCAGGCCAGCAGGGACCAGGTACAGCCTTCAAAACTGTTGCTGAGGAAATATCAATCTAGATAGATGCATATAGAGGCCAGCTCAAGCAGTTTATAGAGGAATCTTGAGATAAGAATAAAGATAATCTAGATTGAGAAAAAATATGTAGCAAAAAGGTTAGACTTTTTAAGCAGAGGAGACAGAAGAAGTCCACTCTAATTGATACTAGCAAAAAAAAAGTCATGCTGGGAGAAGGATGAGAGTCTCCTTATTCCTCTATCCCTTAGTGAATGAAAAAAAAATATTTTAAAAACTAACTGAGCAATATGTACTATTTATTTTCCCTGTGTCCAGTAGACAAGGCTACCTTAGTAAACTGGACATGGCCCTTTGCCACGTGCCTGATTAAGAATTTCACATCAAGTGAATTACAGTTGACATTTCAATCCACAGAAACCTATTTGCAAAGTATTCATTTGCTCCTTGTTTTACGAGTGTACAATAAAAGATTGTCATTTTACGATCCATTAAAAAAAGATGAAAAAAATGTTAAATAAAATCATGAAAGACATTTGCTGAAAGTAATAAATAATTTACCTCTAATTTTCACACACTGAAAATTAAACTGGCAACTGTTCAAAAAGTTATTAAAATTATAATGACTGATATTTTGAAATCAAGAACCAGCACTAAAATGAATAAATTACGCCAACAATTAAAAAAAAAAATAATAGCAGTCTTGATTAATGAATAGAAGACTGTTTATAAAGAAGTTTTAGTAGCCAATAGAGACCTAATGAATTCAAGTGAGCTGATTTAGTAATTATATAAAAAGAGAGTAGCTACAGTATGAGTGGGACTTATAGATTAAAAGTATAAGAAAGAAAAATGTAATTGTTGCCTGTTGCACCCAACAAAATTTCACAAGCCATGATTTTGCGGCTGATTAAAATGTTAAAGTGTAGATACTTTCTTCCGTCAGTTATGACTATACATTGTTTTGATAGTAATAGTAAAACTATAGGCTGTATGTATACTTGGAAGTCATAACGAATGGCAAAAAAACATTGATGCATACTCCAAATAATGCCTGTTTTTAGAGCATAGCATATTGCTTCCGCACCAAGGCAAGTGGGTATAGGGCAGATGAAACTCAAGGCTGCTTGTGTTGCCTGAATACATTTCAGTGTAGGTTAGGATGACATTTGGGAGGTAAAGGCTCAAAACAATGAGGTCCATTGAGACTGTAGCTATAAACTGCACAACTGGCAACTTACATCGGTAGCACACTTAGAAATCCATGTAATCTAGCCCTAAAACAATATTATTTTGTATTATTATTATTAGTAGTAGTAACATTATCTGTTGCACAGACGAGAAAAGCATACAGGCTCACAAAATCTACAGCCTCCTCCTACATGTGGCTTTGCTATATTATTCCAATAGTTTTAAGTTAATGAAGTAAACCAGTCTTTACATGGTATTTTAGTTACCAACCTTCATTGTACAATACTTTACAATGTATATCCCTGTATACCACAACATACAGGATGTACAATACTGAC
The DNA here is from genome assembly GCA_028564925.1 of Lithobates sylvaticus. Classification (NCBI taxonomy): domain Eukaryota; kingdom Metazoa; phylum Chordata; class Amphibia; order Anura; family Ranidae; genus Lithobates; species Lithobates sylvaticus. Next base: position 472,194,797 of record CM053026.1, on the reverse strand, counting down.
ATATAATCACAAACATAGGATGGAATTGATGGACTTGTGTATTTTTTCAACCTCACCTACTATGTAACTATATATAGATTCATAGAACACAATGCTAATAAAAGGTGTATTCAACATGGCAATGAAAAGAGTAAAAGTAGTAACTAACAGATTTAAATTAGCCTTGTTTGCACACAGAAATATACTGTAAATCCTGCTTACCATGTATGTACTGTACTTTGCTTACTAAATAAAGGTGAACTTATTCTAAAGCATCTTGATTATCCTATCATCTACATTATATCCTTGACTTTGCCTTGTTTATAATTCTTTGAAAGAAAAATTGTTATGTTGTAGTTGATGAAAAATCACACCTTAGCATATTTGTGAAGTTTAAATGGTGGCTAAATTACTAAAGGAGAAAAGCCTATTTTCACAGGGAATTGCCACTTCGTTTAGTAAACGACGTGAAGCTTTGGGACTTCTATCATCCAAATGTGTGAAAGCAAAAATCTTTTTTTATCCTGTTTGTGCGTGATTGGGTATTCTGTGCAAAGTCAAATACCACAATCATTAGCATGATTGTTTTACTCCAAATTATCTACTAAAAACAGAATTGTTAGCTTTGGGCAAACAAAATCTTTAGGCTAAAATAAAAAAATTCATACTATTAAAAAAAAAAAAAAAAAAAAAAAAATTCTACACTGCTGAATATGGTATATTAAAAGGCCATTTCCACGGATCCCTAAGTTTATATCAAATATAAAATATTTGAAACAACCCTGTAATGAAATATTATTCTTAAAGCCCCTGTTGCTTGTAAAAAAAAAAAACAGTAATTACTCACATTTCCCACTGCTCACAATGGCAAACACCTCGAAAATAATTAGTTGTTATCCTTTAAAGCTTGCTTGGAAACTGAAATTGTTGGGCTTGTTGAACTACTGGGTCCCCTGAAACACTCATTGGGTCTCATTAAATGGTAGTATACAATAGTGGCATGAGGTTAGAGGGAGAAACCAATGAGAGCTGTGGGGATCTGGTAGATTGACACTCTCAGAAGTGTTGGCTTCCCACCATGGAGGAGGGGGGGGGGCAGATTTCATGAACAGGACTGTGTTCAGAGGTGTGAGCTGCAGGAAAAATGACTATATATTGCACTCTTTTACAGGTAAGAGGGGTTTTAACAATACATTGTTTGCAACAGATCAAATTAAATTTAGTGACACTTTCTTTTTTTTTTCTTTTTTTTATAATTTCCCTGAACTTATTAAATAATTGAAGTGAACACAAGCTAAGGTAAAACTTAATCATTTTGTAGATCAGCCTTTTTTATATTTACTACAATAAAAGGCTTCACAAAGATTAATAATAAATGTTTCTTAAAATATGTGTCTATTTGTAGACACGTAAGTTATTAAAGCTAAAAAAGTTCCAGTTGGTCATAAATACCGGCACTTTGAGAACATTTAGCTGGCTAAGAGGCAGTCTGTTTAAGGCTGCTCCTCCAGTGTGCTGTTAATTATTTAAACGCGGAGAGCAGGGTAAATGATCGCCACATCTGTCACCCACACAGAGAGAACCCTCACTCATTGCGGGACCAGATGTGTTTATTTTCAACATGTACTAACTACTAGCTACTTAATGGGTTCCAATCCTTAGCCAAAAGTTAATTAAGCAAACATACTAAACATTAGTTATCTTACATGACAGTCATTTCTACGTTTTATCTTGAACTCTTTAATCAGATCTCTCCAGGAATTCAAGAGGCGTGACAATTATAACCTCAACAGAGCAAAGCTATTTTCTTAATAGCTCCTGTGATTTTAGACCATCACCAGTCACCATAAGTAAATAAGATAATAATAGTATAATGATAGTATAAACAGTATGTTATTTTATGCTAACAAAATCTGGGCCTTGGATTTCCTAACAAATGCTGATCCTTACTGTAGTTATTATTGGTTAAATAAAGTCCATGCTGAGAGAGATAAGGAAGGCTGCTGTGACTTTAAAAATGCTTCATACCTGGCTGTCCTTGATTTTAATACCCCCTAAGTAGTATTTATAAAGTAAGTGTGAAGTCAGAATGCCTATAACTAAATTCTTTTTTTCTAGGCCAGTAAATAAAAAAATTGTAAAATAGCAGTATAACAGTCAGGCAACTAATATTTGTAGAATCATTTTTCCAGTAATAGCAGCCTCCATATCCTCTCAGCTTGGGTTTCCTTTGAATAATAAACAATGGCTGTGGCTCTTATTGTAGTTGTTGCAGCCTGTTATATCGCTTATTTTAGTTGTTATACCGTAAGTTTTTAATTTGTTTTGTATATATATTTTTTTAATATCTACTGTATATACAATGTTTGTGTTACAAGTTTATATAAAATACAAAATTAAAAAATCCAGAGCATAGTGGCCTAGCTAAAGAGACAGAACAGCAGAAGCTGCCTGCTTAAAGGCTCTTTTTTGTCCGACTAGAAAGAGTCATCCACTTCTGTGTGCAAATTTCAGCTGGAGGTAATAAAACCTATAAAGAATATTTTTTTCTTTATTAAGAGGCTGAATAGAAGCCTGTAAAAAAAGACCTAAAGTTATATTTGTTGGCTAATAAGGGGAACACAAACTAGAAATTTGTAATATTTTACATTAACCTAAATAAAATAAAATAAAAATATACAACCAAAAATGAATCCTGAATATAAATAAATGAATCATACACCAAATCACTACTACACATTTTCTATAGGCCTATTTACATTTTTTTTTCCTTTAGGTTTATTTTCACTTTTCCAAAATTATGCAATTAATATTGTACATAACTTTTTTTAATATTCCAAACATTACCTCTAATAAATTTATTTGCAACTAAAGCTGGCCACACATGCTACAATTTGATTGCACAAAGTGCAAAATGCAGTAACATTTATCAAGCAAAATTCAAATTCACTAAAAACCAACATAATAAATTAAAAAACATTTTGACTTTGAGGTTGTGGATCCACTAATGAATCTGCAAGTCTCTAGGTCTAGAGAATTGCAAGTTTACTTCATAAATATTCATCCAGTGATTAGGTATTTACACATACAGTAAGCAGGGGGTGTTCTTCTGTGTTTGTATAACAGCACTTGCAAAATGTATTTAAACTTGCTAGGTGCGTTGTTATTCTTTAGGATTCTTTATTTCAAAGGCACATATATGCTGAGTATAGATAAACAGCAATCTACTGTGTGCATAATTGTTTACCGTTATTGATATATGCTCAGATTGTTCTCCATTGTTCCTGCAAAATTGCAGTAAGCAGCAGAATTGGGGCAATTATTTCCTGCAGCTACCTAGTGGCTGATGTTAAAGGACAATATTTTTTTTCTAAGATCAGCATGCCCATTGTACAGGACATATGTTGGAAAGGGTTTGTGCATGCAGTCTGAAAGATAAAAACAATGTTTTATAATATATTGAGCCTATATCTGGAAATAAATCCTATCTGTGATATGTCGCTGCTGCTGTGTAGTCATGAGCACATCTAACAATTAGAGGTTATATTGCTTGATTGATCATGGGATCATTCCCATATACTCCAAACCATAAACTGTTGTGATTAGAAGTAATTGCTAAGCTGAGGGAAACTTTGACTGCAAATACAGTAATGCCGCGTACACATGAGCGGAATTCCGTCGGAAAAACCATCCAAGATTTTTCCGACGGAATTCCGCTCAAGCTTGGCTTGCATACACACGGTCACACAAAAGTTTGCTGAACTTTCGACCGTCAAGAACACAGTGACGTACAACACTATGATGAGCCAAAAAAATTAAGTTCAATGCTTTCGAGCATGCGTCAAATTGTTTCCGAGCATGCGTAGGAATTTTGCATGTCGGAATTGGTACAGACGATCGGAATTTACGATTAAAACTTTTTTAGGACCGAAAAATTGAGAACCTGCTCTCAATCTTTTGATGGCGGAAATTCAGCCAGCAAAAGTCCAATGGAGCATACACACGGTCGCATTTTCCGACCAAAAGCTCGGTCTTTTGCTGGCCAAATTTACGATCGTGTGTACGCGGCATTAAAGTTCACAGCAATCTACTACAATCTCTAATATATGGTAGGGTAACAGTGACCCATGGTGTGTGGGGGAACTCTCAGATGTGACAAGAAACAGTTAATTTCCCAACAATTTATATCTTGTATGAAGATTCCTTTTAAGACAAGAAACTATAAATACATTAAATGAAAAGTAAATATTTAAGCTGCCTAGATTTTCTTTCTATTTTTATCTCCACTGGTACCTTTTATTTTTAACTCTGTGTGAATCTTACCATATCCTTTGACTGCTTTGCTTTGTAGATTTTGTATGACGTGCAAGCTTCATGAGCAAATTTTACCAGCCCCACTGAGAAGTGTTTGTCATATGAGATCCTCAGTGCCTGTTTTAACACTGCAACAGCGATCCACAACCGCAGACATTGCACACAGTTATGGGGTTTCCCCATTCCGTTTAATTGGTCACATTGGGCAGGCATTAGTGCCTTTCCAGTTGAGGGGGAGTGGTTGGGATGTAGTAAAAACACAGCTCAATCACATATTTTTATTGTCCCCAACTACATGTGTAAACAAGGTCTTAATAAATAATGATAGATTTGGGAAAGTACTTACTGTCCAGCCTCTTCAAGTACTGTAACTGGACAAAGCATATACTGAGCTTCCACTGTTAGTGGTTTTTCATCTGTGGATAGAAAGGGAGTGTCAAAATTCACAGGTTTTAAAAAATAAGTTGATTTATTATTTGGAAAAATAAAGATAAAAAAAATATTGGTGAGGTTAAAAAGCGTTAGGAGTAAGCACACCTGCGTTTGACCTGGATAATGTTAGTGGATATTTCTCAGCATTTTGCTCATACTAATATTGACAGACTTCTCAATATTTTCAAATAAAGAATAAAGGAGCACCTATGCAAATACAAAATAGTTAAGCTGCAAACACATAAGAGAAAGTATCCCTCCCAATAAACATAAATGTACAAAAGTGTTGCACTATATCAAAACAAATTACAAAAATCAGTGAAATATGAAAACGTTTTTATATAAAACATATAAAGGCAAAGACTCAAAGATATATCACATAAAGTCCACAAACATTCCAAATCATTGGGTTATCCGGAACCCCTGTGCCGACGTCATTGCGTTCCCGGAACTAGAAGCTTATGCCAGCTTGACATTTCAATTTACATGCGCGTGTCTTTGATACCTTATGTGAATGTATTTTATCTATTCAATAAATATGGTACCAGCTTTTATTGCACAAGGGAAAGGTGCCCTACATGAATACCCCCCTGTGTAGTTTGGTTGGTTTGTCTAGTGGCAGAGACCCAGATGTCAGGAGAGCGCTGGGGAAAGTAGAGTGAAAGTCCCACTGTGATTTCTTAAGCGTTAAATTACTTCTTTTGAGTAAAGAGGGTCATGGTAGTATGGTAAGCACCTTCCTACACTTCAGGTGATGGTGGCTGCTGGTGACTCTTTTTGTTGTGGAACTTTGCTAAGGAGCACATTCTCATGGTCATTTTGGACCCAAGGATTTGGAATATCTGTGGACATTTTGTGATATAGTTTTTAGTCTTTGTCTTTATATGGTTTATATATCAACTTTGTCACATTTCACAGATTTCTGTAATTTGTATTGATATAGCACAACACTTTTGTACATTTAGACTTATACAATCCTTATCATTCCCAGTGTCCTCCCATTCATCCCCACAACCTCAGAGGAGTTCAGATTTAAGACTTATTTTTCTTACATTGCATTACCCTATTACTAGACACTTCATCTCAATAGTACTCAGAGCCTTTATCAGTCACAATGTGGACAGGCTGCTTGGGCTCACTCATCACCATCCTTACATCAGTTAAGGCCAAGGTTGATTGGATTTTGTTCACTTCAGAAATGCTTCTTCCTTCATACAAGTTGATGGGATTGCTAAAGCAGGTCAAGTGCAGATCAATGGTAGGTCCAAAAAAGCCATTTGTCGCAGACTCCTCAAGACTCTCATTGAATTTACAACATTTTAAGGATAATGACAGCAGTCTGCCACATATTATTGCTACTGTTGCACACAGTCACAGTGTTTTTAGCTAATTAGCTTTATTCCCTGATATTTACTCACTTTTTGTAGTATGGTGACCACTAAAAAGGCAAGTGAATTTGTTATGATCAGTTTTAAGGTCTGTTAGAAATCATGTGTCAAAGTTAAGCACTGAAACTGTAAGCTTTTCAAAATTAGCTTCAAAATTTGTGTAAATGAAATTTCTAGTGCTTCAGTTTCTGCACATGCACCTCTGTATACAATTTACTGAGACATTTTACAAATTAGGATTTATTTGTTTTCTTTATTGACATATGTAATTTTAGATGCAATTTTATTCCTACTCAAAATTAGAAAAAAAAGAACTTCATATCCTCTGATGCAGCTGGACGTAACTGGCCTTGGCTGGAACTGATAAGGATATCTTGATTACCCATGGATGCCTATGATTATTCAGGATGTGGCATTACAAATATGCTTTGGATATTATCATAATTTGGATGCTCCTAGTGGACTTGTTGACTATATAATGCCTGAACTGTACTCCCATTGCAGTATTTATGGATTATGTGAGGGAGGTTTGGAAGAATACTGTCCTTTGAGGAATCTTTTAAAGTGATGTTTCTAAGAGCCCCAAAATGTGTCTTTGTTGGCAATTTGGTGGTTGTATATCCATCCTGCTCTAGATAGGTACTTTATGTACACTGACTTGTGATTAAGTGGAAGCTATAGAAGATGAACTTTGTTATTTGGAGCCGGAAGCACATCCAGTCCACCCATGATGATATCCTTAACATAGCTCTTGAGGAGCATCCTTGGATAATTTAAATATATACAGTTTTAATCCTGCATCTCTGTATGTGTACATATACCCTTTTATTGCATTCCATATGGGACCTTGTGGAAATCTACTTCACACAGTTTTCACACATGAGATATAGTATTGTACACCATGTAATGTAGGATTGTACAACACTGTCTTTGGAGTAGAGTTGAGTCTCAAACAAGGTTTTTTATTGTTTTTTGTTATATGCATCTTTATTAACCCAAAAACAGAGCAACCTTTTATTTTAGATATGTTATAGTCTAACTGGTATTTGTTTTGATACTGAAGTGTAGCCTGCACATAAAAACAGTTTTGTTAGTTAATTACACATATTTTCCCTGACACCTGATACCTGAGCACACATTGTGGCTCCATAGAAAATTCAGTGAGCATATGATTTACTTGTTTATGCATGATTATTAGCAGTCAATATTTACTAGGCTAGTGTAAATGTTAACCTAGTAGTAAACCAACTCTGAATATTATCTATAGACATTGAAGCTCATAAGTCTGCAAAGAAGCACATATTTAAAAAAAAAAACTGAAACAGAGAATAGTGGTTAATTTGGTAGGTTTCCATATACTGTAATAGCAGATCTTCTGTCAGCAAATTAAATGAAAAATTCAGAAATCACATACAACTATATGGATCTCAACCAGCTGGATCTTTATGTGGAGCATAGCCCATAAAGTGTAGGAACCACAAAACAATAAAGAATTTTAGTTTTTTTTCAGGTGTTACAGTGATGCCTACATAATTTCATAAAAACACGAATTTAAATCATATAAAATTCAGGCAGAACACAGGGAGAGCCTGGCTGTTATGGATGAGGATACCCATTTAATCAGCAGGCAGTGATTGGACTGATTAATTTGGGGGAAATTGACTGCATACTTTGCCTCACCGACACTTCTGAAAAGCGATCTTGATTCACATGTAAACATTGCCTAAATTTGTCTGAAACCTGTTGCTGTTCCTGTATTGGCATTTGACTCTGAGTTTTATGATTGGATCTTCTGCCATCTAGGGGACTAGCAAAGTAATACATTACATACACCCATGAAAGTGTGCCCCCCAGAGGGTGCAGGTATACCAGGTGCATCTGTATGGCCAATAGCAGCAATAGGAGCCCCGCAAGAAACATATTAAGGGATGCATAATCCCTTAAATAAAGTAAGGTCTGGCCATTTGGGTTCACCATGAGGTTTCTTCCTGGCCACCCTGGTCACTGGGGTTTTCTACTCGTTGGCTGTGCATGTAATTATTATGACAAAGATGACGATGTTGATGGCTATTATTATTTTACACTCATGGTATCTCGTGAAGAAGCAGACATCATAGTCTTTGAAATGCATCGAGAGAGGTAAATGCCACCAACCTTCCACTGGAGAAGTTATTATCTTTTGACTTAAGTTGAAGTGGTATCTTCAGCAATATATGGTAGGGTAACAGTGACCCATGGTGTGTGGGGGAACTCTCAGATGTGACAAGAATAAGATTAATGTTTTTATGAAATTATACAGTGATCACCGTAGCACCTGCAAAGTCCTTAAAAATATATTTATACCCCCGATCTTAAGGACATACTCTGGGTCGCGCTGCTGGCATGATGCACTTTAGTGTTTTGATCACTAGAAACTGGAGAGGGTAGTCAGTGACCCCCTCTCCTCAACACATTCTTATTCTCTCCCTCCCTTTCCCCAACATGCCCTCCTTTTTATTCCCTCCACCCCCTCTCCCCCTTTTTATTTTTTTATTTAACAATTTTTTTTTTGTTTGTTTTTTGTTTTATTCTGTAGTTCTTTTTTCCCTCTCCTAGGGTATTTACATCTAAGCATCATTATCCCAATGGAGAATATGCTTGATACCTAGCGATGTTTAGACATGTTGTATTTCTGTTCTGTTGATGCCTGTCTATGTGTCTATATTGGACTCATAGAGTAATTTGTATCTATGTACTATTCAGACATTTTCAATAAACAGTTTTTTGTTAAAAAAAAAAAATATATATATATATATATATGTTTTATATTTATTTGTTGCAGTTCCCTGACATCAGAGGTAGCTTAAAACATCTCTAAAATAGGCTAATAACACTTTTTTTTATAGTTATGCCCAACACACGGTCAGATATTCCGACAACAAAATCCATTGTATTTTTTTCCGCCAGATGTTGGCTCAAACTTGTCTTGCATACACACGGTCGCACAATGCTGTCAGAAAATCCGATCGTTCTGAACGAGGTGACTTACAACACGTACGTCGGGACTATAAATGGGCCAGTAGTCAATAGCTTTCGTCTCTTAATTTATTCTGAGCATGCGTGGAACTTTGTCCGTCGGAATTGTCTACACACGATCGGAATTTAAACGATCGATTTTATTGTCGGAAAATTTTAGATCCTGCTCTCAAACATTGTGTGTCGGAAATTCCGACGGAAAAAGTCCGATGGAGCCCACATATGATTGGATTTTCCGACAACACGATCTGATTGCAAATTTTCCGTTGAAAATTCCAACCGTGTGTACAGGGCATTAATCTGCAAACATGTAATGCAGTGCTCTGTTTCCAGAGCTGAATATTTGTATATACTTACGTTTTGTTGTCTTGTTCACGTGGTATGTACACATGACTTTATCTGAATTCCGGCCGAACAAAAATCCATTCCCTCTTAAGACAACTTGAAAACTCTCTAGAAGAAGATATAGATGTTTGTGTGATCAAATCGTATAATTTCCCTTACTAACATATACAATTATAGATTAAATTAAGCATTGAGGCTATGGAAATTTGAAAGAAAATTTCTGCAATCATAACGACTGAGAAAACCTCAACTGCTAAAATATAAACACACTTATGACCCATATCAATGGGCTTTTGTTCACTTCAGATGGGTTTTGCATCCCCCTACAAGTCTATAGGATTGCAAAACTCACTTGAAGCAGGTCAAATGATGTTCAGAGGGAGGTCAGCTGCAGGTCAAAATGCACATAGCAATGAATTCTGAAACGAATGTCATCAACACAATCCCAAAGTTCATTAACCACTTAAGGATCGGAAGGATTTACCCCCTGTTGGAAGGCAACATGTTTTAACATGTAAGGCAACATGTTTTATTTCATAAATACAAGAGGTGTTTGAAATATGAACTATGGCTATAACAAACCTTCGCATTCTTGGGGGCTGTCTGGAATGTAACAAGTTGCACATCAAAGCTTTGTAGCATATCAGAATATTCATCTGAAAGAAGCAAGGATGAACAAAAAAACTTGGCTCCTGACCGCTGGTGTAATACCGCTCTGCAAGCAAGCTTCAAAAAGGACCATGGCTGACATGATTGATGAATGTCCTGCTACAGAAGATCAAAGGGCAAGTTAAGAACTGCCCCTGGAGCCCAATACAACAGGACCTACAGAAATATAATATATTAAAAGGACTACCTCTTGGCAATATCTCATTGGACAGGAGGGTAGTCGGGTGTGGTTATGAGTGGGTCTGAATGAATGTGTAAAAAGTGCACACAGAAGGGAAATCATCCGGTTTTTCACTCTTGGCTCTTGCCTGATGGTTCTCTGAGCCTCATGGCTCGCTCTGTTACCATCTTGAGCCAAGCTGATGAGAAAATATCTAGAGGACAGCCTTGCGATAAGTATATTTGATGTTCATTTGTTATATGCTCTATAGTATTTTCATGTTATTTATTTCCCAAGAAAATAGGAAAATGCTAAGACGTAATTTTATAAAGCAGTGTGTTTGTTTTCATAGCTAACCTTATATTAATGTGCTATCAACAGTAACTATCAGATTTTTTTTAGACTAGCTAACTATAGGAATAGACAAATTAATACATATATGGAATAAATAGAGGGAATCCGTATCCATCCTCGGATAATATTTAGTTTAGAATTTATTTCAATTGGCACCCCAGATTTATTTCACCACCTTAATGACCAGGCCATCTTTTGCGATACGGCACTGCATTTTTTTGGTGTTTTTTTAGAATTTTATAGAAAATAAGAATATTTGAAACTATAAATGCATAGTAGTTTTCTGTAATACATTTCCCCTGTTATTTGGCCTACATTTGAATGTTTATATCTACATTCACCTGTCACCATCACATATCTGTGCTGTTAAAGAAAATGTTTTAGTCAGAAAATCAATTATCCCATTTCTCTGGAATCATGCTTATCCACCCAACGCCCAGGGAATATTAAATTGAAGAAGTGATGCTTTGCTTATGGAGCAAAACAAGCACAGCTCTTAAAATCTTAGGTCTGACATGTGTATCCTGTCAGATTTATTCGGCTAACAAATAATCAATCCACTTTGTCCTGTGACATAAATTGCCTACCTATTATATAACCTGAAAAATATTAAACTACAATAGGCTTGCAATACACATAAAAGAAAGTTACCATGGTTATGAACGCTAGATAGGTCTCTATTAATTGCAGTAGCAATTAGAGTTGAGCGGACACCTGGATGTTCGGGTTCGGCGGGTTCGGCCGAACTTCGGAAAAAAGTCCGGGTTCGGGACCGAACTTGACCCCGAACTCCGAACCCCATTGAAGTCAATGGGGACCCGGACTTTTGAACACTAAAATGGCTGTAAAAAAGTAATGGAAAGGGCTAGAGGGCTGCAAATGGCAACAAAATGTTGTTAAGAGCATGGCAAGTGATCTGCAAACAAATGTGGATAGGGAAATAACTTAAAATAACATAAAAAAATAAAAAATAGGCCCCCTTCTCAGCAGAAGAGGTACAGGAAGTCATTAAGAACCTCAGAAACTCAACGGCACGATGCCGCACATATGGTGGGAATACCCCAGAATACGCACTTTCTGGAAAAAATTATTCAATTTAATGGATAAGACACCGGTATATGTGTCTATTCTGCACAAGGTATGGCCAAGTCCTGTGGGATCCATGCCTGGTTCATTTTAATGAACGTGAGCTTGTCCACATTGGCTCTGGACAGGCGGCTGCGCTTGTCTGTGAGAACGCCCCCTGCCGTGCTAAATACACGTTCAGATAATACACTGGCGGCAGGGCAGGCCAGCACCTCCAAGGCGTATAGGGCAAGCTCAGGCCATGTGCCCAATTTGGAGACCCAGAAGTTGAAGGGGGCAGACCCGTCATGCAGTACGTGTAGGCGTGTGCACACATACTGCTCCACCATGTTGGTGAAATGATGCCTCCTGCTAAGACGTTCCATCTCAGCTGGTGGTGCTGTTTGTTGAGGCGTGCTGACAAAGCTTTTTCACATTCCGGCCATGCTAACCCTGCCTTCCGAGGTGCTGGCGGTGCCCCGGCTGCTTTGGCGACCTCTTCCTCCTCCTCTGCCTTCGCCTTGTGCTTCCACTGTACCCCCGCTTCCAAGTGGGAATGCCACCAGCAGCGCGTCTACCTGAGTGCGCTTGTACTCGCGCATCTTACGATCACGCTCCAGTGAGGTAATTAAGGACAGCACACGTTACAGTCCTTGTAACAGGGATCCAGCAGGGTGGCCACCCAATAATCAGCACCAGTTAAAATGTGGGCAACTCGGCGGTCGTTGCGGAGACACTGCAGCATGTAATCGCTCATGTGTGCCAGGCTGCCCAGAGGCAAGGAAAAGCTGTCCTCTGTGGGAGGTGTATCATCTGTGTCCTCTGTATCCCCCCAGCCACGCACCAGTGATGGACATGAGCTGGTCTGGGTGCCACCCTGCTGTGAACATGGTTCCTCCTCCTCCATCTCCTCCTAATCCTTCACCTCGTCATCCTCCAGAACTGTGCCCTTGCTGCCAGACAATTGTGTACCTGGCGCTTGTTGGTGCAGGAACCCACCCTCGTAGCCACTTGTAAATGACTGCCCTGAAAGCCTTGGAAATGAACCCTCTTCCTCCTCCTCATCCTCCTCCTCCTCCTGTGCCACATACTCTTCCATCATCGCCTGAAGCGTTTTTTCAAGGAGGCATAGAACTGGGATAGTAACGCTGAGAACGGCGTCATCGGCACTGGCCATGTTGGTGGAGTACTCGAAACAGCGCAGCAAGGCACACAGGTCTCGCATGGAGGCCCAGTTATTGGCGGTGAAGTGGTGCTGTTCCGCAGAGCGACTCACTTGTGCATGCTGCAGCTGAAACTCCACTATCACAAAATATAGGAATCCAAACCAACCGCCCCTATTTAGATGCCTATCCACTGCGCTCAGGAAAATCTACCTACTAAATTATAGCTGCCACTTTAAAAAAGGTACATGTAAGCAAATCTACACTAAATCTTTCTAAATAAAGACTAAGAGTAAATAGTGGCGCTAAACATATATCAAATGAATATGTAACTATATAGAAATACTAAATAAATAAATAATATCACCAATGGTGCTAAGTGAAACAAATATAGCATGTGTGTGAAAACAAATTATATAAATAAATCACAAACGATAAGTGCACAAAAAATGCAATGATCAGTATGACACCGATTTCTGCAGAAAAAACAATTAGTGAAAACATAAGTCGCATAAAAAGTCCATGCAGTTTTTCACACGATGTGCAAATTAACAAACGTGAATACTCTTCCTTTGATCTTCCACCACACCACAGTGATCCGTGCTTCCACTCCCCCAAAAGAAACGCACTCACCGCATCTATCGCCCGCACTTTCGTGACAGGCTAATAAACTTTTGAATTCCACCCAAGGAGGTTAGTGATCACTTCAAAATCAATCTATATCCGGATCTCTCTCCTCATGTGTTCCAACTAAGAGGCTCTAGTTGGAACACATGAGGAGAGAGATCCGGATATAGATTGATTTTGGAGTGATCACTAACCTCCTTGGGTGGAATTCAAAAGTTTATTAGCCTGTCACGAAAGTGCGGGCGATAGATGCGGTGAGTGCGTTTCTTTTGGGGGAGTGGAAGCACGGATCACTGTGGTGTGGTGGAAGATCAAAGGAAGAGTATTCACGTTTGTTAATTTGCACATCGTGTGAAAAACTGCATGGACTTTTTATGCGACTTATGTTTTCACTAATTGTTTTTTCTGCAGAAATCGGTGTCATACTGATCATTGCATTTTTTGTGCACTTATCGTTTGTGATTTATTTATATAATTTGTTTTCACACACATGCTATATTTGTTTCACTTAGCACCATTGGTGATATTATTTATTTATTTAGTATTTCTATATAGTTACATATTCATTTGATATATGTTTAGCGCCGCTATTTACTCTTAGTCTTTATTTAGAAAGAAACTCCACTATCGCCTGCTGCTGCTCGCACAGTCTGGCAAGCATGTGCAAGGTGGAGTTCCACCTTGTGGGCACGTCACATATGAGACGGTGAGCGGGAAGGCCGAAGTTATACTGCAGCGCTGACAGGCGAGCAGCAGCAGGTTGAGAACGCCGAAAGTGCGCACAGACGGCCCGCACTTTTTGCAGCAGCTCTGGCATATCGGGGTAATTAAGGAACCTCTGGACCACCAAGTTCAGCACATGCGCCAGGCAAGGGATGTGCGTCAAACCGGCAAGGCCCAGAGCTGCTACGAAATTTTGCCCATTATCGCACACCACCAGGCCGGGCTTGAGGCTCACTGCCACCAACCACTCATCGGTCTGTTGTTCCATGTCCCTCCACAACTCCTGCGCGGTGTGGGGTTTTTCCCCCAAACAGGAAAGTTTTAAAACTGCCTGCTGTCGTTTAGCTCTGGCTGTGCTGAAGTTGGTGGTGAAGGTGTTACGCTGACCGGATGAGGAGGCGGTAGAGGATGAGGAGGCGGAGTAGGAGGAGTTAGCAACAGGAGGCAAACTGAAGTGCCCTGCAATCCTCGGTGGTGGAAGGACATGCGCCAAACTGCTATCCGCCTCAGGCCCAGCCGCCACTACATGTACCCAGTGTGCTGTTAGGGAGATATAACGTCCCTGACCGTGCTTACTGGTCCACGCATCTGTAGTTAGGTGGACCTTGCCACAGATGGCGTTGCGCAGTGCACACCTGATTTTGTCCCCCACTTGGTTGTGCAGGGAAGGGATAGCTCGTCTGGAAAAGTAGTGGCGGCTGGGCACGACGTACTGTGGGACAGCCAATGACATCAGCCTTTTAAAACTCTGCGTCTCCACCAGACGGAATGACAGCATTTCAAAGGCGAGGAATTTTGAAATGCTGGCATTCAGGGCCAGGGATCGCGGGTGGCTAGGGGGGTACTTCCTCTTCCGCTCCAGTGTTTGGGAAATAGAGAGCTGAACGCTTCCATGGGACATTGTGGAGATGGTTGGTGACCCAGGTGGTAGTGTTGCTGGCAGATCCTCTGTTTGCGGGTTGGCAGGTGTCACTGTCACTACAGAGGTGGATGAAGAGGCCGAGACTGCAGCAGAAGAGGAAGCAGGAGCAGCCAGAGACCTTTCTTGGTTTTTGCGGTGTCTACTCCACTGCATCTCGTGCTTTGCACTTAGATGCCTGGTCATGCAGGTGTTGCTCAGGTTGAGAACGTTTATGCCTCGCTTCAAGCTCTGATTGCACAGCGTGCAAACCACTCGTGTCTTGTCATCAGCACATTGTCTGAAGAACTGCCACGCTAGGGAACTCCTTGGACCTGGCTTTGGTGTGCTTGGTCCCTTGCTGTGTTGAGCAGTAGCAGACGTACTGTCTAGGGGACGGACGCTCCGCTTTTGCACCCTGTTCCCTCTTCTGCTGTGCTGGTGGCTCTGTGCGACCACCGCCTCTTCCTCTGAACTACACTGGTCACCTGCATGACGTTGATTCCATGTGGGGTCAAGGACCTCATCATCCTCCACATAATCTTCCACCCAGTCTTCACCCCTGCCCTCCTTGTCGGTCTGCACAATGGCGAAAGCAGCAGCAGTTGACACCTGTGTTTCATCATCATCCGAGATGTGCTGCGATGGTCCTCCCATGTACTCATCATGAAACATAAGTGGTTGGGCATCGGTGCACACAATCTCTTCCACTTCTGGGGCAGGGCTAGGTGGATGGCCTTGGGAAACCCTGCTAACAGAGTCATCAAAAAGCAGAAGAGACTGCTGCATGATTCGGGGCTCAGACTGATTGGCTGATTTGCAAGGGGGTGAGGTGAAAGACTGATGGACATCGGCTGCAGGTGCCAACTCTGAACTTTTATCAGGAGACTGGGTGGGAGACAATGTGAAGGAACCGGAGGCACTGTCAGCAACCCAATCTACTATCGCCTGTACTTGTCCTGGCCTCAACATTCGTACAGCCTCATTAGGCACGCCAAGATACCACTGCAGGCTCTGTCGCCTACTCGCACCTGAGTAAGGTGTTTCACTAGTGCGTGTAGCTGGCACAGATCGACTACGTCCTCTCCCTGCAACAGGAGCGCCACCAGCAGCACCACGACCCGGGCCACGTCCCCTTTTTGATGATCTCCTCATATTTTCAAAATTTATGATCTCGCCCTAAATGGGTGTTTTTGTCAATAGCAGAATACACGTACAGTGTCTAAAGCGTTTATGAAAACGCAGAAAATGCTATTGTGAAGAAAAAAAACAGTGCAAAATTAAATTTTTTTGCAGTGTTTTTCCAATATCAGAATACACAGATAGTGTCTAAAGCGTTTATAAAAACGCAGAAAATGCTATTGGGAAGAAAAAAAACACTGCAAAATTAAATTTTTTTGCAATGTTTTTCCAATATCAGAATACACGGATAGTGTCTAAAGCGTTTATGAAAACGCAGAAAATGCTATTATGAAGAAAAAAAACACTGCAAAATTAAAATTTTTTGCAATGTTTTTTCAATATCAGAATACACGGATAGTGTCTAAAGCGTTTATGAAAACGCAGAAAATGCTATTGTGAAGAAAAAAAACAGTGCAAAATTAAATTTTTTGCAGTGTTTTTCCAATATCAGAATACACGGATAGTGTCTAAAGCGTTTATGAAAACGCAGAAAATGCTATTAGGAAGAAAAAAAACACTGCAAAATTAAATTTTTTTGCAATGTTTTTCCAATATCAGAATACACGGATAGTGTCTAAAGCGTTTATGAAAACGCAGAAAATGCTATTGGGAAGAAAAAAAACACTGCAAAATTAAAATTTTTTGCAATGTTTTTCCAATATCAGAATACACGGATAGTGTTTAAAGCGTTTATGAAAACACAGAAAATGCTATTGGGAAGAAAAAAAACACTGCAAAATTAAATTTTTTTGCAGTGTTTTTCCAATATCAGAATACACGGATCGTGTCTAAAGCGTTTATGAAAACGCAGAAAATGCTATTGGGAAGAAAAAAAACACAGCAAAATTTATTTTTTTTGCAATGTTTTTTCAATATCAGAATACACGGATAGTGTCTAACGCGTTTATGAAAACACAGAAAATGCTATTGTGAAGAAAAAAAACACAGCAAAATCAAAAATTTTTGCAATGTTTTTCCAATATCAGAATACACGGATAGTGTCTAAAGCGTTTATGAAAACGCAGAAAATGCTATTGGGAAGAAAAAAAACACTGCAAAATTAAATTTTTTTGCAATGTTTTTCCAATATCAGAATACACGGATAGTGTCTAAAGCGTTTAGGAAAATGCAGAAAATGCTATTGGGAAGAAAAAAAACACTGCAAAATTAAATTTTTTTGCAATGTTTTTCCAATATCAGAATACACGGATAGTGTCTAAAGCGTTTATGAAAACGCAGAAAATGCTATTGGGAAGAAAAAAAACACTGCAAAATTTATTTTTTTTCCAATATCAGAATACACGGAGAGTGTCTAAAGCGTTTATGAAAATGCAGAAAATGCTATTGGGAAGAAAAAAAACACTGCAAAATAAAAAATTTTTGCAATGTTTTTCCAATATCAGAATACACGGATAGTGTCTAAAGCGTTTATGAAAACGCAGAAAATGCTATTGGGAAGAAAAAAAACACTGCAAAATAAAAAAAATTTGCAATGTTTTTCCAATATCAGAATACACGGATAGTGTCTAAAGCGTTTATGAAAACGCAGAAAATGCTATTGGGAAGAAAAAAAAACACTGCAAAATTAATTTTTTTTGCAATGTTTGTCCAATATCAGAATACACGGATAGTGTCTAAAGCGTTTATGAAAACGCAGAAAATGCTATTGGGAAGAAAAAAAACACTGCAAAATTAAAAATTTTTGCAATGTTTTTCCAATATCAGAATACATGGACAGTATCTAAAGCGTGTATGAACACGCAGAAAATGCTATTGGAGAAAAAAAAACACAGCAAAATTTAATTTTTTGCAATGTTTTTCTAATAGCAGAATACACACAGACTATGTCTGTACACTATATGCAGTGCAGTAATGGTGCACTGAGCTTGCAGGTAAAACTTTTATATTTTGTCTGGCACTGGCCTCATGGCACTGTTAAAAGACTGTGCACTGCACCCCAGCCAGGGTACAATTGATTTAGGAATCTCTTCAATAATTCTCTCTGCCTCTTTCTTTTCCTTAATAAAGAAACTCCCTACTCTACTCTAGCTATCTAGATCACTCACTGATCTAACTTTGAAGAAAATTAAAGGAATGTGGACTGACTGACTGACTGACTTTATCACACTAACTCCTAAAATCCTCTCTCTTAGCAGCACAGGAACCTGTCTATAGCAGAATGACGCTGTGTGCTGTGTGTCTGGACTATATATAGAGGCAGGGTCACATGCTACACTGCCCAATCACAGCCATGTCATTAGTAGGCATGGCTGTGATGGCTTCTAAGGGCACACTAGTGAAACTACAGTTAATTGGCTGCCCTGCAGCTGTTAAAAAGGCGCCAATACATCGCCGAACACCGGACCCGAACCCGAACTTACAGCCAATAGTTCGGGTTCGGGTCCGAGCCCCGAACACCAAAAAGTCCGGTATGGACCCGAACTTTATAGTTCGGGTTCGCTCAACCCTAGTAGCAATAAATGAGCAAATGTTTTATTAAAAGTGTCATTTTAAACTTGAGAATGTTAATTTTTTGTGTTTCAATACCCAAAGTAAAGTTCAATTCTAAACAAACAGCTACAGTAAATACACCATTGAATTATAAACTGTATAAATGGTTACTATTTTTCCTGCATGGAATTTGCAGTTCAGTTTAGCCAGTCCAATGAATTACACACATCTATCCCTATTATGTAGGTGTCACATCCATGTATCATTATATACCAAAACTATAAAGAAAACAAATAGACATTACTGGCACAGGAATAAGCACACATGGTACAATGCAAAATCATACACAACGTTTTATTACAAACATTACATAAAAGACACGTAAAGACCTATTGTGAGTCATAAAATCAATGTCTGTACACAAACAACTATCCATTGCATTTATTTACCACAGCAAGTGATTACACTTGAATAAATTGCTAGCTACAATAATAGGAGTATTCTGTAGAGATAAGTCCTCATGGGTCAACACATTTCTCAAATGTTTCTTCAGGACATATAGAGGAGAATAGCAATGCTGACTTAAGCCCCGTACACAAGGGCAGAATGTTGGGAGACATTTGCTGGTACCAAAAAATACCGGCTGACATTCTGCCTGTGTGTATGTTGGTCTGTCCAAAAGAAGTAGGCCGTCTTCTGTCGGATGTGCATGCTGGAAAACCAGGTAGCCGACCGACTCCCGATCAGTGCTCTCAGCCAATAGCAGAGAGCTCTGATCAGCATGTTCTGCCGGGAGATAGCTGGACTAACCTTGCATGGTTAGTACAGTGGCTCTTGACCGGAGCTGTCAGTTTTTTTTTGGTGCAACCAAAAAAAACTGTAGTGTGTACCAATAAATAAAGAAAAATGACTGCGCTGCAAAATATAAACTAACACATCAGTGATAGAATACTGTGAAAGTGAGCATATATGTACCTGCTGATAATTAGAAATAACGGTACATAAATGAATACAGTATGCAAAAAAGTGTATCAAATAATAAACACACAAATAATAAAACTTGTGAAAAAAATTGACAATAAGTTAAAAACATCCGATGTGAGAAAATGGTTTTACTACAGTAAAGTCAATCATAAAAGTTGCGAAGATTATATAGGGACGCCCATCCTGATCAACTGCATGCATCGAAAATTGTCCACAAAGAAGAACTCCAAATTCAAAAAGTGACACCACTCTTTAAGCACCCAAGAAGAAAGTGGCCTGACAAGAAGAGAAAACCTCCACCAACGAGAGATACTGACTCTTACCGGAACGCAAGATCTGCTGTTAGAGAGATCTTACAGGCTTTAGGCTTATTTCCCAGCCACGGGTCTCTGTGGGAAATGAGATGGTATTCCCTAGATGCTGGACAGAGTTTCTCAAGCAGATCGAGCAGGTACCATGCAGGGATAAGAACATAAAGACTCCATAGTGTATCACTCGAGATAGGATTTATAATAAAATAAAGAATTGCACTTACAAAATTGTAGTAATTAAAAAGCGTGTAGAAATAATTAGCCGGCCGGCTCACATTTGCTGTCCGTTGCTCCCGGGTTTCGCGTGGTATTGTGGTGACGTCAGCACGCCGCTCCTCCCTACGCCGTTTCATCACAAATGACGTCTTCCAGGGGCACCTGGACCAGACTTTACCAGACTTTACCAGACTTTAGGCTGTGCGAGTGTGACATACAGGAAACACCCTAGGAGGGCACCGAGGCACCAGATCGTGTAGCAGCCAGATCCTTTTTTAACCATTGACCATCAAAACTTTTGTTTTTTAAACCCAGTATGTAATTTGGGATCCAGGTAAGGGCCAGGAATTTCAGAAATATATATACACAGGTGGGGGATTAAAACAACCAGTACCTTCAGTCTTTGGGGAGACTGCTTTGATGTAAAGGCTTTAAATTGGCATTTGACTATTCTATCCCCTGGTGTCTGATTAATATATAGGATCCCAAATTACATACTGGGTTTATCCAATTAAAGTTTTGATGGTCAATGGTTAAGGGGCCCTGGCTGCTGCTCCTTCCCTGACCACTCTGGTGCCAAGGGGGTTTCCTGTACATGTATGTTATGATCGCACAGCCTAAAGCATGCCATAGATGGTTTGAATCTTGTCGGTTCAGCAGGGACATTGTACCATTTGTGCTCCTTCCTGTGCCAATAAAGTCGAATCTTTACTTTATGATTTTTGATTTACACACATCAACCACAGTGCACAGCCAGACAGGTGATATTCCCATTTCCTGCATCATTTTTAAAGCGGTTCTTATTCGATAGTGTGGATAGTGAAAAAGTTAATTAACTATTTTCAGTAAGCAAACTGGTAAAACTACAAACAGGTAAGCTGTAAAGATAAAGCAAAATTGGATGAATCTTCCTTGCTCACCAGTGTCACAATAGTCAGTGGAAATTAGATATACCTGCTCAGATCCCAATAGTTTGTACATGCATATAATCTACCAGGTTCTAAAGGGGTGTGACCACATATTAACACTAAAAATACTGGATGAAACCTCTGCACACTGCTATACCCTCTCAAGTAAACTCTGCAATAAAAAAAATATGGGGATATTTAGTTGCATATTGCAATACATGTTTAAGCTGGCCAATTACATCAAAGTAATCCCTCTTTAGCCAGTCCTACTCTGCTTTGCCACTGCAAA
The DNA here is from genome assembly GCA_028564925.1 of Lithobates sylvaticus. Classification (NCBI taxonomy): domain Eukaryota; kingdom Metazoa; phylum Chordata; class Amphibia; order Anura; family Ranidae; genus Lithobates; species Lithobates sylvaticus. The sequence goes on along the minus strand of CM053026.1, from coordinate 472,173,324 downwards.
TGCTACTGTGGACACAATGCCAACCTGGGCCAATGGCATAGAATGCTGATCGGAGTTTTCTGGCAGGGGGCAGTCCCCCTGTCAGAACACAACAGCTCAGCAGAGGAGATCGCTATACTAACTTAGCATAGTTAGTACAGCGGCTCCGACTGGAGCTGACAGTTTATCTTCATTCAAAACGTATAGTGTGTACCAGGCTTTACAATCTGTCCTGCACTTCCAATGTTTAAACCATACTGCAGGCAAGACACATAATGATATTTAATGCACCTGCATGGGGATATAGGTTACAGCTTAGATATAGAGGATTACATTATGCATGTTCATGCATGTACAGGACAGGCAGCATCATTCTCTGTGACAAAAAGCTGCTATGTTCATTTACAGAACCTTGATGCCATCTTGTCAAAGCCTGGGGGGGGGGGGGACATAATGTTTGAATATTGAACTTGGCATGTAAAATGTTGTATTTAAACTAAACAAGCATTGTATATTCCTTACCAACTAACATACTGCTTATCATGTATTTTTACTATAAGCATGCATTCTGATTTTAAACCTGAAACCTAAGAGGGGAAAAGAAAAACACCATTTTACTTCCTATATCCTTCCTTTAATATAGCTATAGGATAATAATAGACGGTAAATATTGATGCTACATTCCAATTTCGCTCAAGCAAGCTTTAGTAATTTGATAGTCCTCAGCTATGAAGGTGATGTAAAGAATGTTTATGGCCCACTGTAGGATGAACTGTGTACTTCACACCTTCCCAGCTGCTTTGCCTTTTTTAATACTCTTTTGATCATTTTTATATCTTGGATTGCATTGTGTTTCCTTTTATGAACACTAAACGCAGAAATGTTTCACTTTTTCTGTGTGACCTAGCACACTGATTACAGGGTTGTCAGCAGCTGAGCTGTCGATAAACTACGATAAACCTGGGGATGCTTCTTTGCCGAGAAATATTAAAACTGGTAACTGTGCTGTGCAGGAGAAATAAGAGTAGGCCAAAGTAATATCAAAAATAAATAAATATGTAACATTTTGCATTGGATAACTTTAATGTAGTTATGCTCAATCACTTTTATTTATTTTTTCAGATCACCATCCCTTCCATAAAAATATCTGAGCATGAATATTTATTTGGCTGTAAGACAGAAAAGCGAGAGACGGGAAGTTTTACTTTATGTGGTGATAGCACAATATAGCATGGCGTGGTATAAGGCTAAAAGAAGTCAGTATACCTTACAGCTTATAAAAAAGGTAAAAAAGAACATAAATGAGCTTACCACCAACACACACAGATGATGGATCAACGGACAAAATTTCTGAACACGACTTCTTTAATATCTGCACAAAAGAAGAGTTCTTAATTAGAATTGAAGTGTTGCTGAAAGCTAAACAACATGTAACAACCAAAACACAGTTAAAATACATATTTGGAAAATAATTTATCTGCCAAAGGATTTCTAATTACAGCAACCAGTTATGTGAGCCAGGTACCCCTGTCAGACAGCTTAACCAGTTCATAGAACTTCACTGAAGCGCCAAAACAGCTTGGTTAAGAATACGGGTAAAACATCCCCCCAGCCTGTTGATTGGATAATGAAGAACAGATGCATACTGATGAGGTCATACTATTGCTCAATCTGTCTCTACTCATATGGACAGAATCTGTGCTATTAGCATTGTTTCTATGCATCTGTGCATTGGTTTCTATGCAGAAGTGAGCCTGATTTTGCACTCTCCAGCGATAGTAAATAAACCCCATTGTGTACTTAAAAGTGGGGTATGCCTGTAATGGCAGTCTGACAGATGCAACCATTGCTCGCTTGTAGCCACACGCAAAGTGGTTACTTGTGGTTAGGGATGGATGTCTGAGCCCGTGGAGGCAGTCAGCTTCGTCCAGGCTCAGACATCTTGGAGTTGCAAAAAGAAAACTCCTCATTTTTTTGACAAGTCATTCCATAACCTTGCACTTTAAGTAGCAGTTATGCACTACCAATGTGTGGCACTTCAAAGCAGGAAATGGATACTATTTTGCAAATATGGCTGCCCCCATATACATATATAAATACAGATTATACCTAAAAACTAGGCTTTTTAAAAAGCTAGCACACATTGATATATTTAGGTAAAAAAATTATTTAGAAGACTAAGCTTTCCATTAATGTGATTTATAATATCTACACCAATGGGGTTGATGGTATGGTCCACTTATTATACGATAACACAAAACTGGACAGCCTTATTATCGCTCGATTTCATAATGCAACTTTATCCAGAAACAAGTTTAACACAAGTCCATAGCCCTATGTAAATATAGTAACATTTTCCAAGTGGATGTGAAGCGATGTAAAATATATGTATCCTGACAGTAAAAGAGATAAACGGTTTGCAGATGAAGCAAGCAACTAAATATCTTCCTGTATGTGCTAAGTGCTACTAAAACTCAGCTGAAAAAAAATGTTGCCATAAAAGTGAAACATGTTTCTGTTTTATTTGAGCTCTTTATCGGGGTCTACGAGAATGGTGATGCATTACTGCATGCTGGGAAACTGGCTGCCACCGCAGGGAATGAACACAAACCAGCTACAGAATGAAGAATGTACCTTCATTCTGGTGATATGTCAGGAGTGCCAGAAGCCCATTGATTATGTGCCATTATTATAGATGCTTATTACACATTCATCTAGAAAAAGAGTACAGTAATATCTGTTGAATAATGTAATAATTGAACAGGGCATTAAATAACCCTAACTGTCCTCATAAGGAAGATTGCTGCTAAATTTCACTATCACCGTTCCCTGTAAAGATACAAAGCTCACTCACAGCCCCTATCTCAGCACACTTCAGGGACTTGTAGACTCAAGTACTGCCATATTGTTGCTAATATAATCTGATAGCTAAAAATGAAAAGTGATCATGACGTACTTCATGAGATAGTGTGCTAATTACAAATTCTTACAGTTAGCAAATGTATTTAGAGGTAAAACACTTTTTATGACGATGATGTGGTTAGAACTATAGGCTTGCATCACTGGACATCTGGGTCCTGTTACCACCAAGGATACAAGAGTTTGCATGTTTTTCTTGTGTTTGCACATGACTCGAGTGCTTATGGTTCCTGACAATAGTACCTATTAAAACCTGTCCATTCTGATGTGTTATGCTAACGTGCGTTATGAAGCGAGTTAACTGGCGTTGTTTAAAGGCTGTGAATTCAATTTTAATGGACTACCAATGCCCTAGATCAGGAGTGTCAAAGTCAATTTCATTGTGGGCCGCATCAGCATTAGGATTGTCCTCAAAAGGGCCGGTTGTATCTGTAAGATTAGATGTCCAGTGCATCCCCACCCCTTATGTAGCGGTGACACTTTTACAAGGTGTCCGCTATGTTTAAATTTAGTATTTTTCTCTCAAAACAGTAAGAAGGCTCTGGGGGTTAATTGTGTAGGTTACTTTGGCATCAGTCTGGCTGGGATGTGGAGGGGTTCTGCCTGGTCATGTGTACTGTTAGGTGCACATGACAGGCTCAGAACCAGGCCTGGTTGGATGGTTTGGGTATCAACATTCCCCGGAGCCAATCGAGGAGTCTGGGGGAGAGTACTTAAGATGCTGAGGTCACGTGTTCGGGGTTCGTTTGGCCGGAGCAAAGGCCACCCCGCAACATGGTCAGCTTGGCTAACCCCATTAGACCCACTTGGTCTGGGGCAAGGATCTGTCTGTTCCCGAGTCTCGGAACCGGCTGGTCCGAGGCACAGTAACTAAGGGAGGATTCAAGGTGTCCGGGTGTGCTCTTAACTTGGAGGGGCACTGCAGCTCGTGTAATCGACCGGGGGAGGACTCTTCGGGGGAGGGCCAACAAGCTGGCATCTCAAGAAGTGCCTGGTTGCTGGGTTGTCAAGGACCCTGACGAATCCAGTACTGCCAAGGAGACAGAGAACGTTCCAGGTACTGAGGAAAGGTTCCTGTTCACTTTGCTTGCAACTTTTCTTCAAGGTCAGAGACTTTGCAAGTTCCGAGTTCAAGTGCTGACTGCCATGATCTCTGGCTAGAGATTCTTTCAGCTTTGAAGCACCCAGCTGCGAGAGGCTACTCTCTGGGTTTGCATTATAGACTTTCATATAGTCTGCAGTTCAAGGTGCCTGAGTTTCTTCACCCTTGCCCTCTGTTCCTATATGAGACTGTGTCTGTTGGATGTTACCCCTGCAAATAAAAACCTTTCTAAAGGACTTTTATGGTGTCAGCGTCCAAAGTCGTTGGGTATTAACCCTGGGAACCATTAGACATGGAAGAACAAGCCAAGCGGAGGTAACCGGTAAGCCCAAAAGTTAAGACTGCCCCATCGAGGGTTATGGCCGCTACACTTATATTAGATGTCAAGAGCCACCCCACCATCAGAAGTTGAGTCCCCTACTCTCCCTAACATCACAGTGCACCCCCTTTCCTTATGCTGCTGCTGGGAAGAAGCTGGATGCATTGCTTAGCAGAAAGTAGGGGTCTGGAGGAGGACCAAAGGAGGGCTGGAGCTCTCCTGCAGCTGCAGGAGAGGTGTGAGGGCCACATGAAATGGCCTGGAGGGCCGGATTCGGCCCAGGGGCCTTGTGTTTGACACCTGTGCCCTAGATCATACAAAAGAATGCACCTGAACCTTTTTTTATACCCATATCCTGCCTATAGGACTGTCTGGCACTTGACTTGGTTTTGTTTTGCATAGGCCTGTTGAACATTGCTGATTGTTTAATCACTGTACTTACGAACTAGCTCATTTGTAAGTCCAACTTGTTTAAAAGTCCAACAAAGATCAGCGCTTGCAGATAACAGCTGCAAGCACTGATTAGGGATGGGCCAAACACCCTCCTGTTTGGTTCACAGCAGAACTCCCGAACAGGGAAATGTTCAAACCCAGATAACGAACCCCATTGAAGTCAATGGGAGCCAAACAGGAAAAATCAAAAGTGCCCACTTTGAAAGCTTACAGTGGTGTGAAAAAGTGTTTGCCCCCTTCCTCATTTCCTGTTCCTTTGCATGTTTGTCACACTTAAGTGTTTCGGAACATCAAACCAATTTAAACAATAGTCAAGGACAACACAAGTAAACACAAAATGCAATTTGTAAATGAAGGTGTTTATTATTAAAGGTGAAAAAAAATCCAAACCATCATGGCCCTGTGTGAAAAAGTGATTGACCCCCTTGTTAAAACATACTATAACTGTGGTTGTCCACACCTGAGTTCAATTTCTCTAGCCACACCCAGGCCTGATTATTGCCACACCTGTTCACAATCAAGGCATCACTTAAATAGGAGCTGCTTGACACAGTAAGGTCCACCAGAAGATCCTTAAAAGCTACACATCATGCCGAGACCCAAAGAAATTCAGGAACAATTGAGAAAGAAAGTAATTGAGATCTATCAGTCTGGAAAGGGTTATAAAGCCATTTTCAAAGCTTTGGGAATCCAGCGAACCACAGTGAGAGCCAATATCCACAAATGGCGAAGACATGGAACAGTGGTGAACCTTCCCAGGAGTGGCCGGCCGCCCAAAATTACCCCAAGAGCGCAGCGACGACTCATCCAAGAGGTCACAAAAGACCCCACAACAACGTCCAAGGAACTGCAGGCCTCACTTGCCTCAGTTAAGGTCATGCCTCCACCATCAGGAAAAGACTGGGCAAAAATGGCCTGCATGGCAGAGTTCCAAGGAGAAAACCACTGCTGAGCAAAAAGAACATCAAAGCTCGTCTCAATTTCTCCACAACACATCTTGATGATCCCCGAGACTTTTGGGACAACATTCTGTGGACCGATGAGACAAAAGTGGAACTCTTTGGAAGGTGTGTGTCCAAGTATATCTGGCGTAGAAGGAACACTGCATTTCAGAAAAAGAACATTATACCAACAGTAAAATATGGTGGTGGTAGTGTGATGGTCTGGGGCTGTTTTGCTGCTTCAGGACCTGGAAGACTTGCCGTGATAAAAGGAACTATGAATTCTGCTGTCTACCAAGAGATCCTGAAGGAGAATGTCCGACCATCTGTTCATGTACTCAAGCTGAAACGAACTTGGGTTCTGCAGCAGGACAATGATCCTAAACACACCAGCAAGTCCACCACCGAATGGCTGAAGAAAAACAAAATGAAGACTTTGGAGTGGCCTAGCCAAAGTCCTGACCTGAATCCTATTGAGATGTTGTGGTATGACCTTAAAAAGGCCGTTCATGCTCGAAAACCCTCTAATGTAACTGAATTAGGACAATTCTGCAAAGATGAGTGGGCCAAAATTCCTCCAGGACGCTGTAAAAGCCTCATTGCACGTTATCGCAAACGCTTGGTTGCAGTTGTTGCTGCTAAGGGTGGCCCAACCAGTTATTAGGTTTAGGGGGCAATCACTTTTTCACACAGGGCCATGATGGTTTGGATTTTTTTTCACCTTTAATAATAAACACCTTCATTTACAAATTGCATTTTGTGTTTACTTGTGTTGTCCTTGACTATTGTTTAAATTGGTTTGATGTTCCGAAACACTTAAGTGTGACAAACATGCAAAGGAACAGGAAATGAGGAAGGGGACAAACACTTTTTCACACCACTGTATATGCAAGTAATTGGACATAAACTGGGTACGGGGGTCTGGGTACTGCCCTGGGTGACGTGTATCAATATTTATAATTTATATTTAAAATTATATTTTTTTCAGGTTCAGTGATTTTAATTATACTTAAAGTGCAACAATAAAAATAAAAAATTCCTTTAAATATAGTGCCTGGGGGGTCCCCTTAATGTGCCTGTAAAGTGGCACATCTGTAGCATGCATAAAACATACTACAGCAAAAATGATATTTCTAAAAGAAAAAAAACGACTCAAATCCCATTTAAAATAACTCACTGTTACAATTGCCGCCACCCGGCTATTGAAAAAATAAAGAAAAAAAAACTTTGTGGGGTTCCCCCCAAAATCTGTCAGGGGGTGCTGGGATCTGGGGGCTTCCAGATTCTAATAAGCTCCCCGCCCACAGACCCCGACAACCACAGCCCAGGGTTGTCAGGAAGAGGCCCTTGTCCCCATCAACATGGGGACAAGGTGCTTGTTGAGGGCATGTGGCCTGGTATGGTTCAGGAGGAGGAAGGGCACTTGCTCGTCCCCTCCCCTTTCCTGAACTCCTGGGCTGCATGCACAGATAAGGGTCTGGTATGGATTTTGGGGGGGACCCCACACCATTTTTTTATTTTTATTTTTTACCGGCCCTTTTTTTTATTTAGCTGTCAGCGGGGAAACCCATTGACAGCTGATGACTCATCGGTTGTTAAAGGGGTTGTAAACCCTCAAGGTTTTTCACCTTAATGCATTTTATGCATTAAGATAAAAAACCTTCTGTGAAGCACCCCCCAGACTCCCCCCCCCCCCCATTTTACTTACCTGAACCCAATCGTTCCAGCGATGGGGACGAGCACAGCAGCTCCAGACGCTATCTCAGGTCCTCATTGGATAGATTGATAGCAGCAGGAGCCAAATCCAGAGTCAATCAAATCCAGTGACACGGGAGCCTGGGCGGGGCCGAGTCCTGCTGTCTATGTCAATGGACGCAGCAGCAAGACTCGGGAGCGCACCCGCACAAGTGCCCTCATAGAATGCGGCTCTCTGTAGGGGCACTCGAGAAGAGGAGCAGCCAAAAGCACTGCTGAGGAACCCCAGAAGAGGAGGATCAGGGCCACAAAACCCTTGCACAGAGGAGGTAAGTATGACATGTTTGTTATTTATTTATTTTTTTCTGAACCTTTACAGCCCCTTTAAGGAGGCCGCAGCCAGCTTCCCGGCCCTGCTCATTAACAACCAGCTTACACTGCGCCCTAATTGGGCAAAGCTTTGCCCAATCAGGGTGCAGAATGCACTGTCCAGAGCTCACTGTGCAGCGCTCAGTGCATTGCAGGGTGTTCATGGGGGCGAACACCTTGCAAATTCGGGTGCTCAGTGAATGGCCAAGCAGGCAAATGGTTGAATGGAAAAAAAAAATCTGAGTGTGTATCAGCTTTACAGGATTGGACGTGCAAACAAGTTTGCATCTTCGAAAGTTAACAAGTCGAATGTTCATATGCATTGGACTTACTGTATATATTTGCCTGTTACATTTTGACATTTGCTTGTCACCTTGATAAAGGGGTCTTTACACTGTCCTGAGACAGCCTTGGAGCTATGCCTTACAAGTACTTCAAGGCTGTCTATTTGTACCTGTAGGTGTGCTGTCACGCACCTGAATTCAATCCATAGGCCTTGGGTTTAGTGTGTGGCATGAACTTCATAGCTTACTGCACCTTTTTTCTGACACAATGCAAGTTGGTGCAAAGCAGGACCATTGTACAGGTGTATTGGGTTTCGTTTCAAAATGAATGGCACTGCAATGCATCATCATACATACTTGTGGGTTAACTGGTTTCCACCCAAACTGTCTCTACTATGTATTTATAATACTTCTATGGGGGCATTAGTTTAGCTGCTCTGTGGCACTGATGTGATTGGCCCTATGTATTTTGTAAAGTTATCTAAATATGGAAAATAAATAATTAATCACCAGTTTAAAACAGCCATTTTACTTCAGTAATGTTTCTAAAACAGAAAAGAGGTGGTACATTGTTTCTAAAATGGAGTATGCAGTATTTGTTTCATATCAGCGCCACATTTTCCATCACAATGATATTATGATCTAAAGCTGGGGTCTCCAAAATTACAAAAGGGCCACTTACTATCCATTAGACTCTAAGGCCCCTTTCACACTGGGGCGGGAGCCGCGGTGACGGTAAAGCAGCGCTATATTTAGCGCTGCTTTACCGTCGTTTAAGCCGCGGGATTCGGCCGCTGTGCGGTTTTACCCCCCGCGAGCGGCCGAAAAAGGGTTAAAATCCCCCGCAGAGCACCGCCGTATCGGCGCTTTGCGGCGGTATTGCCACGGTATTACCGCGGTGTTCCATTCAAATCAATGGGAAGGAGCGGTATAGGAGTGGTGAATACACCACTCCTATCCCGCTCCAAAGATGCTGCTAACAGGACTTTTTTTGCCGTCCTGCTAGCGCACCGATCCAGTGTGAAAGCCCGCCGGCTTTCACACTGGAGTGAATGGGGCCGTTTTTTTCAGGTGGTGTACAGGCGCTATTTTTAGCGCTGTACCGCCTAAAAAACGCCCCAGTGTGAAAGGGGCCTAAGAGGGCCGGATTGTGGCCAATTGGAGTAGAAGATGGCCCAGTGTCAGTGGGTGTAGATAATGTCTCAGACTTGGTGGTCAGTGGAAGTAAAAAATTTATATAGCACCTGGTCAGTAGGAGGAACAATGGTGCCCCATCTTTGGTATTAGTGGGGGGATCAGTGCCCCATCAATTATGTCAACGAGAGATTCAGTACCCCATCATTGGTGTCAGCAGGAGGATCAGTGCCCCATCATTGGTATCAGAAGGAGGATCAGTGCTCTATTGTTGGTGTCGCTGGAAGGATCAGTGCCCCATCATTGTTGTCGGTGGGAGGATCACTGCCCCATCATTGGTGTCCGTGGGAAGCTCAGTGCTCCCATCATTGGTGTCAGTGAGAGGATCGGTGCCCCATTGTTAGTGTGGGTGGGGGGATCAGTGCTCCATCGTTGGTGTCAGTGGAAGGATCAGTGTCCCATCATTGGTGTAGGTGGCAGGAGCAGTGCTCCATCGTTGGTGTCAGTAGGAGGATCAGTGCCCATCATTGGTGTCAATTGGAGGACCAATACCCCATCATAGGTGTCATTCGAAGATTCAGTGCCCCATAATTGGTGTAAGTAGGAGTATCAGTGCCTCATTGTTGATGCCGGTGGGAGGATCACTGCCCCATCGTTGGTGTCAGTGGGAGATTCAGTTCCCCATCATTGGTATCAGAAGGAGGATCAATACTAAGTTGTTGGTGTCAATGGGAGGATCAATGCCCCATCATTAGTGTCAGTGGGAGATTCAGTTCCCCATCATTGGTATCAGAAGGAGGATCAGTGATCTATTGTTGGTGTCACTGGAAGGATCAGTGCCCCATCATTGTTGTCGGTGGGAGGATCACTGCCCCATCATTGGTGTCCGTGGGAAGCTCAGTGCTCCCATCATTGGTGTCAGTGAGAGGATCGGTGCCCCATTGTTAGTGTGGGTGGGGGGATCAGTGCTCCATCGTTGGTGTCAGTGGAAGGATCAGTGTCCCATCATTGGTGTAGGTGGCAGGAGCAGTGCTCCATCGTTGGTGTCAGTAGGAGGATCAGTGCCCATCATTGGTGTCAATAGGAGGACCAATACCCCATCATTGGTGTCAGTGGAAGATTCAGTGTCCCATAATTGGTGTAAGTAGGAGTATCAGTGCCTCATTGTTGATGCCGGTGGGAGGATCACTGCCCCATCGTTGGTGTCAGTGGGGGTATCAATGCTTCCATCATTGGTGTCAGTGGGAGGATTAGTGCCCCATCATTGGGGATAGTGGGAGATTCAGGCCCCATCATTCGTGTCAGTAGGAGGATCAGTGCCCCAACGTTGGTGTCAGTGGAAGGATCAGTGTTCCATCATTGATGTCGATGAGAGGATCAGTGCGCCCATCATTAGTGTAAGTGGGGGGGATCAGTGCCACATTGCTGGTGTCAGTGGGAGGAATCATCCTCCATCGCCGGTGTCGGTGGGAACAAAAAAATGACATGCAACGTTGCATGACCACAGAATTGTCAGTTAAAGTAACACAGTGCCATATCGCAAAAAGTGGCCTGGTCATGAAGGAGGGTAAATCTTTCAGAGGTCAAGTGGTTAAAATATATCTAAAATCATTTTTTTCTTTGTATGGTGTATGGAGTTAAAATGTTTGTTCGATCTTTCTTGTCACCTATGACTCTCCTAGCAACATTCTCTTCTCTATTTGTTTTGGTGGGTAAACACTGGTGACAGGCAACATGGCAGGTAGAGTGGCAAGTGACAATCCACATCTGGTGGCAAGTGACAATCCACATGTGGTGGCAAGCAACGTGGCAAGTGACAATCCACATCTGGTGGCAGGCAGCGTGACAAGTGACAATTCACATCTGGTGTCAGGCAGCGTGACAAGTGACAATCCACATATAATGGAAGGCCGCTTGGCAAGTGACATTCAGCATCTGGTGGCAGGCAGCATGGCAAGTGACATTCCGCATCTGGTGGCAGGCGACGTGGCAAGTCACAAGCTGCATCTGGTGGCAGATGACAGTGGCAAGTGACACGCTCAGGGCTCCCACTGATTCTGCATTATGAGTTGAACTATTTAATTTATTACTACAATGTAATAATAGAAATAATGTGCTTCAATCACAGTGACACCATATCAACCATGGTGCCGTGATAATTGAAGTGCTGACACCAGCCATTGCCCTGACAAATTGCCTACGAAAAATCGATTACCCCCACATACCCCCCCCCCCCCATCCTTGCCACAATTTTCTTCCACACAGCTGGTCCCTGGTGCCAAAAAGGTTGGGGACCGCTGGCCTATAGAGTGCTCCTCAGCAGTTGGGATCTATAGGGTATATAGACTGAAATGGCTCAATACATATAAATGCTCAGTAATGATGGGCTCAGGTGTGTTCGAATTGTACCCGCCAGGAAGCCGTCACTGCACATCGCCAATCATAGGCAGCGTGTGTATGTGCAGCTACGGACCAGGAAATGCCTCAATGCCTATGATTGGAGGTGTGCAGTGACAGCTTCCTGGCACATATGATCCAAACACGCCAGAGCCCATCATTAATGCTCGGCAAAGTATTTACTTTGTACTAAGGAGAATAGTGTACACAGCCTCTGATGGGTTTTGTGCTTCAAAGACAGCTCTCTGTGCTCACCTGTCTGCAGTAGTACTGAATAAGTGTTTGTGTGTGAAATATAAAAAAGTGTAACATTATTAGTTCTAACTATGTTCCTATGTTGTTGTAGCAGCTTAAAAGGAAATCAGAACAGGAAGTTGGGATACCACACAGGGTTGATGCCTTGCCATATCAGTGAAAAGGGAAGTTCCAAGTTGTGTGAAGTATGCGGTTAAAAAAAAAAAATCTAATGTCACCCATTTTCATAATTTCAACTCCTCATACTTTAAAGAAATGATAACTTCATTTAAAGTGTAACTGTACTTAGTCTTTTTGACCTACCATAAAAATCCTTTCTTGAAATTAGGGTTGCACCGATACCAATACTAGATAGAGAGCGGCTCCTTCCTTTTCTGTAATGCACAGTGATCTATGACTCTGTCCATTCATAACTTAGCATCGTAAACTGTGTTTACGATGTTCAATGTTTCAGTTTATAAATGGAGAGGAGCCTCTGTCTCCTGTCCATTCATCTTCAGTGCATCTGAGGCTGCTGAGAAAAGAAATGGGGAATCTCTGTCCTCAGTCCCTTTCCCTGTCTCAAAGGGGAGATGTCAGGGGTCTATTTAGACCCCTGACATCTCACCAAAGCCCCCCCCCCCAACTGGGTTGATTAAAAAAAACAAAAAGGAAACATTGTATTAAATAAATATTTTAATTTAAAAAAAAGAAAGTATTGTAAAAAAAAAAATCTATATATATATATATATATATATATATATATATATATATATATATATATATATATATATATATATATATATATATATATATATATATATATATATATATATATATATATTGTAAAAAATACATTAGGGGCCACAAGAAGAAGTATTCAGGTACATTGAATTATGCTACTGCTTTTAGGAGATTGGCACTGTCCCTCATATCCTGGGCTTCAACAGCCAAACCATTAAAGCCATTGACCAGAAAGTATGGTGGTAAACTGGCCCTTGGGGCAGAGGATTTGGTTGATCCAAAAGTTTGTAGCCTCTGGATGCAACTTTCTGGACCTAAAGGTCTGAAATGTCCTGGAACGAGACAGACAAAAGGCCAACAGATGTCCCCTCCACTCTGACAAATGGGAATAACCTCCCATTAAAAGGAGGGCTTGTTCGACATTCTGGACATCAAGTGGACCTGTTAATACAATTGAGTAGGACCACAGGCATGAGCTCCAGCTGTTGGAGGACATAAGGTTCTGTGAAGATAGATCCCAAATCTGTGAAGATGACTGTGATGCACATCCTTGTACCAAACATTTAAAGTCTGGTAGAACAACATAATGGCGGGTTAGAGGGCAAGACCAGCAAGGGAAAATAAGGCCTTACAAATGGCTTCTAGACTTGTATACATAGGGTTTATAAACATTAGAGTGTCTTTACAGGGACAGTCAAAATCTTGTTAAGACATGAATGGTTTCTATAGAGAAGGCCCACTTTTTGGAGGGGTCAGGTACCTTAGATGGTACACAAGTCTAAAAGAACTGTTAGTAAATCATAAGCTGGCAAGGCTCACAGGATATCTACCTTTGCTCCTATGATCTGCCTTACTAAATTTACAAATGAGGCATTCCCACAAGAACAATTCAGGAGCAGGAAGGGTTAATGCTGTCTGTGACCCCAGTGACTGTACAGCAGCACTGAGTAGCAGGTGTCCAGGAACTCGTGGAGAGCCAATTAAAACTAAGGAAGAGATACAGATCAAGTGTGAGTGCACATCAGCATTTGACACAGCGCATGTAGAGGGTGTGAATGGGTTGCAGGCCATAGACTGCAAATTTTGATTCTACAACCATGGGTTGCAGGAAAGAAATTCACATCCCATCAACACAAACAGTTCTGACAGAGGAATCCCTCCTTCTGAGCCATTGTAAAGACAGTGATTTTTGCTAGTGGCTATAACAGCCACTAGTGGTAATCACAAGCAAAAGCTGGCAGGCTGGTTGTACCCAAGTTGATTGATCAACTTGGTACATTTAGCCTGCCCATACATGGTTCAAATCTCAGCCAGTTCCTGCTGAGATTTGAACCATCCATGGTTGGCCTTACTTGGCATTAATGACAAATATCAATAACTTTGCGGTTTTAAAAATTAGTGTGTTGCACAGAGCATATGCAACAAATGTAGAAAAGTTTACTCAAAAGGGTGCTGGTTGCTAAAAAGGCAAGGACAAGCCCTTTTACACAAAGATGGTCTGGTTGGACAGCATTAAGTAGTTAATGAAAAATATCAGGTGCATGCCATACAGATTATGTCCCTCCAGTGGGCATACCCCCTAGGGGGGTCTATAGGAACAGGCTTGGATCTGCAATGCACTCTGTGGCTAACTCACATTACACCAAGGTTGTCAAGGAGATCAAGGAATACAGTTTAGTTCACAAGGACACATTACACGCTGGCCCCATGTCATTCTCCTAGCTGGGTCCAGGTATGGACTACAAGACTGTGCCAAGTGTTTGATCATCTGGAAATCTTGTATTACCTCACTGGAAATACTGCAGAACATAAATCACTTATCGAGGGGGTGTGGCTTGGCACATAACGGGCATGAACGCACATTGAGAGAGCTCTGGCACACACAGCCTCTCCTTGCCTGATACCAGAAACATTACGGACCTGTTTAAAACTAAACCAGAGGCTCGCAGCAGCATGGGGAACTCCAAGATGGGCCGTCCCACCAAGAGGAGGACTATAGTGAGGATTCCCAATCAGCCTCTGAGGACACAGGTAGAGGGAAATCCGGCTCCGACCACCCACTCATGTACGCTGACATGTCGGTGTTTGCTGCAAACATTAAATCTACGTTCTCAGCAGCCATAACTGACCTGAAATCAAACGTCCTAGTTTTAACTGAGAAAATGGCAGCAGCAGAGGTGGCGGGGAAAAACACAGGGATAAAGCGATCCACAGCCTGGAAAGGGTAACTGTCACAGAAACCCACCACTTCATTGAGATGAACAGGCACATTGAGGACCTGGACAACAGGGGCAGAAGGAACAACATACGTACATGTTGAAACGGTGGAACCAGATCAGATCATCCCTGCCCTGCAACAGGTCTTTAACAGCTTGCTGGAAAGATAGGGGGATTGATTTTGTGAGGGCACACAGAGCGCTCAGACCGTGGGGCCCAGACACCGCCCCACCAAGGGATATGATGCAGAACTCAAAGAGTGCAGAACTCAAAGAGGAGATCATGCATAAAGCCAGGAGAAATGAGTGAATTGTACTTAATGGGATGAATATAATGCTGTTTCAGGATCTCTCATAAATTACTCTGAAAAATCACAGAGTGCTACGCCCCCTGCTGGAGAAACTAAGGGAAAGAGATTTGAAATACATCTGGAGGTTTCCATTTGCACTGACAGTATCCTGGGTCAATGGTCAACAACACATCTTACGTGCCCCGGATGAATTACAAGATTTCTGTGAAGCACTGGACCTGGGTCATGTAGCCCTCCCGAACTGGTACTCAGATTTCAAAGTGGCCCCATTGGAAAGAAGCCCCCGGGATCGCCCTTGTCCACACCAGACAAAAAACAGTCCAAGAAGCAGAAATCACACTGTACTGTGGGATCCAAGGCAGGAACACCCAAACCTTCAATGGAGGATCGCAAAGAGCAACAGGATGAATGACCCCAATCTTGGCTGTTACTTTTTTGCCTTTTCTGCTCATTACCCAGGCCCCATGTTTTACCTCTTCATTTACCCGTACTGATCATTTCAAGGCTGTGAAACCAGATACCATCCCAATTCTTGCCATGTGTATACTTACCCCTCCCACTGACTCTTCCATGCTACTCTACTACGGCTACTGCTACTTAAGGGAACCTACTGAACTTCCTTACCACTGGTCACATAGAGTTAACTACATCACCCAAGTCCCCCCCATCCCCCCTTCCTCCTACTCCTTTGAGCTACCCAACCTGGAGCCTCAGACACTCCATACTGATCACTTCCACCTTAACTCACTTGCTATTCGAATGCAATAACCCCACAGGGTTGATAACTGTAAACCACTCTGTGTCTTGACACACATGTGACTAACTGATATGACCATTTGCAATGCAATGTGATTGCCTCCGTGCCTATTGGCTCAGATTCAGGGCTAATGCAGCCCATCACCTCGCAGGGAGGTGGGCTAGGGGAACCGTGGTCCTAGGTCTGGGGGGGCTAGTGCCCCCAGCTTACTGCCCACAAGATTATTTGTTAATACTACCTGGTTGGGTAGATTCAGAACTAGATTAGAATTATTTGATTACTACCTGAAGGCTGTGTGTGTTGCAACCTAGTTTCTCCTATTCGTTTAACTTTTTACACTTTTCACTGTTAGTTGAAGCTATTGACTGACCACTCACCCGGTTGTTAGTTGCCTCCCTCTTCCCCCACCAAGTGACCCTGTACCTAGTTTGTTTGGTATAGGGTACACTAATTTACTACTTTTTAAGGCAGTCTACCCTGTCTGAAAAAGGGATATCTTTAGCCCCTTATACTTACCTTTCTAAACTTTTCTTCCTACCTATTTGTCTGACTTTTGGCATAGTGTTCACTATTACCCTTATAACAGTATATCTGTCTGGATTTTGACTTGTTATCACCAGTTTTGTTTTGCAGGTTCGCTCTTGGTCATTCCCTCCTGAGTCAACCAGATGGCATACTCGACTCTAGGACGCAGTCCCATAGTGATTTCACACAACTTCAGAGGTTTGACTATACCCGAGAGGTGTTCCACCCTACTGAGGGAACTCAAAAAAGGTAGGCCACACTTTGTGTTACTCCAGGAAACTCACTTTAAAACGTACCACCTACCTAAACTGACAGACTCCTTTTTTTAGAGAAGCCTACCATGCCCCCAATGATGACTCCAGATCCAAGGGTATATCGATCCTGGTAAGCAAGGAAGCCCATTTTACCCTCAAAGAAAAATTAATAGACCCGAGCGGTAGATTTATATTTCTGAAGGGGTCATATGACAACACACCTATTACGCTGGCCAACGTATACTTCCCTAATAGATGTTGTGTGTCTTTTTGACAACGAATAGTGAAGGAACTCCAAGGGTTCGCATCTGGATGCCTAATTCTAGGTGGGGATTTTAATGTGCTCTCTAAACCCATTAGTTGACACATCCAATGGGAAGACTTGCATTACATAAAAAAATCCTTAAAAAACTTAAGACCCTGCTTCAGTCTTTACAACTAATTGACACCTGGCACTTTGTCCACCCTGAGGGGCGCAATTTCACATACCATTTGTCTCCCCATAACAGACATGCCCGCCGGGACTACATATTTATCTCACAATGGGACCTATCGTCGATCACTGTGGCACATATAGGAATTCAATCTTTCTCTGACCACTCCTCAACCTCATTAACTCTTGACCTAGCTACACCCCCTTCAAAAACTCAGACCTGGAGACTCAACGCCTCCCTACTACCAACCGACCCAGTTCTTCTCCCGAAACTTACCACTTCGGTTACGGAATTCTTTCGGCACAACAACTCCCCTGATGTGGACCCACTCATGTCCTGGGAGGCGCATAAATGTACTATAAAGGGGGAACTTATTAGAATGGGCTCACTTCGTAAAAGGCAAATGGACAAGAAATTAAGTGTTACTGGATCTACTGATTACCAACAATACAGACCTGATCACGGATGTGGAAATACGGGGCAATTTAGGTAACAGCGATCACAGGTCAATTGGCTTCAGTATAAATCACACAAATAGGAAACATAAGAGGAATACAAAGACACTGAATTTCAAAAGAACCAACTTCCCTAAACTACAACCCTTGCTAGAAGGCATAAATTTAGATAAAATCTTAGGAACAAAGAACACGGAGGAGAGATGGGTTTGCTTTAAGAGCATATTAAATAAGAGTATTAGCCAATGCATCCCATTAGGTAATAAATTTGGCGAACAAAAGTCCTGGATGGCTTAACTACAATGTAAAAATGCATATACAAGCAACGTAGAAGGCCTTCAAAAAATACAAGGTTGAGGGATCATCATCAGCATTCAGACTTTATAAAGAATACAACAAGAAATGTATGAGTGCAATAAGGACGGCTAAGATAGAACATGAAAGACACATAGCAGAGGAGAGCAAAAAAAAATTGAAGTTCTTTAAGTATGTAAACAGTAAAAAAGGGAGGACAGACCATATTGGCCCCATAAAGAATGAGGAAGGACATCTGGTTACAAAGGATGGGGAGATGGCGAAGGTATTGCATTTATTATTCTCCTCAGTCTTCATGAGGCTTCAGTAACCAAAACTGCAGTGTTTATCCCCATGACACATCACAGGAAGCACCTCCATGGTTAACAGAGGACAGAATTAAAATTAGACTTGGGAAACTTAACATTAATAAATCACCGGGACCAGGTGGCTTGCACCCGAGGGTACTTAGGGAACTCAGTCAAGTAATTGCAAGACCATTGTTCCTAATTTTTACTGACAGTCTACTGACTGATTGGAGAAAAGCCAATGTAGCACCAATATTTGAAAAGGGCCCAAAATACATTCCTGGGAATTACAGACCAGTTAGCCTAACATCAATAGTATGAAAACTCTTAGAGGGGATGATAAGGGACTATATACAATATTTTAGTAATGAGAACAGTATCATTAGCAGTAATCAGCATGAATTCATGAAGAATCGTTCTTGCCAAACCAATCTATTAACCTTCTATGAGGAGGTGAGTTGCCATCTAGATAAAGGAAGGCATGTAGATGGATTTTGCAAAAGCATTTGACACAGTTCCCCATAAACATTTACTGTACAAAATAAGGTCCATTGGCATGGACCATAGGGTGAGTACATAGATTGAAAACTAGATACAAGGGCGAGTTCAGATGGTGGTGATAAATGGGGAGTACTCGGAATGGTCAGGGGTGGGTAGTGGGGTCCCCCAGGGTTCTGTGCTGGGACCAATCCTGTTTAATTTGTTCATAAACGACCTGGAGGATGGGGTAAACAGTTCAATCTCTGTATTTGCGGACAATACTAAACTAAGCAGGGCAATAACTTCTCCACAGGATGTAGAAACCTTGCAAAAAGATCTGAACAAATTAATGGGGCGGGCAACTACATGGCAAATGAGGTTCAATGTAAAAACATTTTAAATAATGCATTTGGGTGGCAAAAATATGAATGCAATCTATACACTGGGGGGAGAACCTCTGGGGGAATCTAGGATGGAAAAGGACTTGGGGGTCCTAGTAGATGATACTAGGCTCAGCAATGGCATTCAATGCCAAGCTGCTGCTAACAAAGCAAACAGAATATTGTCATGCATTAAAAAGGGAATTAATTCCAGAGATAAAATGATAATTCTCCCGCTCTACAAGACTCTGGTCCGGCCGCACCTAGAGTATGCTGTCCAGTTCTGGGCACCAGTCCTCAGGAAGGATGTACTGGAAATGGAGCAAGTACAAAGAAGGCTAACAAAGCTAATAAAGGGTCTGGAGGATATTAGTTATGAGAAAAGGTTGCGAGTACTGAACTTATTCTCTCTGGAGAAGAGACGCTTGAGAGGGGATATGATTTCAATATACAAATACCATACTGGTGACCCTACAATAGGGATAAAACTTTTTCGGGGGTTTAACAAGACTCGAGTTTAACAAGACTCATGGCCACTCATTAAAATTTGATGAAAAGAGGTTTAACCTTAAACCATGAAGGGAGTACTTTACTGTAAGAGCGGCAAGGATGTGGAATTCCCTTCTACAGGCGGTGGTCTCAGCGGGGGACATTGATAGTTTCAAGAAACTATTGGATAAGCGCCTGAACGGCCCCAACATACAGTGATATACAATGTAATTCTGACATATAATCACACACATACAGTAGGTTGGACTTGATGGACTTGTGTCTTTTTTTCAACCTCACCTACTATGTAACAAAAACATTAAGGCACTGACTGAGCATATTAAACAATTGGAAACACTCTATAAACAATCCCTCACTGCTCACACTGCACTAGAACTTCTAGACGCTATGAAGGCCCTTCAACAGATCTTTGATAACAGATCAAAGAGATTTCTGTTTTTAAAAAAAATAATTTACTACGAGTTGGGCAATAAGACAGGTGGCCTGCTTGCTAGAGCCCAGAGAGAACAGGCCACTAGCAACTTTATACCTGGTATCCGAAAAAGCGACAGTAAAGTAGATGTGACCACAAAGGCCATTGCAAAACATATCCACAAATTCTATACAAAGTTGTACAATTTACCACCACAACATAGACAGGAGGATACGCTGAGACCGCAAATTATCTGGGACTACTTAGATAAAAGTGGTATGCCAACCCTGACAGACGCAGACATATCACGTTTAGAGAGCCTGATCGAGACATGCGCTTTACCATAACCCAGTGGTTAATTTAAAAATGAATGGCACTCTGTCTGACAAGGTCCTCATAACCAATGGCACCAGACAGGGGTGCCCTCTATCCCCTCTTCTATTCATATTCTCCCTAGAACCATTTATTCGGATAGTCAATGCTAACGCTGACATTATAAGCTTTGGGGTTCGGGACAGAGAGTTCCTGCGGATGATTTACTATTCTTCCTGACAAACCCGGTGACCACCCTACCCAACATAAAAAGAATTTGCTCACTACGGTTTTGTCTCCAATCTTAAGATTAACTACTCAAAATCTGAAACCATGAATATATCCCTCCCAGAACAGACACTAATGCCCCGTACACATGGTCAGAAATTCTGACGGAAAATGTCAGATCGGACCATGTTGTCGGAAAATCCGACCATGTGTGGGCTCCATCGGACTTTTTCCGTCGGAAAAAATTTGAGATCCTGCTCTAAAATTTTCCGACAACAAAATCCGATCAGACTTTTTCCGATCGTGTGTAGAGAATTCCGACGGACAAAGTGCCACGCATGCTCAGATCAAATTACGAGACCCAACCTATTGGCTAATAGCCTCTATGTAGTCCCGTCATACGCAACGAATGTCACCACGTTCAGAATGATCGAATTTTCCGACAACTTTGTCCGACCGTGTGTATGCAACACCAGTGTTGGACAAAATCCGTCTGAAAAAATCAGACAGATTTTGTGGTCGGAATTTCCGACCGCGTGTACGGGGCATTACACTGACCAAAGCTAAATCCCCCTTTAGATTGGACCATGGCTTACACCCCTACTTACCTCTACATATGAGCAGAACTTTCCCCCATTCATCAAAAACATTGAGAAGGAGTTAAATCGCTGGCAACCTGGATATTTTGCCTGGTTCAGCCACGTGGCCATAATCAAAATGACAATCTTACCTAGGTTGCTCTACCTCCTATACACTTTACCAATTTAAATTCCCTCAAACTTTTTTTAACTCATTAAGATCTATCCTAATAAGGTTTCTTTGGATTCACCAGAAACCGAGAATTAAGTTCACCCTTCTGACAAAACCTAAAGAGCAAGGAAGAATGGGTATACCTGACTTTGGACACTACTACCAGGCATCTCACTTAACCAGAATAATAGACTGGCATTTTCACGGGGCGGCGAAGGACTGGATATCCTTGGAAACAGATTTGAACCCAATTCCACTAAAATATTCTCCATGGATCCCCTGGGGAAGCTATCCTCTTAGTCTATGACGACATCCACTAACGGGAAACACACCTTGGAAATTTTCCACATGTTGGCCACAAACTAAGATATCACTCACTCAGCCCTCTAACACCAGTAAAAGACAACCCCTACTTTACACCAGGCCTAAGTAACCCAGCGTTTCAACGAAATAAACAATCTGACCCCTCCTAGCTGGAGACTGCTTCATTAATGCCAAAATAAAAGAATGGACCTCAATTAAGAAGGGGACAAGCTTGTCACATATGCCTTTCTGGTCCTATTTACAACTACGCAGCTACCTAGGGGGGAATACAGGTAAAGGAAATTTCCACAGACCTCTTACGGAACTGGAGTCGGTATGTCATAAGAGTACCCAGTTTGTTAAAGCCACCTCTACTGCCTACTCATGGCTACAAAACTCAAAACCCACTGGTTTGGACCGACTCAGGAGGAAATGGTTGGAGGAACTTCAAGTGGAGATTACTGCCAAACAATGGAAGTATGCTTGTTTCCTCGCTCACAAATGCTCCATTAGCAAAAAAATGCAAGAAACAACATATAAGCTCATGACGCACTGGTACAATACCTGGCCAAGTTGCATGGCTGGAACCCACAGACTCCTGAGGCCTGCTGGAGGTGTCAATCCTTGATCCTT